>CM033452.1:19044138-19279138 GCA_019425755.1 Amaranthus cruentus
GAGATCTTGCTATATAGATCATAAAAGAAATTTATTTAAACATCAAAATAAACTTTATTCTTTTAACAAATTTAAATTTGTTAAAGAATATAAATCAAGGAAAATTTTATATAAAAGAAATATGATTTAATCCTTGTAAAAAATTATTTTTATTAAAGGATTACTAAACAAAAATTTATATAAAATACTCAATCCTCCTAGAAAGTCATAGGATATCATCATATATAAAATATAATCCATCATAAATAAACTTTATAAATAAAATCTACAATTGACAACTAAATTTCACTTACCCTTGATTAAAAGATTGGATGAACACCAATTCTTTTTTTGTGAAGACCGAAATTAAGATAACAAAGGAGAGAAAAAAAGAAATGCTCGAAAAAAAGAAATCCTAGAAAAAAAGAACCGAAATTAAGAGAACAAACCCCTTTGGCACCCTCACACAACCGACCACCCCTTCCCCATTCCCGCCTAATTTTTTTAATTAATTATGTAATTAATCCTACTATTTTATTATTATTATTATTATTATTATTATTATTATTATTATTATTATTATTATTATTATTTAACAGATTACGAAACACTACGTGATGACATTGTACGCGATAAAACACGTTGTCGTTTGTTACATATTAGCTCACTTTATTTCTTATACTTGTCTACCTAACTAACTTAATTTAATAATATTATTATCTAGTTTATTATCTAGTTTATTTATTTGTAGTAATATTTAAAACTCTACAAAAGTATGGGGTGTTACACAAAGCATATCGAAAGGCAAGATGTAGTTGCTTTATAAACTCTTATTATAGCAGTTCAAATTTTTTTGTAAACAAAATTCACAGTATTTACCAATAGTGAAAAGCTCAAATCTTGTATAATCAATGACTCCAATACCGTTTTGTTTTACAAGTTCATAACCTTATTTGACTTCGGAGAGAATTTGTGTTTAATCATGATATAGTTGAAATTTGATTTGCAGAATGAGGAGTTTCCAGTAGATTAGAGTAATTTTGGAACCAAACAAGTGAAAGTAATTGTATTTTATTATTTTAAATATAAAAATTGAATTTTAATGATGTATTCCTAATCGATTTATTTATTTTTGATTTTTAGAAATGTATGTTTCAAATTCTGTCGACATTTTGTTACATACATGAACGCAATATTGTTTATCAAGATTTGAATCCATGTAACATCCTAAATGATAAGCAAAAGCGGTTGAAATTGGCCAACTTTGAGCTTTTCCGCTGCTTTTTTTCCCTTGGAGCTCAAGTAACTCGATTGATATATTTTTAAATTATTTTGATGAGATTTTGTGCTTATAAACTTATGTGATTTTTGGTTTACTGGTTATCTTAATACATTTGCTACTGTTATGGTAGTATTATGTGGTTTTAGCATAATGTATGCACCAACACATACGATAGAGAAAAATATATCACACTATCATATCTCTCGAATGATAATTATACCAAATTTTATTAAATTTACATAAATACGAGTGATATTTTAATTTATATTGAATATAAGTCAGTATTAATACTAATGAATAATTCATCAGAAACTACATTTGGTAATTTTTCATAGTTAGACATATTAATACTAAAAACTGAAAACTTATATAAATTTTTATTGTTATTATTCATAATTAGATTATGTAACAATCCATTATATTTCGTTGTATTTCTCTATTCTAAAATTTCTAATTAGAGTTTTATTGCCATCAATTGATCTCTTGGTTAACTGAGGTTAATTATTCGTTGGACAAACTCTTATGACTGGTCTTCTTTTACTCACCAACAACTGTTAGACTCAGTTACAGAGTGGAAGGATGGATCAACATTCTTCACAGGTCCACTGCTTTTATACCGGATTAACTATTTTGATAGAATGAAAACAGGGAATTTTACATCCCCAAGACAATTCCCTCTTATATCAGTATGGAACCAGGATATGGTTAAATCAAGGATAAATATATCCTTTGATAGTTTTACTACCATGTCGTTACCACCCATCTATTATGTTTATTTAAATTTTGTAATGTTTTTATAATTTCTAGAATAAAAATAATAAAAATAAATTATTTTAATGGAGAATTAAAATATGTTTTTTATTATAATTTTAAGAATAATAAATATTATTTATTTTAATTTCAAGAAGATTATTAATTATTTATGTAACAAAAACTGGAATTTTTTTTTTGATTTTAATAAAATTATTATCCCTTTATGTTATATTATTATTTTATAAAACAAACAATCTAAAAAAACAACTCAAAAACAACATATACAGTACAAGTCTAAATGAAATGTTATTACTCGAATTTTTTAATTTTTTAATTTTTAATTTTTTTATTTTATGTTATAAATAAAAAATAAAACTACACAATATTTTATTTCATTAAGGTTTTAGTGATTCAAATATATTTAGCAATTAACGCACAGACATAATACAAATTTACTTTCAGAGTACAATATCAAATTGTTAAAATGTATTTATTTCAAATCTTGGAAACCTAATAAATAATATATTTTTTTCAAATTAATTTAAATATTCACTCATTTTCGTATAAGAATCAGTAGTTTATGCTGTTGAAGAATTTCAATAATATTTCAAATTAAAACGATAGAAAAATAATTTCTCAAATGATTAAGTATGAGGAACGGTTCACAAAAATTAAATAAAATAATAATACCCTCGGATTTGAACGCAATAAAAAAATGATCGTAAACTATTAAACTATATTAAAATACATCAACAACTTAACATGTCATTACTATAAACAGCTCCATCGGTATAAAATCTGAACAATACCCATTTTTGGATAATATTGCTGAATATATTTTTAAAAAGTAGAGTTTTAGAAACTGAAGAATCATTGAGTACAGAATCAACGTGGGTGAGCTTAGGAAAGAGTATATATATATATATATATATATATATATATATATATATATATATATATATATATATATTTATATATGTATATATATATATATATATATATATATATATATATATATATATATATGTATATATATATATATATATATCTATATATATGTATATATATATTATATATATATATATATATATATATATATATATAATATATATATATATATATATATATATAATATATATATATATATATACATATATATATATGTATATATATATATATGTATATATATATATATATATATATATATATATATATATATATATATATGTATAATATATATATATATATATATATATATAGGGGAGGGATCCAATGAGAAGGTTGTTGAAAATAAGGGTAAGAAGGATTCTAAACCCTTAATTTCACTAAACTAAAAAAATCTATGGTCATGATTGAGCCAAAAACACATAATTATAAAAGTAACTATGTTACACAGAAACATAACTATAACATAAATTTTTAAGTGTTCTTTTTTTGTAACATAGTATATTTTTTGTACATATAGTAACTAAAAAAAATCAAACAAAATCCTTCTCATCCTTCTTATTTTAAAATCTTTCTTATTTGATCCTAAATATATATATATATATATATATATATATATATATATATACATATATATATATATATATGTGTGTGTGTGTTATATATATATATATATATATATATATATATATATATATATATATATATATATATATATATATATATATATATATATATATATATAAATATGTTTATATAGAAATAATAAACATATATATATATATATATATATATAAATATGTATATATAAATATATATATATATATATATATATATATATATATATATATATATATATATATATATATATATATATATATAGGGAGAACTTCCAGTGCGAACTGTGCTTGAGAGATAGAATGAATTTTTAGGTTAAGGCAAGTAGGGAGATTAAGGAATGAATAATTAAGAGAATAATGTTTATGGCCATTAGGATTATTCTTTTAATATTCTCATGGGAGTTACAAACTCTTTAATCCCACCATAGGGTCGGCCAAACCCTAGCATTTTCCTCCTATTTTTTATATTTTTTTGTTTTTTAATTTGAAATAAGAATGGTTTTAGGTTTTTTGGGTCCGACAAGCTAAACTGTTAAAAAGGGCTGAATATACATGGTCAAGCCCGAAATGAATTGATAAGACATATATATATATATATATATATATATATATATATATATATATATATATATATAATATTAATAATAATTTATTAAATATATCGGGAAATTATCGTTTTAAAATATCGGGGTGATACAGGCTACCCCCCTTAAAAAGGTTTTGACCCCAAAACCACAACTTGTAACACAACAACACAAACAAGCACCCACGCAACCACCAAAACAAGCACATAACCAAAGGAAAACTAGGTCAAAATAATTCAACGCGTGAAAATCCTATCGCCTTCTACCCCCCTTAAAAAGTTGCTTCTGTTTCCCAAGTTGCTTCTTGTGACCGATGATTTGACCATAGAACCTTAACCATTGCAACATCCTTTCGCCGAGTACTACGAACCTTTCTGTCTAAAATCTGAACATGTTGCTCCTCATAGGTTAGGCTCTCATCAAGCTCTAACGGCTCTGGGTCTAAGACATGCGAAGAAGCCGCAACATAGCGTTTTAGCTGGAAAATATGAAAACGTCGTGAACCTTTCCCAGCGCATTAGGCAACGCTAACCGGTAAGCTAACTTCCCTATCCTTTCCACAATATCATAGGGACCAATGAAACGTGGGCTTCACGACTTGTCAGCCATCGATACTCATCAGGCCGACGTTGAAGATCGGCGTATGATTTCTATCGATCTTGAGCTGCCTTCATTTTCTCGCGAATTAGCTTGACTTGTTCAGTAATCTGAACTAACATATCCGATCCTAAGGTGATAGACTCAGTGAAATTGTCCCAAGACACTGAACTATGGCACTTGCGACCATACAGTGCCTCAAACGGAGCCATTTGAATTGTGGCCTGATAACTGTTATTATAAGAGAACTCCACCAGATCCAGATGTTCATCCCATGAACTATGCCATTCCATGGCTATCGCTCTCAACATGTCCTCCAACACCTGATTAACACGTTCAGTTTGACCATCCGTCATAGTGTGAAAAGACATACTATAGAGCAGAGTGGTTCCCAAAGCCTGCTGTAACGATTTCCAGAAATGTGACATGTATCGAGTGTCCCGATCAGAAACTATAGTACGAGGTATCCTGTGATACCGCACCACGTATTTAATCTAAGCACGAGCAAGTTGTTCCATATCCCACTTACAGTTCATCGGAATAAACCTCGCAGACTTAGTAAGCCTATCCACAATAACCTAAAGAGTATCATTACCAGCCTTAGACCGTGGCAGACCTAAGATGAAATCCATTGAAATGTCATCCCACTTCCATACCGGAACTTCCAAGGGTTGTACCAATCCAGCTGGCCTTCGATGCTCGCTCTTAACCTTTTGGCACGTTAAACACTTAGAAACAAATTCGGCAATGTTCTTTTTCATACCCGACCACCAAAACATCCTTTTAGATCTTGGTACATTATGTCCCCTCCAGGGTGAACAGATTACCTAGGGTTGTGTGCCTCGTTCAACAGATTTTCCTTCAAAGAGTCGCATTCATCCGCACCATCGCCCTTTAAAACGAAGGCTACCATCCTCATGAATAGTAAAACCTTCGGCTTTACTTTCACTGGCCCGCTCACGAAGCTTAACGAGCTTGGGGTCGTCCATTTGCATAGCCATAATTTCCTCAAAGAACGTAGGTCGAATGGACAGAGCTCCCAATTTGGCTTCTAACTCCCCTTCTTTGATTATCTCTAAATTCATTCTCTAAAACTCCTTACTTAACTCCTCAGGTGTTATCAATGTCGCAATCGAGTGTTTTCATTTCCTACTCAAGGCATCAGCAACCACATTTGAGCGATCCTCGTGATAAGAAATCTCGAAATCGTAATCACTCATTAATTCCAACCAACGTCGTTGCCGCAGATTCAATTCGGGTTGAGAAAACAAAAATTGTAAGCTTTGGTGATCTGTAAAGAACGTACATTTCACACCGTACAGATATTGACGCCAGATCCTTAATGCAAAAACCACAGCTGCTAGCTCTAAGTCATGCGTAGGATAATTGACTTCGTGAGTCTTCAATTGCTGCGAAGCATAAGCTACTACCTTTCTGTCTTACATCAAGACACAACCCAAACCATGTTTGGAAGCATTACTATAAACGGAGTATTCCAATGAAGGATCAGGTAGAACCAATACCGGAGCAGTAGTTAACTTTTCCTTCAACAACTGAAAGGAGCTTTTCCAACGGTCTCGGACCAGTCTCGGACGGCCTCTACTTTCGTCTGATCAACGGAAATTCCATCTTTAGAAACAAGATGACCTAGGAAAGCCACTTGTTCTAACCAAAACTCACACTTCGAAAACTTAGCATACAACTACCTCTCTCGTAGAATCTGCAAGACTAACTTTAAATGTTCTCGATGTTCTTTTGGGCTCCTAGAGTATACCAAGATATCATCAATGAACACCACTACACACTTATCGAGGTATGCATTAAAAACCCGATTCATCAACCCCATAAAAGCTGCCGGTGCGTTCGTCAACCAAAAAGGCATCACGGTGATTTCGAAGTGTCCATACCTCATTCTGAAAGCTGATTTACTAATATCCTCCTCCTTAATACGTAACTGATGATACCCTGACCGCAGATCGATCTTCGAAAAGATTCCGGCTCCTTCCAGCTGATCAAAAAGGTCATCAATCCGTGGTAATGGGTACTTATTCTTAACGGTGACCTTATTAAG
Source organism: Amaranthus cruentus (assembly GCA_019425755.1). Classification (NCBI taxonomy): domain Eukaryota; kingdom Viridiplantae; phylum Streptophyta; class Magnoliopsida; order Caryophyllales; family Amaranthaceae; genus Amaranthus; species Amaranthus cruentus. Next base: position 19,050,970 of record CM033452.1, read on the forward strand.
TTCTCTATAATCAATACTGAGACGCATAGACCCATCCTTTTTCCTCACAAATAACACCGGGGCCGCCCAGGGCGACACGCTAGGTCTTATATAACCTTTTTCCAACAACTCCTCTAATTGAACTTTCAATTCCTCCATCTCTTTTGGGGCCATTCGGTAAGGAGCTTTTGAAATTGGCCCTGTCCCAGGTTTTAAGTCAATCGAAAAGTCCACGTCTCTTCTTGGTGGCATACCAGGAAGTTCTTCCGGAAAAACATCCATAAAGTCACTGACCATCGAAATGTCCTCAAGACGTACCTCCCGCTCCTTCACCTTACTTATACTATACAGAAACCACGGTTGCCCTTGTTTGATTACTTTCCTAACTGCCAATGACGACACGATTTGTACCTTCGGTCCCTAAAGAAGGATCCTATATTTAACCGTCTTTCCCCTTGGTCCACTTAGAGTCACAGACTGTTCTTCACAATCTATTATCGCTTTATATCTACCTAGCCAATCTATCCCAAGTATTACCTCCAGGTCTTCCATTCCTAGAGAAAACAAATCACTCAGAAATTTTACATTCCCTATCCTGACCGACACTTCACGAAACAACATATTACAATGAAAAGTCGCTCCAGAAGGGATAGCAACTGAAAAAGATGTTTCCTCGGGGTTTTCCAACCCTAAGTCCTTAACTCTAGACTTTGAAACGAACGAACACGATGCACCAGAATCAAAAAGTACTTTAACAGACTTGGTATTGATGCAGAACGTACCTGTGACCACATCCGATGCCTGCGCTGCGTCCCTAGAGTTAACTGCTGAATGTCTGCCATTATTCTGAGTAGTAGTAGCAGCACCTCCTTGGTTTCCACGTTGGCCTGTAAAATTCTCGCTTCTAGCATTACCGTGGGGTTGCTGAACACCAAAGTGATTCCCTTAAAACCTAGGGTTTGTGGTACCCCCAAGTTTTGACCAAAGTTACCAGCATTGTGGTTTCCCCTCCCAGCTTCGTTACTACTCCGTCCGTTACCGAAACGTTGTTGTTGAAAACCTTGATGATTTCCACCTTGGAGTTCTTGTTGTCCGAAGCGAGTATAACACTCATACATTCTATGACCCGGTTTACCACAGTGAGAGCAGTCCACTAACATTCCCCGACAGTCTCTTCTTTTCCATTGCGGTCATACAAAGGTTTCGGCATCCTAACCTCTGGTGTCGAATCCCCCCTACTCTTGCTATTTTGGCCTGTATGGAAGCCTTTTTTCTAGAAGCCTCCAAACTGCTTATGTTTCTTGAATTGGTTGTGAACGGGATTACTCACATTCATTGCATTCTGAAGCAAAGGTTCCTTCCTCTTTTCCCCATTTTTGCCCATTTTCCCTCGTTCCTTCCTAATAACATTTCCAATCTGAGCAGCTCTCTTGTATAACTGGTCTAACGTATCATATCTATCAGTCTCAATGTGTTTCTGAATCTCATACGATAAACCTAATTCGAAACGCTGAAATTTCTTTCCTTCAGTTGGGACATCCTTAGGGCAAAACTTCAGGTATTCCATAAATTTCTAGTAATATTCATCCACCGTTAAATTTTCCATTTCGAACCTAGAAAACTTATTGGATTTGTCCTTTCTCACATGAGGCGGATAAAATTGATTCCTTAGCGCCCCCTTAAAACTTTCCCAGCTTAAGTCACCATCGTTTTCATCTACTAACCTTGCCTTGCTATGTGTCCACCAATAGTCGGCGTCCTCTACTAGGAAAAATGCGGCTTGGTCAACCATGAACTCACCGGGACATCTCACCACACTGAAGAGTTTATCAAATTCTCTCAGCCAGTTTTCCAGCATGGAAGGTTCACCTTTCGCACTATAAGTCGAAGGTTTACTCTGGGCTATTCTCTTACTTATTGAGGAAGCCCTTTCCTCCAAGGATTTTTGTCTGGGATTTCTTGCGCCAGCTAGGGCCTTAACTAGGTTTCGCAGCACACGGTCAGAGTTCCTTCGTGGTACGGACCTTTTCAGGAAGGGTGGCATGTTGGCAGGTATACTGCGTAAGGTTAAACGAGGTATGTAAATATATAGTTCTATGGCGTTTGTGATAATGAAAACTCATACTAATATTGTTCTTTTAAAAACACGGTGATCGTCCTAAAAGGTGAGAAGGTTACGCACAGAATCTATAACCGAATTCTTACGCTTTTCCAACAAGAGAATTTCAATAGTTAATCATTTCTACTTACTAGAGTTCAACTTTTATAAACACATCATGCATTTTTACTTCCCATCTTATGAGGGCAACAAACATGAGAAATATCACAAGGATAGATATTATTAACACCAAAGTTTATTATTGACACCGAGTTTGGGGTCTACTACGGGAACAACCCCCTCAATAACATCAGTTCTTGCCCCACTAGACTCTGGAATGTCCGATCCATCCCGACCCACAGTCTCCACTGGTCTAAACCTTCTGTCAAGATCTCGGTAAAACTGTTCTCTCCTCTCCTTCAGTTCAGTCATCTCTTCTTCCATTATACTTTCATACACTTGTTTAGACCTCTTGTAAATCATTTCCATTCGGTGTTTGTAGTCCAAATCGTTTTCCCCCTCTTTTCGATCCCAAATTCCCAGAGCCTCAATCTCTGCCCAAACTAGGGCATTAACTAAAGCCCTCCAAGGTTCATTTAGGGTATAAATTCCCTCCTCAGCTGGTTTCTTTCCTTTATCCATGATAGAAAATTGATAATCGAACTTCCTGACTCACAAAGAAAGAAAACGAAACAATCAATTTCTACGATAAGACAAGGATAGATAAATCAGAATACCACAGATGTATACACAGAAATTCTACTAAGCACACATAAAAATTATCTATGACGATATACTTAAAGACACCAAGAAGATCATATCATATCCCCTTAATGTCTACCCCATACTCTCGTCATCACTTATTCTTCATTAGTCCATCGGTTTAGATAATTGGGTGAACCACGTTGAATGTTTTGTGTCATTTATTATTGCATTTTTATATCCTACAAACAAAAGAGGCATGACTTGCAACTTTTGTAAGAAGAAAGATCACCTCAAGAAAGATTATTGGAAATTAAAAGCCAAACAATCCGATTAAAGCAAGTCCAATAAAGCTATCGCCGCCAAAGCTAGCTATGCTGAAGGTGAGGAATATGATGCTGGTGCTCTCCTTGTTACAAGTGAATAAACGGGTGATGATTCTTGGATTTTGGATTCAGGATGTTCAAGACACATGACTTTTAACTCTAATTGCTTCTCAACTTATCAAAAGTTTGATGGAAGGAAAGTCACTATAGGCAATGAGACTAGTTGTCCGATAGTTGGTGTTGGAGATGTTAAATTTATCATGTTTGATGGCGTTGAAAAAACATTGACCGGAGTCCTTCATGTTCCAGGTATGAGTAGAAACTTAATTTCCCTTAATATTTTGGATAAAGAAGGTTTTAGATGCATTGGTGAAGGTGGAGTTTTGAAGGTTGGCAAAGGTCCTAATTTGTTCATGAAAGGATCCATTAATGATGGCTTATATATATTTGTGGGTTCAACCTTAATTCGTTTGACATGTGTGTCCACTACTTCAACCAAGCATAATGATGAAAATGAAAATGATGACGTTACTTCTTTAAACAACGAAAGTTCACGAATAATTCCAACATACCCCAATGAGTCCATGGGATATATGTACTTGATTGGTAATTGAATTCATACTCTTTTATGAGCCCTTTGAGGGAATGTTAGTGGATGTGTTATGTTTATACACATGTGTTGTTTTAGTTTTGTTTTTATTTTTTATTTTGAGTATGTAATGGTGTAAGGGGTTATATTATGTTATGAAGTGAATTAGAGAACTCCATTGACTTTTGTGAACTCAAGTCAAGGTGGAGATTGTTGGTATTAAGTGTGACTTGAGTGCACAAATTAAAAGGTGCATTCATGAGTGAACTCTTAGGATGGAATCCTATGAGGTTGTTAATTGGTGATTTAAGTTGGTAACTTAATATGGTGTTGAAAGATATGGTTAAAGCATGAATTAATGAGACTTAATGAATAAGTGTAAAGGTTTTATGTGAGATGCTCTACTATGCAAGACAAGAAAAAACTGTCCAGGAGGGATCTGATGGTCACTTGACCCCCGCTCCACTGAGCGAACAATTTTATTTGCTTGAGCAACAAGTCAAAATGTATCCAGTAGCTTCTGTTTCTCCACTTGACCCAGCCGCTCGCTCGACCGGTCGAGCGGATCTTCTGACAACATAGGATGTTGTTTTTCGACTCTTCAAATGCATAGGACTGTTTCATTGTTATTTATTCGTAGCTTTAATGTACTTAATGTTGCTTAGTGTGATCTCTCCTAATAAATAGAGAGCTCATTTGCTCATCCAAAACATCCAAAAAAACACACCCAAGCCAAACACTAGCGTAATCTTCTCTAATTGTAATTCTTCATATTTTGAGAGTTCTTTGAACTCTTTTTGATAATATAATAGATACTACACACCGGAGGACGTAGCCTCAATTGGGTGAAGCTCGTTAAATATTTTGTGCCTATTATTGCATTTTTTATCTCCTACAAACATCAATTTTATACTTAGCGTAATTTGTTTCACGCAAGACTTCGCACTATCGATCTGGGTGATATTAGAGGTTGAAACATGACATTTGATCTCTAATATAGCATCATTTTCACAATACCCAATCCACAAGTAGCATTATTATATTTGAGAGTATACTGAAGAGCTATCCAATGTGGAACCTTGGGATTCTGCATAAACTGACTAAGTGTTTGCATTGTGTATGACAAATAAAGTCTTGTACGTGTCAAAATTGAGTTCACCGATAATCTTTCTATATAAAGCAGGATCATGAGAAAATTCACCTTTCTCAACAAATGTAACGTCCCAAAAAAACTCGGATCGTTTTAAAAGAGAAAACCAATTTTTGAAGAAACTAAATATAGTCCGAGTCAAACAGGATGTTAGAAAGATAGTTTAAAACGGATTTTAAAACCAAACAAAGCTTGTGGATCGAGTTCTATTAAAGTTATTATAACCTACTAGCCATAAAGGAAAACTTAGCAGCGGATAAGATTGTAAGGATAAGTCTACTTATTACAACTTGAGAACTTAATCGCTTCATAAAACCAAATATTCAGAAAACGTAAATTGATGTTCATATCAAGACTTCTGTAATCTAACAGTTTATTTCTCCAAAGACAATCGTCACTCCCCATACCTGCAATTTAACTTACTGCTAGTCATTGCCGAGAAAGGAAACAACATCATCGCAACATCATTTAATTAAGTACAACAAAAGAAAGATTTAATAATTGTCGGTTTCCGAAATGCGTTTCGATCACGCTAATAAATTATAATCAATTTCATGTAACTGTTAGTCAGGCATACTGCTGTACTTTTCCAGCTATACTGTCGGTTCAACTCCAATCTCCAAAGGTGAGACCATACATTAGGGGGAGCTAACCCCTAAGCAAGTCTCTACCATAGACACTTGCCTTACTTCGATGCCTATGGTTAAGTATGCATACCCCCGTGGTGGCTCATAATGCCCCCATATACCGCGAGTAGTTCTTTTCCACCAATTAACGTCATACTACGTCCACTTTAAAGTTAGTAAGGTCATACTACCTCTGCTTATCAAAATAATGTATCGAAATTACTTATTCGGAAAACATAACATTATTCGTACTATACATCCATACTTTACCTTTGTTTTCATTAATATATGGTACACATCACATAATGCAAAACTTCGCTGCGTGTACGTACCTTAAACAAGATAACCATTTCTCAAACGTCCTAATAAATTCTCCGTCACGAATCGACTTCCTACAAGGTTCAATCGTATTTGAGAAATAAGCACACATACACACTTTCCTCAAATCACACCATAACACATACATACAATTACCAGCGCACTTAGAATACCACACACATCATGAACATCCAACACAATACTATGACATGGTAAATGCACAAAAAAGACAGCATACATAATCTGTCCAGAAACGTGGTTTAAAACTGTCAAACTGAAAATCCGACTTCAATCCGACTTCACCGTTGCGTTCGGAAGGCATCAAAACCCCCTGGTACCAATTTTCATGATTGATAACATAGTACAAGTATTTTTAACCTAATTTCAAAGCCAAAAATGTTCCAAAACACCCTTTTTTCATCATTTTCTTAACCTACGGGATTTGGCATTTTTATATTAAAAATACATACAAATTTCAATGTTCACATTTCTTATTAAATCCATACCATCAAAATCATAAACTCATGCCCATATATTAAAAAAAAATTCATTATTCTAAAATAATTCATTTGTTACAAATGCAATTTTTCTTTCACAAGTCATACATTAACACATTAAAATTTACATACTACACCAATGTAATTTCTTATATTGCAACACAAAATTTTTCATGAACAACCCTAATTTATATATTTTTCTTTTGTATTCACCCATCATAATAACAAATTCTTAACTTAACATACTCATACAAAATAAGATCCTAAAAAAACATCCTACACTAAAACTTGATAAACATACATGTGAAATTCACATAATCATTTTAATTCATGAAAAGAAAAGACCATGGATCAAAATTCACACATGCCACAAATCACATAATTTAAATTAAAACTCAATAAAAAGATAAATGGAGAATTATACTTACAATTGTATGAAAAGAATACCTAAAAAATCAAGGTTGCAAGAGTTATAGGCGTGTGGAATTTTTCTTGAGTTTGTGGGAGTTTTTCTTGAGTTTTCTAGGAATTGGAAGGTAGAATGCAGTGGAGTTAAGGAAATGAAGGAATTAGGAATTAGGAATTAGGAATTAAGGAAATGAGAATAATGCACATTTAGTGTAATCTTTCAATATTCTCACAAGGGAGTTACAAAACTCCGCCAAATACTCTATAGGGTCGGGTTAAAGGTTTTGAAATAAGAAATGGGTTAAAGGTTTTGGGCCCGAAAAAGCCAAATTGTTAAAAAGGGCTGAAAATACATGGTCAAGCCCAAAATAATTAAATAAAAAATATTATTTATATAAAATAATATGACTAGTAAATCATTAATTATATCGGGAAAATATCGGGGTGTTACAGACTACTCCCCTTAAAAAGGTTTTGACCCCAAAACCACAACTTACCAACACAAAAGCACAAAACAAGCACACACACGAACCACAAAACAAGCACATAACAAAAGAAAACTAGGTCAAACCAACTCAACGCGCGAAAATCCTATCGCCTTCTACCCCCCTTAAAAAGTTACATCCCCGTAACTCACTAACCTGAGAGAAAAGGTGCAGATACTTCTCTTGCATTGAAGCTTCTGTTTCCCAAGTTGCCTTCTGTGATCGATGATTTAACCATAGAACCTTGACCATTTCAACATCCTTCCGACGAGTACCGCGAACCTTTCTGTCTAAAATCTGAACATGTTGCTCCTCATAGGTTAAGCTCAAATCAAGTTCCAATGGCTCGGGATCTAAGACATGCAAGGAGGCCGCAAAATAATGTTTTAACTGAGAGATATGAAAAACGTCGTGTACCTTACCCAGGGCATTAGGTTATGCTAACCGGTAAGCTAACTTTCCTACATTCTCCAAAATATCAGAAGGACCAATAAAACGTGGGCTTAACGTCCCACGAGCACCAAAACGAACCCCGCCCTTCATTGGAGACACACGAAGTAGGACCTTGTCGCCTACTGCATACTCATTAGGCTGACGGCGAAGATCGGCGTATGATTTCTGTCGATCTTGGGCTGCCTTCATTTTCTCGCGAATGAGCTTGACTTGTTCAGTCATCTGAACAAGCATATCCCGTCCTAAGGTGACAGACTCTGTAAAATCATCCCAAGAAACAGGACTACGACACTTACGACCGTATATAGCTACAAACGGAGCCATTTGAATTGTTGCTTGGTAGCTTTTATTATAAGAGAACTCCACCAGATCCAAATGTTCATCCCATGAGCCCTGCTATTCCATGGCTATCGCTCTCAACATGTCCTCCAATACTTGATTAATACGTTCAGTTTGAGCATCGGTCATCGGTGGAAAGACGTACTGTAGAGAAGAGTGGTTCCCAAAGCCTGCTGTAATGATTTCCAGAAATGTGAAAAATATCGAGTATCCCGATCAGAAACTATAGTACAAGGTATCCCGTGATATCGAACCACGTATGTAAGCACGAGCAAGTTGTTCCATATCCCACTTCAGTTCATCGGAATAAAACTTGCAGACTTAGTAAGCCTATCCACAATAACCCAAAGAGTATCATTACCAGCCTAAGACCGTGGAAGACCTAAAACGAAATCCATAGAAATGTCATCTCACTTCCATACCGGAAATTCCAAGGGTTGTAGTAACCCAGCTAGCCTTCGATGCTCGCTCTTAACCTTTCGGCACGTTAAACACTTAGAAACAAATTCGGCAATGTTCTGTTTCATACCCGACCATTAAAACATGCCCTTTAAATCTAGGTACATGTTGTCCCCTCCAGGGTGAACAGAGTACCTAGAGTTGTGCACCTCGTTCAACAAGTTCTCCTTTAAAGAGTCACACCCATTCGGTACACACCATCGTCCTTTAAAACGAAGGCTACCATCCTCATGAATTGTAAAACCTTCAGCTTTACCTTCATTGACCTGCTCACGAAGCTTAACGAGTTTCGGGTCGTCCAATTGCCTAGCCATAATTTCCTCAAAGAACGTAGGTCGAATGGACAGAGCTCCCAACTTGGCCTCTAACTCCCTTTCTTTGATTATCTCCAAATTCATTCTCTCAAACTCCTTACTTAACTCCTCAGAAGTTATCAATGTTGCAACTGAGTGTTTTGATTTTCTACTCAAGGCATCAGCGACCACATTTGCGCGACCCTCGTGATAAGAAATCTCCAAATCGTAATCACTGATTAATTCCAACAAACGCCGTTGACGCAGATTCAATTCGGGTTCAGAGAACAGAAATTGTAAGCTTTGATGGTATGTAAAGATCTTACATTTCACACCGTACAGATAATGACGCCAAATCTTTAACGCAAACACTACAGCCGCCAGCTCTAAGTCATGCGTTGGGTAGTTGACTTCGTGAGTCTTTAATTGTCGCAAAGCATAAGCTACTACCTTCCTGTCTTGCATCAAGACACAACCCAAACCATGTTTGGAAGCATCACTGTAAACGGAGTACTCCAAAGAAGGATCAGGTAGAACCAATATCGGAGGAGTAGTTAACTTTTCCTTCAACAAATGAAAGGCTCTCTCACAGTCCTCGGTCCCCTCAAACTTCTTTTCCTTCTTCATCAAGGATGTAAGCGGACAAGCAATAGGGGATAAGTCCTTCACAAAACGACGATAATACCATGCTAAACCTAAGAAACTCCGAATTCCCGTAATATTTCGAGGTGTAGACCAATCTCGGACGGCCTCTACCTTTGCCTGATCGACAGAAATTCCATCCTTAGAAACAAGATGACCTAGGAAAGTCACCTGTTCTAACCAAAACTCACACTTCGAAAACATAGCATACAACTGATTCTCTCATAGAATCTGCAAGACTAACTTTAAATGTTCCCAATGTTCTTCTGGGCTCCTAGAGTATACCAAGATATCATCAATGAACACCACCACGCACTTATCAAGGTACGCATTAAAAACCCGATTCATCAACCCCATAAATGTTGTCGGTGCGTTGGTCAATCCAAAAGGCATCACGGTGAATTCGAAGTGTCCATACCTAGTTCTGAAAGCTGATTTACTAATATCCTCCTCCTTAATACGTAACTGATGGTATCCTGACCGCAGATCAATCTTGGAAAAGATTCCGGCTCCTTGCAGCAGATGATTAAGATCATCAATCCGTGGTAACGGGTACTTATTCTTAACGGTGACCTTATTAAGTTCTCTATAATCAATAAAGTGACGCATAGTTCCGTCCTTTTTCCTCACAAACAACACCGGGGCCCCGCAGGGCGACACACTAAGTCTTATTTAACCCTTTTTCCAACAACGCCTCTAATTGAACTTTTAATTCCTCCATCTCCTTTGGGGCCATTCGGTAAGGTGCTTTTGAAATTGGCCTTGTCCCAGGTATTAAGTCAATCGAAAAGTCCACGTCCCTTCTTGGTGGCATACCAGGAAGTTCTTCTGGAAAAACTAAAGTCACAGACCACCGGAATGTCCTCAAGTCGCACCTTCCGCTCCTTTACCTCACTACTAAAAAACAAGGCAAAAAGTGACTCTTTGCTATGGACACTTTCCTCAAGTGTCACTTAGTATTGTAAAGATGAAAAAAAAATTAAGGGAAACAAGGACACTTTACAAAAAATGTGGCAAATTGAAAATAAAAATTAAAAGAAAAAGGACAAAAACTTGCCGCTTATAATTTTTCAAAAACATTTGGGAAAATATTACACTTTCCTAATAATGCCATTTCGTAGCAAATTTTATCAGAAAAGTCCAAAGCCTTCTCCATGATATTTTCTTCTCCAAGAAATCTTCAATTCCCCACCAAAATTTTTGCCCAAATAATCTCAATTCTCTAGCAAATTTTTGGTATCAGAAAAGTCCAAAGCCTTCTCCATGATATTTTCTTCTCCAAGAAATCTTATTTTTGTAAATTCGAAAGTACCCACTTGGTCTCGAGGTCTCATCTCCCACCGCACCGCTCGCTCATCGCTCGTTTTATCGACATCTGGAGGTAATTTTAATCATTGTCTTGTTGTCATTCGCTCTCATAATTGATGTTAATCGCTCTTTGTTGTTCAATTTCCCAATTTTGAATGAATTTATTGGTTGTAGGTTTTAGGTTTAGCGCTTAGTGTTCAAAATTGATCAATCCTCCTAATCGCTACTAATTAAGGTATTCATTCTTGCAATTAAATTTTTCCTCCTACAATAGAAATTTGTGTTAATCCATTTCATGCTTTGTTGTAATCGGTTTCTTTAATAAATTGCACAAGTTCTTGCATTGTTGTTGTTTGTATGTTTTCCGGATTTCTTTAAATGTGATGTTTAAAGGCTTCATTGAATTATTTTGAAATCATTCAGATCTTGCAACTTGTGGCTTGAGAAAAAGTTTATACTATATATACTAAGGACTAAGGTTTAAGGCCATTTAGATATGTCAATAATCTATTTTAATGGAACATTGTTGTGATTAGTGTTAAAATCTTTTTCAGCATTGAAAACTCTATGATTTTGCTAATAACATGTTAATGAAATTAAACACTCCCTCTATATTTCAATTATTTTGTTTAATCTTATCGTATCTTATTGATTATGAAGGCATTCTAGTTTATGAGTTTCATCTTTGGAATTAATTAAGGATATCAATAAATCTTAAACAAATGTATCTTTAAGTAATTAGGATAATATATGTTGAAAATATTTTTTAAACGATTGATATTATTGTTAAAAAATAAAGATTTATTTAATTATTACTACATACTCCATTTTCTTACTTTGTTAGAAAAGAATTAGATCTTGTTCTTGATACATATCAAGTACACATATAATTTAATTTGATCCCTTGAAAAAGAATTTAAAAAATAAGTTCAAATAAAATTACCATACCTAATTTAAAAATATCGACCTACTTAATTGAAAAAAAAAGGAAGACTAAATTTCCATTTCAATGAAGAAACTATTGTTTCCATTCCACACACAAATTGATGGTACTACTTACAAAGATGAAAGCTAATTGTGCTGAATAATTACTTTTACATATTATTCTATCTACTTTATGATATTTTATTGGGTGTTCTATAAAATAATTGAACTAATGTATTTCTTTTTTTATAAGTCTAGTAGTTCATTTTTTATTTTTCATATACACTTATCTCGTTCTTAATCAATTTTTTTTTATGTTTTTAATGGCTTAGAGATATCTTTTAAATAGTTGTTAATATTTTGTATTAATATAAGGTACATTTTGCTTTCAATGATACAAATTGATTGATTTACCTATTGGTCACCCGTAATGAAGTTGGTTGATGAAATTCATTGAATTTGCTAAGGTAGTTTCGCAAGGGACAAATCCTTTGTCCGTAAAAATGTAAAGGGGAGAAATGGTTTCCTATTAAGGAAGTGGAAGGACATATTTTGTTTAAAGGATTTTTAAGACATATAAAAATTGGTTTTTCATGGTAACTCGAAACGCGAGCGGAGCCGTATATTTTAAATAGTGGAGGGAGTAATGAGTCAAGGATCTGTTGAGAATGTGTCGCCTATTAGGTCGAGATGATATGGAGGGGCTATTAGAATCAACCTTTGCTTGGCACCTACACATAACATGGACTTTGATGGTCTGAGAGTGTTGATTATGTTGAGGAGTCTTTCAAAATGTGACTCATGATTTAACCGTACTCAAGATGTCAAGTTTAAGAAATTATTTGAGTTTTCAAATATAGCACTTTATGACTGATGTACAAGTTTTCAAAGCTATCTTATCTTTTTACACTTGTTTCACTTAAAATGTATGAAACATTGGTGTATCGAAGTCTTTCAACATGAATCTTAAACTTCATTAGACGCTTCCCCAAATGATGGAGTTTCCATGAATTATTATGAATGTATCGAAAAATAAAAGACCTAGGTCTTGGATACTAAAAATTCATGCTTGTCAAATGATTGTTGTTTGATCGGGTGAATTTTCTAAAACGTGAGTGTTATGTTTGTGGGACTTCGAGATGGAAGATGATCGAAGGGAGGGATGGTTCATTTACGTAGGATTGGTATTCCAAATGAAAGTAATGCTATACTCCTCTTATTCCTAGACTAAAAGAATGTACATGTCCATTAAAACGCCAAGACATGATATGGCATGAGAAAAGACTTTGGAAAAGAGGATGATGGAAGTTAAGGCATCCCCATGGATTAGCATGAAGCGCTTTTGATGAACGATATGAAGAATTTTCTCTACCTCGTAGTGTTCTGACTAGGTCTTGCAAGTGATGGGTTCAATCCATATCGTTTGATGAACTCTACTTATAGTACATGGCCTCGGTGTTGATACCTTATAATCTTCCACCATGGTTATGTATGAAACAATCTTCCTTCAATCTTGTCCATGATAATTCCGTGAAAATCGAGTCCCGGAAATGACATTGATGTCTATTTGCAGCCATTGGTGCATGAATTAAAATTATTGTGGAGTGGGGTAGATGCTTATGATGCTTATACTCGCAATGGATTTAAACTCAAACACTTTGCTTTGGACCATCAATGACTTTCCAAAGATATGCAATGTTATCCGATTGAGCACTAAAGGCTACAAAGCATGTCCTTATTGCACACATTTGACAACCTTGTTATAGATTTGGGAAGGATTTGTTATGTGGGCATCAAAATGGTTGCCTGCGAATCACCCGTGATAGATTTCAACGGAGAGATTTGATGGATATGAAGAGCGTAGGTTCAGCTACGTCCCCACCGGAGTGAGATTTTGAGGGAACAAGAAAAGTTAGTTATGTGTACGGAAAGGCAAAAATGGTGCGTAATAAGAAAAGGAAAAGGAAGAGCAAGGAAATAGAAAAATGAAGGTGATGAAGATGGTGATAATGATGTACATGTTTTTGGGACTAAGAAAGCATCTTTTGACCGAATATTGGGAACATAATCTTTACTGACATAATCTTGACGTATGCACATTGAAAAGAATGTAGTGACAATATTTTAGGCACTTTGCTAAACATGGAGAAAAGTAGGACGATGCAAAGGTAGGGGCTCTTGAACAGTTGGGTATAAAGAAAGACCTTTGGCTCTAACGCAACTCCAAAGGAGAGTTATTAATGCCAAATGTTTCGTATTCTATGAATCAAAACGAAATAGAACCGGTTTTAAAGGTGGTGCTGTGAAAATCAGAGTTCCCATGGATATAGTTCTAACCTCTCTCATGTGTGAACTTACGTAAAAGAAAAGTTGGTCAATCTTAAGAGTCACGACAAACCATGTTTTCATGCAAGATATCCTTCCTATTGCTTTAAGAGCATCTAACTCTACTAAAAGTGATTGATTTACTAGCCAACTTGTCTTCCTTTTCAAATCTTTGTGCTCCACTACTCTACATTTGAATGAGTTGGACGATCTTCAAGATAAAATTATTTTAATCCTTTGGAAATGGAAATAGAGTTTCTCCCTCCATTTTTCACAAGCATGGTTCATTTTTTTATTCTACTTGGTGGAAGAGGTAAGGCTCTGGTGACCTGTTTTATATATATGTATGTATCCCATTGAGAGGTAAATATCTTATAATTTTCACTATTAAAAATTTAAAAAGACTTCTTTTTAATAACATATATAAAATGATTTTTGTAAGGTACTTGTCTCATTTGAAATCGCATGTAACTAACAAAGCTCAACCAGAGGGATCAATTGCTGAAGGCTATGTATTAGAGGAAACAATCATATTTTGTTCTAGATTTCTTGAAGGTGTTAAGACTGTTTTTAATAGACCCCCAAGAATCGATTATAATTCTTCATGTTCGGGCAATTATTTGTTCAATTCTAATGGTCGAGTGGTCGGGAAAGAGGTTTATGTTCGTCTTGATGAAAAAAGTTTGAAACAAGCCCATCGTTATGTTTTACTTCACACAGAGGAAATGAATGTCGTTTTAGAGTAAGTTATATCTTGTATTTAAAGTGATGTTTTTCAAACAATAATGCAATAATATAATATAAATATTTTGTTTGAAGTGAATTTTTACAACAAAAGCGACAAATGAATAACATACAAGATGCAATCAATGAGAGTGAAAAAACTACGTGGATTATCAATGAATTTGGAGAATGGTTGCAGAATCAGGTTCTTTTTTTGAATTTAAAATCACGTGGATTATCAATGAAAATTAATATAAGCCTATGTTTATGATTTAATAAATTGTTTGTCTTGGTAGGCTCATCGCTTTGATTCAAGTACAGAAGATGGAAAGTTAAAGAAATCTTTAGCTGGTGGTATAAATTGTCATGCTAAAAAGTTGAAAGGTTTCATGATCAATGGCTATAAGTTCCTTACCATGGATCGTGATTCGAAGTTACAAACTCAAAATTGTGGAATTATGGTTGAAGCAGATGGGGAGCCATATTATGGAAAAGTGAAAGAAATATTTGAGTTGAACTATTATGGAGCTTATAAAGTTGTATTATTTCGTTGTGATTGGGTAGACATTCGTAGGGGTGTGCAAATGTATCCACATGGAGGTGTATGTGTCAATTTCTCAAAAAAAATGCATACTGGCCGCCATCTGCAAGATGATCCTTTTATATTCTCATCTCAAGGAAAACAAGTGTTCTACATCGAAGATGGAATTAGAAAAGGATGGTCACACGTTGTCAAGACTAAGCCTAGAGACTTGTTTGAAGTTAATTTTATTTGTGATATGCTTTTGTTTGATAATTTTTACTTTTTGTTTGTCAAGATGGAATTAGAAAAGAATGCTCGGCGCTTATATTGTGTGATTTGTTTTGTATTCTCATCTCAAGGAAACAAGTGTTCTACAGTGGTTTCAATTGTTTATTTTGCTTTTGTAATTTGATTGTGATTTGCTTTTGTTTGATAATTTAAATCACAGCTTATACAACGCTCCGCATCAAGTCCATTTTGTGCTAGACTTCATTTTTCATGACCAAGGTACATTTATTATTATTACTAATTTTATTATTACTAATATGCATATATTACCAACTTATGTAGAAGGAAAAGAAATAATTTTGTATAAAATAGTTTGTATATTAAAAACTTGATTTTTGAAATCTAAGTTAATTCATTGCTTTAGTTTAGCGTGTCTACATCAAGACAAAGGGTTAAGGATGAGTTTTCAAGTAAACTAACGCTTGTAGATGTTCAACAAAGTGTAGAACAATCCTCCACATTAGAATATAAATATTGATAAAAACAATTCACCTAAGCTAGCTAAAGCTTCAGTAAGGTCCCAAATAGATGGGGACCATTTTCTCCCCTTCAACACTAAGGCCAACCAATGCACCCGCTTTAAAATATCATCCTCTAAAGAAATTCTACATGATACCACCTGCCCCATGATAGTCAAACCTAGGTTGTCATCCATGCTTCAATCTTCAACTATTGTAGCTAAATCACACAAAGAGGACTGCAAGATCAATGTATTGGACCAAGCCCCGTAGAAAGCACCACAAGAATTTGTTCACACTTCTCAAGTTCCTCAAACTCCCATTCTTCCTTTGTTCCATTCTCCACCATCTCATATTGAAGTAGAACATTCTCCACCACTAGAATCCGCGGCCTACTTCTATCGTAGTGGCATTCCCCCCTAAAATAATGATGGAAATAGAAGTTCATTTGAGGGTGAAGACTTGACCAAGAAAAGGCCGTAAGGTGAAAATGTAATCAAAAGCATCAAAACCTAGACCCTGATTTTGATAAAAGATTGCTGATAATGTTCCATTTGATGAAATGAAAAATGTTGCAAACGATAGGTAATTTGAATATCTTGTTTTAAATACTTTGAAGTTGAAAATCTTGTTGAAACATTATTTCATTTCCCTCTTTACCGCTTATGCTAATTGTTTAATGTTGATTATTTATTTATGTTTCTCTTGTTAGATATTAATGGAACACAAGGCATCGCTTATGGTACCATTCAACCCCATGTTGTATGGAATGAGACAAACATTAGATACGCTTGTCAACTTCACTCTTCAAACCAACCGATTGGCAAAGGTGGTGATGTACTCACGAGTTTCTCTTGGGGATATTGCAACGCTAGATGCATTTTGTCCTATTGAGTTGAAGAATTGGCACAAGTTGAGAAACACTTCTAAAGTCATATTCTGACATTGTTCTGTAGGTATTTGACTTTGTAATCAATTTTTAGCTAATTAAATAATAAACAGTTGTAATATTATTTTTTAAACATTTCGGTGATTCCCGAGGGAAGGTATTTGATTCCGTAATCATAAGCTGTTATTGGTAATGCATGGAGGAGCATGACACATATTGAAGGAGACACATTTCAATGAGAAGTTATCAAAAAGAGGAAAATTATGCTAAGTATCCTTCCGAGTCAAAAAACTTAGTTGGGAAGCTTTGGTTGATTATTGGTTTTCACCTCGATTCAAGGTAATATTTCTAATTACCAAATTTAGTAATCAAACTTCGGCTTGAGAAATTTACTTTGATCACATATCTTGTCAATCGAAATACTCAAATATTGAAACAAGCTACGCGCCAGGTCATGTTCATAGAAGT
Organism: Amaranthus cruentus; assembly: GCA_019425755.1. Taxonomy (NCBI): domain Eukaryota; kingdom Viridiplantae; phylum Streptophyta; class Magnoliopsida; order Caryophyllales; family Amaranthaceae; genus Amaranthus; species Amaranthus cruentus. The sequence goes on from CM033452.1 coordinate 19,068,240, forward strand.
GGTCCCACAAGCTTTCTAATCAAAGAGTTCACTTAGTATGGTATTTTTTCATAATTATGCTCTTATTATATACATACAATTTATTTTCTTCATAATTTGGAATTTTTTGGTATTTAAATTTGCGGTGAAAAAAGAAAAGGAACTTTTAGTGAGTTGGAATTTTATGAAAGAGTTTATTCTAAAAAGGATGGGAGCTTTAAAGAGGGTACACTCTGCTAAATTTATGGTATAATATTAACTTAGATGTCTTTAAGCATCAACCAAATTGAAAATATAAATGTTTACTTTGCCTAATTCTTTACTAATTGTTTCCGGGATAAGGCAAAGACGGTAGGTAATGAAACCCTTGATGTTCTTCCAAGTCTCAAGTTGATATTGAGAACTCGCTTTATGAACTTATGACGGAGGTAAATCTCCCAAAACAGCCCTCTAAATCATGGATTTGGGGTGAAAAAGCTACATCTATGGAGTTCAAAGTTCGGTTGGTCATGGAAGACGGATCATGTCAAATGTGGCATTTAAAATTGCTAACTTGGAAGCTAAACTAAAATCGCTTAGTGAGGAAAATGAAACTCGTATCCAAAGTGAATGAAACCAATCAAAATCTCAAGATAGATTTGTTCTAATATGACGAAATTTTAAGGGCTATTTCTGATGGAAAAGCTTCATGTGCAATGTTAGATGATGCGTAAGAAGACTAAAACATGTTTAATAATCGAGTTAGTATTCTTCCTATTCTAAATTGATGTTGATGGTAAATCTCCAAAACGCCCCTCTAAGCATGTTTAAGATGATTGATATATAATATTTTATTATTGAATATTGATGTTGAAGACGGCATTGATGAACGCTTAATTGATATATAAAATGGTGAAGAGAAAGGTATATTATACTTCTTTAGGAAATATTTGAGAATATCTTTTGCTTCTTATACTTTATAAATATATGAAATTGATTATTTTTGCTTTTGTATCGTGGATTTTGATTCTGCACAAATAAATGGCTTTATCATGATCAAGCAAGATATAATCACGCGCAGCTAAGGACACATTTTGGTTGTTATTATAGTGAATTTTTGTAGAAAATAATTACTTTGAGTTTTTACGATTGAAATAATATACCGTAGATTTTTGATACAATTTAGATTTTGTATTGAATTATAGAATTCTCGATAGATTGATATAATTGAAATGAAAATGCCTATTTTGGTGCCCTGGACAAAGTGTCCGCAAGTATAAATTGGTTTACATAAGAAGAATATGTATCACAATTAGCAACAATGATTTTTAAAAGTGTCACAAATAGTGGTGAAGACAAGTGTCACAAAAGGCAAAAAGGGACAGTTTTAAGTGGCGCAAAAAGAGCTCAATACAAATTTGAATAAGCGTCACAAAATGAAGATAGTGACACAATAAGGTGTCGTAAAAATCACAAATAGTGACTGAATAAAGCGTCGTAGATGAAACGCATTTGGCGCTTAAAATCAAATATTAGCTTGGAAAAGCGTCACTAATGTAATTAGTGACGCTAAAAAAGTGTCGCTAAAAAACCAATAAGTGACAGTTTAAAAGCATCACAATTTGTGAAAATAGTGACACTTTTAAAGTGTCCGTAAAAAGCCACATTGAAAATAGCGACACTTTCTTGAAGCGTCGCTATCGTAAATTGCGACGCTTTTAAGCGTCGTAAAATGTCAAAATAAGTGTCGCAAAATGCCTTGTTTTTTTGTAGTGCCTTACTTATACTACAAAGAAAGCATGGTTGCCCTTGCTTGATTAGCTTCATGATGTGCAAGGACGACACGATTTTTACCTTCGGTCCTTAGGAAGGCTCTTATATTTAACCTTCTCTCCCCTAGGTCCAGTTAGAGTCACAGATTGTTCTTCACAATCTATGATCGTTTAATATCTACCTAGCCAATCCACCCCAAGTATTACATCAAGATCATCCATTTCTAGAGAAAAAAAATCACTTGGAAATTTTACTTTTCCTATCTTGACGGACACTTCACGAAACAACATATTACAATGAAAAGTCTCTCCAGAAGGAATAGCGACTGAAAAATATGTTTCCTCGGGGTTTTCCAACTCTAAGTCCTTACCTTTAGACTTTGAAACGAACGAGCACGATGCACCAGAATCAAAAAGTACTTTAACAGACTTTGTATTGATGCAGAACGTACCTGTGACCACATCCGACGCCTGCGCTGCTTCTCTAGAGTTAACTTCTAAAAGTCTGCCATTATTCTGAGTAGCAGTAGCAGCACCTCCTTGATTTCCACGTTGGCCTGTAAAATTCTCGTTCCTGGCATTCCCCTATGGTTGCTGAACACCGGAGTGATTCCCTTGAAGCCTAGGGTTTGTGGCACCCCCCAAGTTTTGACCAAAATTTCCACCATTGTGGTTTCGTCTTCCAGCTTCGTTACCACTCTGTCCGTTACCGAAACATTGTTGTTGAAAACCTCGATGATTTCCCCCTTGAAGCTCATGTTGTCCCACGCGAGTTTAACACTCATACATTCTATTGCCCAGTTTACTACAGTGTGAACAGTCCACTAACATACCCCGACAGTCCCTTCCCGGGTGATTTTTCTGGCATTTTCTACAATTATAAATTCTTTCCTTTCCATTGCGGTCATACAAAGGCTTCGACATCCTAATCTCTGGTGTCGGATCCCCTCTACTCTTGCTGTAATGGCCTGTATGGAAGCCTTTTTCCTGAAAGCCTCCAAACGGCTTATGCTTCTTGAATTGATTATGAACGTGATTACTCACATTCATTGCATTCTGAAGCATGGGTTCCTTCCTCTTTTCCACACTTTGACCCATCTTCTCTTGTTCCTTCCTTATAACATTTCCAATATGTGCAGCTCTCTTGTATAACTGGTCTAAAGTATCGTATCTATCCGTCTCAATGTGTTTTTGAATCTCATACGATAGACCTAATTCGAAACGCTGAATTTTCTTTCCCTCAGTTAGAACATCCTCAAGGCAAAACTTCAGGTATTCCATAAATTTTTGGTAATATTCGTCCACTATTAAATTCCCCATCTCGAACCGAGCAAACTCATTTCATTTGTCCTTTCTCACATGAGGCGGATATAATTGATCCCTTAACGCTCCCTTAAAACTTTCCCAGCTTAAGTCTCCATCGTTTTCGGCTATCAACCGTATCTTACTATGTGTCCACCAATAGTCGGCGTCATCCACTAGAAAAAACGCGTCTTCGTCAACCATGAAATCAGCGGGGCATCTCACCACACTAAAGAGTTTATCAAATTCTCTCAGCCAGTTTTCCAGCATAGAAGGTTCACCTTTCCCACTATAAGTCGAGGGTTTACTCTGGGCTATTCTCTTACTAATTGATCAAGCCCTTTCCTCCAAGGATATCTGTCTAGGGTTCCTTGCGCCAGCTAGAGCCTTAACTAGGTTTCGAAGCACACGGTCAGAGTTTCTTCTTGGCACGGACCTTTTCAGGAAGGGTGGCATGTTGGTAGGTTTACCGCATAAGGTTAAACGAGGTATGTAAATACATTTCTATAGCGTTTGTGATTAAGGAAAACTCATACTATTATTGCTCTTTAAAAAACACGGTGATCGTCCTAAAAGGTGAGAGAGTTACACACTGAGTCTATAATCGAATCCTCACACTTTTCTAGAAAGAAAATTTTCAATTCCTAATCGTTTCTACTAACTAATGTTCAACTTTTATAAACACATTATGCATATTTTACTTTCCATCTTATGAGGATGACAAACATGAGAAATAACACAAGAATAATAAATAAAGGAAAATATCACAAAGATAAACGACATTCAAATTCAAAATAGAAATGCCATATTTTTCCAATCCAAAAACACTTGGGTATAAAATCCCACATAACCACTGTTCGGCTACTACAAAAGTCCGAGAATAAAACAACAAAATCGTTCAACCGACAAAATTATTCACAATTTATTATTACTATGGAACTAGACATACGAACTCGTACGCATGCATACTCAGATAAAGTAGAAACAATCAGGCAAATAAGGGCGATACATCCAAACGGTCCTAATCTTCCATGTATCGATCAGGGTCAAAATCAGCATTACTAGAGTCATCGCTAGATGTGCTATCAGAATCAGAAAGAGTTCCTACAAATAAGGAATCACTCAAAGCAAGTCGCTCCACGGAATCAGAAAGTTCTACAATTACTGGTTCAGGTGGTTTTTCCTCCCACATGGTGATTTCACTTTCCTCCTCACTCATAGGATCCTCTCGACTCACCGGCCAACCCCCTAGAATAACTATTTTTCTATCACTATCGCTCATAACATCATCTCTATCAGCTATTCCCCTCTCCACATCAGCATTATAACCATCTCCCACGTTATCCTCATAGGGTTCTTCTACCACTCCTAGGTATCAATTCCCTCCTCAGCCGGCTTCTTTCCTTTATCCATGATAGAAAAGTAATAATCAAACTTCCTGACTCACAAAGAAAGAGAACTCCCGCTCTGATACCAATTGTAACGTCCCGGAAAAACTCAGATCGTTTTAAATGAGAAAACGACTTTTTGAAGAAACTAAATATAGTCCGAGTCAAACAGGACGTTAGAAAGATAGTTCAAAACGGATTTTTAAAACCAAAAAAAGCTTGCGGATCGATAAGTCTACTTATTACAACTTGCGAACGTAATCGCCTCATAAAACTAAATATTCATAAAACGTAAATTGAAGTTCATATCAAGACTTCTGTAATCTAACAATTTATATCTCCAAAGACAATCCTCACTCCCCATACCTGCAATTTAACTTACTGCTAGTCATTGCCCAGAAAGGAAACAACATCATCGCAGGATCGTTAAGATCAAAAGTACACGTCAGCAAGAAGTCGCATATCATTTAATTAAGTACAACAAAAGAAAGATTTAATAACTGTCGGTTTCCGAAATGCGTTTCGATCACGCTAATAAATTATAAGCAATTCCATGTAATTGTTAGTCAGCCATACTGCTGTACTTTTCCAGCCATACTGCCGGTTCAACTCCAATCTCCATAGGTGACACATTACATTAGGGGGAGCTAACCCCTAAGCAAGTCTCTACCATAGACACTCGCCTTACTTCGGTGCCTATGGTTAAGTATGCATACCCCCGCGGTGGCTCATAATGCCCCCACATACCGCGAGTAATTTTTTCAACCAATTAACGTCATACTACGTCCACTTTAAAGTTAGTGAGGTCATACTCCCTCTGCTTATCAAAATAATGTATCGAAATTACTTATTCAGAAAACATAACATTATTGGTACTATACATCCATATTTTACCTTTGTTACCATTAATATATGGTACACATCACATAATGCAAAACTTCGCTACGTGTACGTACCTTAAACAACATAACCAATTCTCAAACGTCCTAATCAATTCGCCGTCCCAAATCGACTTCCTACAAGGTTCAAGCGTATTTGGGAAATATGCACACATACACACTTTCCTCAAATCACACCATAACACATACTTTCAATTACCACCGCACTTAGAATACCACACACATCATGAACATCCAACACAATACTATGACATGGTAAACGCACAAAAAAGACAACATACATAATTTGTCAAGAAATGTGGTTTAAAACTGTCAAACTGAAAATACGACTTCACTTTTGCGTCCGGAAGGCATCATGATTTATAACATAGTACAAGTATTTTTAACCTAATTTCAAAGACAAAAATGCTCCAAAACACCCTTTTTTCATCATTTTCTTAACCTACGGGATTTGTCATTTTTTTATTAAAAATACATACAAATTCCAATGTTCACAGTTCTTATTAAATCCATACCATCAAAATCATAAACTCATGCCCACATATTAAAATAATTTTCATGATTCTAAAATAATTCATTTCTTACAAATGCATTTTTTCCTTCACAAGTCATTAATTAACACATTAAAATTTACATACCACACCAATATATTTTCTTATACTGCAACACAAAATTTTCCATGAACAACCCTAATTTATATATTTTTCTTTTATATTCACCCATCATAATAACAAATTCTTAACTTAACATACTCATACAAAATAAGATCCTAAAAAAACATCCTACATTAAAACTTAATAAACATACATGTAAAATTTACATCATCATTTTAATTCATGAAATAAAATGACCATGGATCAAAATTCACACATGCCACAAATCTCATAATTTAAATTAAAACTTAATAAAAAGATAAATGGAGAATTATACTTACAATTGTATGAAAAGAATACCAAAAAAATCAAGGTTGCAAGAGTTCTAGGCGTGTGGAAATTTTCTTGAGTTTGTGGGAGTTTTTCTTGAGTTTTCTAGGAATTGAAAGGTAGAATGCAATGGAGTTAAGGAAATTAAGGAATTAGGAATTAAGGAAATGAGAATAATGCACATTTAATGTAATCTTTCAATATTCTCACAAGGGAGTTACAAAACTCCACCAAATACTCCATAGGGCTGGCCAACCCTACAATTTCCCTGTATTTTTTTTAAAATTTGAAATAAAAAATGGGTTAAAGTTTTGGGCCCGAAAAAACTAAATTGTTAAAAAGGTCTAAAAATACATGGTCAAGCCCAAAATAATTAAGTAAAAAATATTATTGGAAAATATCAGGGTCTTACAACAAACAACTTCAAGTTCATAGGTAAGGGAGTAACTAATTTAGAAAAGGATCTAATACCACTACCCTTGAGAAGGTACTTAGTGTATTTGTGTTGAGTAAGGACTATACCTTTGTTTGAATAGCTCACTTTAAGGCCTAAGGAATAATGTAAGGATCCCAAATCCTTAATAGTAAAGGTTTTGTGTAAATGTTGTTTGAGGTGATTGATTTCTTGGTTGTTGCTTCCTGTGATCAAAATGTCATCTACACAAACTCCCACTAAAGTGATGTACCCATCAACATTCTTGGTAAACAAAGAATAGTCGTTTTTTGATTGTATAAAACCTAGCCCTTTTTATTCTCCTACTAACTAAGCATGTCACTGCATTGAAGCTTGTTGGCCATATAAGGATTTTCCTAAGAGACAAACTTGATTTATGGGATTGGGGATCAGTGTCGTTCCTGACATTTCATGGGCCCTAGGCAAAATAGAAATAGGGCCCCTTCTATAATATTTCCAAAAATTAAACATTTCATCACGAAAATACGAATAATCACACAAAATACATATTGTTCATCAAATTTTACAAATTGTCCTTAAAACAAGAACTAAAGCAAAATTCAATAAAATTCCATCAATCTTCATCCATTGCATCAATCCTAAAGCAATCTCCTACTTGTATCATCCTCTACAACGACAAAAAAATCACATAAAATGGTTCCTACGAACATTTTGAGAAGCAAAATCATTAATTAGAACATCTGTGTCAGTTTTTTCTAATAATTCTTTCCCAATTGATAATATGGCCAAACCATTCATATATATTAATCACTAGTAAAAAAGTCTCATTTGTAACCCTTGATTTGTATCTTTTATTGAAACAAAAGATATAAATAATGTTCTTTGTATCTTTTATTCTAACAAAAGATACAAATAAAACAAACGATACAAATAAAGCTTCCCTAAATTTAGACTTTTCATCTACAGTACTCTTCTCGATTTCACACATTTTCATTTCCCAACTAAACCTTAGTTTTACAATGTTGCTATTCCATATCTTTGTTAAAACAAACGATACAAATAAGTCGTATTTGTGTCTTTTGTCTTACAAACGATACAAATAAAGCTTCCCCAAATTTAACTTTTCATCTACAGTACTCTTCTCAATTTCACAAATTTTCATTTCCCAACTAAACCTTAGTTTTACAATGTTGCTATTCCATATCTGTTCATTAATTCACGAACATTTCATCACAAATTTCTTCTCTGAAAAATGGAATCCTCTCCAATGGCTTTATCCCAAATTTCTTCATCATTCTGTACAATTTTCGAGCTCCTTTCCAAAATTAACGAGCCAAGACAGCGAAAATTCCTTTTCTGATTACAAAATTAACGAGCCAAGACAGCAGAAATCAGGCAAAGACAACCAAAACCAATCGAAGATTCTTACGAAGCTTCATGCTATGGTTTTGATTTTTATTACTTCTTCCTTTCCTGTTCAATTTTTTTCGTAAACCCTAAATTTCCTCTCTCCGAGAGTAGGGTTTTCTTTTATTTTTAAAGTGGGTGTTCAAATTAGAAGGAAATTAAGCTTTTTTCCTTCATTTGTGAGAGTCTTCGAACATTAGCCAAAATCATTCGAAGGGCCCAACACCGCCATTTAATAATTCCCTCCTTCACAAATTAAATACTTCACAAATTAATCCCACTTCACACGGTCCAACCCCACCAAAAATCCTTCAAAAATTAAACCCACCCATAATTCCATCACATCATCCCTATAGGCCAAATACTCCACTCAGCCTAACTCATACTACCTCACAGTATACTCCTTTTTCCTCCCACAACGTATCTTCTCATTTCCTATTTGGGCCCCTCACCTCACACGACCCACATACTACAACTCCACCTACCAAATTAGATAACTCTTCCCTTAGTCTTATTTCCTCTCATAAACCACAAAAACAGAATTCCATTTCACCCATACACCCCACGAGCACCGTGCCCTAATCCTTGTGGATTTTCAACTGCGGGGCCACCGATAGCATGACTTATGACTCCACCGAACTTGGCAAAAATCTTACTTCTTCCCGCACACAAATTCAGATCGCTAATGGGGAACTGATTGATGTTACTCAAGCTGGGCCTGTTGTAATTTCTCCGAAAATTAATTTGCAAAACTGTCTCTTGATTCCTAGTTTAACTCATAAACTCTTGTCAATTAGTTAATTGACTAAAGAACTTAACTGTACTGTTCTGATGAAATCTAATGGTTCTATTGTGCAGGATGCTCAGACTGGGGCAATCATTGGGCGTGGTGCTAAACGAGGAGGTTTATACTATGTTGATGAGACGGTGCAACAAAGTCAAGCTATGCTTACTCGCGGATCTTCTGACTATCACCTCTGGCTTTGGCATCGACGTTTGGGTCATCCCTCTCTATCTTATTTGAAACATTTATTCCCCTCCCTCACCAACCTGTGACCAACAATCTCGTCGCCACATCTCAACAGCATAGGCGACCTTTCTGCGACGACAAACCCGGTCGCCATAACTCAAACCTTAGCGCAACATTCTCGTCACCCCCTCCTTGTCTGCTTTTTGTAAAATTGGCGTCCACTTGCCCGTCGCCAAAAATATAAATATAAATATAATAAATTTTAATATAATATATATATATATATATATATATATATATATATATAAATATATATATATATATATGATGTATTATATATATTTTTATATAATATATATTTATGATACATATTGCAATATTAAGTAAAAAGTAACCAATTAAACATAAATAAAAATTGTACTCATAAAAGTTACATAAAATTCAAAAGTCAGTTAAATAAATACATTCACATATTAGCAGGTGGGGGAAAGGGTACATAAATATTATTATCATGAAGAAATTTACGGAAAGTTTCTCGTTCAACTAAAATTTGGTTGGACAACGTTCTGTAAATCTCATAGGCGTTGAGTGAGTTTCTCGAACGCACCGCTTCCTCTAACTGATTGTTAAACGCTTGTTGCCTTTCTTCCAATTCTTTAAATTTTTCATCAATGTCAGCCTTTAATTCAGACTCACAAGACGAAAAATTGGACGGCTCTGATGGATAAATAATTTGGGAAGCGGACCCGACCCCATATATAATCTTGGTTTTTTTTTTCTTGCATCAACATTATTAACGGCATCCAACCACATTTGATTTGGGTCTCGTGTTGAATGCTCCTCGAGCAACGCACGATAATCAGCCTAAAACAAAAAAATCAATTTCAAATTAAAAAGTAATTAATTGAAAATAAAAGTAAAATAAATATTACATATGAGTATAAAAAGATTACATGAACATTTCGAGATTTTGTGTTGGTCCACTGGGAATTCCCAGATTCAGCATGAAACACCCCATGAGTTTTTGCAAAAATTTCATAGGGTGTGGGTTTTTGACCCATGGACTTTTCCTGAAACAAAAAAAATAGATTAATATTTACTGATTAATAATAACCAATTCAATATAATGTTACCAAAAGTACTAAATATTTACCAAATCCCACATGGTTATTGCATGCGGGACTAAGCCTCCAATATGAGTGGCTTCAGCTTTGTCACGTCCTCCACGTCTATTGGAGGAGTTCCTTGCAGAAAGGGCCTTCTTTTCGGGGCGTTTCCAATCGCTCTTCCATCTCACCCAAGTATCATTGTTTATTGCACATCTTAAAGAGCATATCGGAATAGCGCTTTTTGGCTCTTTCTTCCCAAGCCTTTCTAACGTAATGATCAATGCAGCGATCCCATTTATCTTCTTTCTAAACACATAAATATTTCATTAGATAATTCTTTTATCATAAATTATTTAAAAAATATGAAAATACCCAATTATGGTGTTATTTTACCTTGAATTCATCGAAGTAGAAATCTTTGATAGCTTGAGTAACACCTTTCCAACAACTACTTTCTAAGTCTTGTATGTGCTTAAAGGCAGGTGAAATCTTTGAAGCAACTTTGCTTCCTTCCACCGGATTGAAGCTTATAATAATAAAAAATTAATCCATAATAAAATTTAAATAATAAAAAAATATTGATTCTAATTAATAAGATTATGAAAATATTTACTTGTTTATGCTAGTTAACCATGGCAAATCCAAACGAGGATCATTCTATCAGCCCCATCTACATTGTTTACAGAAGCAGTTGGAGTATTTACTGTAGCCGGAGTATTTTCTGTAGTCTCATCTACACTAGGAGGATTCAATGGTATTCTGTTTTGCTCATTAACAAAGCTTGAATAATTATTTACTAACATATCATTAACCCATCGATTAGTGTTGTCCATGTTTCCTATACACATATGAAACCCTAATATTAACTTCAACTAAAATCAATCTTATCTAAACCATAAAATTTCACCAACATCATCATGTACAATAAAAGTGAATATTAATAACCTATGTTCATGTTAAAGTAATATTTGTTCCTATACTATACAATAACATCTAAAAAATAAAATAATTTTCAAAGCATCATATTTTCAACCTATATACATTATTTATGTAACAAATCAAAATAAATTTAAAGAAAAAGACATAAAAAAACATTAAAAAAAGAATTTACAAACTTGAACCCTAATTTTAAAATTAACATAAAAAATGCATGAAATGAGATTAAGATTATTAACCCATGCTCATCTTAAACTAATATTTCTTCATATAATATACATTAACATCTAAAAAATCATATATATTTTTAAAATCAGAGAGATGACATGAAAAAAAACCATAAAATATTTTTAAAAAAAACAAGAAACTAAATGACATGAAATTTCGAACTTAAAAAATTGAAAACCGAAACCCTAATTTCGAACTTACTCAAATAAAAACATAAATCATGCTCATAATAAAAAAAATAAGTGAAATAACATACACTTAAAAATAAAATGAAACCTTAAACCTTAATTTCGAACTTAATCAAATAAAAACATAAATCATGCTCATAATAAAAAAATAAAGCGAAAAAACATACACTTAAAAATAAAATGAAAACTTAAACCCTAATTTCGAACTTTATCAAATAAAAACATAAATAATGCTCATAATAAAAAACTAAAGTGAAATAACATACACTTAAAAATAAAATGAAAACTTTCGAAAATATTACTAAAATATCCGAAAAAATATATAAAAAAAAACATAAGCTTAAAATAAATTACTAACCTTTAAAGTTGTGAAAGAGAATCCTTGTAAAACTATAAATGATACCCTTGGAAATTAAATTAAGATGAGAAGAGGAAGAGAAAAAATGTAGAATTCTAGTAGTACAAAGATAATGTTGACAAGAGAAAATGAAATGGAAATGAAGATCTTAAAGTTTGATAATGGAAAATGAAATGGAAATGAAGATCTTAAAGTTTGATAATGGAAAATGGAGAAATGAAATTTTAGGGTTTAATGTACGTTTGATAGTATAAAATATAAAATTAGTACACAAACAAAAGCATGGCGATCGGAAAAGTGGAAGCCAATGCATGGGGAATATGCTGAAGCAGGTACAGCAGGGGCGACCGGCCAAGTGGACGCCATCCCGTAGCCAACCGCATGGGAAATCGGCAAAAAGAATTTAATTGGACAATTCATCCAACTTTTTCAGACTGGCGACTGATTTTTGGGAAACCAACCCGTCGCCCCTTGCTTTCGAAATTCAAAATTTCATAATTTTCCCCCGTAATTTTTATTATAATTATTATTATTATTATTATTATTATTATCATTATTATTATTATTATTTTTATTATTATTATTATTATTTATTTTGTTTTTATAAATAATTGTTCCATTTCATAGAAAGAGACTTTACAAGAAGTTGGTGGCGAGTCGAGCAACAAGCTGAGCACCCACACCTTTTTGGATACAAAAAGCTAGCTAGTCTCTGAAAAATGTATGCTGCCTAGTTACTCAAAGAGAAAGAACCAATCCTTGCTAGCAAGTCAAGGGCATCTTCACCCAGCTCTTCAAAGGTGGAGAAAGCAAAAGGCCATGCCAAAAAAGCTTATTTATAGCTGTTGAAAATGCCCTTTTATAGCTGTTATGAACTACTATAGAGAATACTTCCAACAGCAATAAATCACTAGGGCTATAAATAGTCTTACATTCTTTCTATAGCGGTTTAGGAACCGCTATAAATTACTGCCAATGCTATAGCTTTTATAACAACTATAAATAATGTAACCTTTTTATAGCATTTACAACAACAATAATATTAGTTACATTTATGCAATTACAACAGCTATAGATAACTGCTATAACCGTAAACGATGATGATTATTTTTTAATCCCATAACTTGACGATGATGAACAACAGCTATTGAAAGTAGGGTTGATTCCCTCTACAAATATCAGTTCTCCATCCTTTAATTACTTGTCATAACCATTATAAATTGATACCATAATGATCACTACATAAATAATTCAAAAATTATTACATAAATATATCCAAAGTATTACAATAAAATGTCATACATTTCAAAACCAATGATAGTACAATTCGTAACAAAATATAAAAATCTATCATAGGTAAGGCAACAAGTGGTTAACCCATTCAATTCTCACTTCATCAATTAGCTCCTTAGTATAAGTTTAATAAATATGTCCTGCATAATACTGTAAAAATGAAAAAAAAAACTAATTGTCATAAGTAAAACATAAATGTAATTGGCTAGTTGTAATGTCATAATAAACCAATCAATATAAAGAGCTACTATAATAATCCAAATTATTAAATATCAAATAAGTATTTTCATATAATATAACTTAATAGTCACTTCAACCAAAAAATACTTCTTTACAAAATCACGAAAGCGAATTTCCATGTATACAACCTAAGTACTTCTTCAAAATCTCAAATTGAATCAGTTATAGACTTTTTTTAAGGTGATTCGCTAACAATGGATCATCAAAGTCCATCGTAACAATGGTTTTCAAGTAAATCAACCAAAAAAACAACATAACACAGAATCGATCAAAACAGAGCAAATTCCATTGAAATTCCTCAACAAACATCTACCAGGTTATATAAATACATCCCGAAATGACAATATTACAACATTAATATTCAATAATCAAAATCAATGCATGAAAGCATAAGGAACAGTAGAAATATAAACAAAAAGAACAGAATTAACGAGAATAACCAAACCAGCAACATCATGTTCAGTAGATTTCCTACAAATCGACAATACCATCTAATTTCAGTCACATTCACCTTTGACAACATCAAAACAAGCAACTCATTACACTTCCAACAACAGAAACCAACATTCCAACTCTTAATATCATTGTGTTGATATGAGCTCTTAATTCCAAAGTAATAAGAATGCGAAACCTTCCAACTCATGCCAAGGTAAAAGTAAATCAAGCAAATCTTAAAAAATACTTACAGTTTCTGGAATTTTGATTTCTTTGTAGTCAATTATCTCTTTGATGTATCTCATTACATAATAGCCACAATCAATGTAGTTTGATTGGTTAGGACACTAGATCACAAATACAAAAACACAAAAGAATAATTACGCTTCTCTAATCACAAGTATCATAAAAATTGATCATATATTGATTATATACAAACCTGTATTTTTATCCATTTAGTAGTTCGTTTCATCTTTTTGGAAATCTCTTTTCGGCTTCGAAATAGAAGAAGTGCCCTAAAAAATAATACTCATTAAAAAAATTAAACCACTTTCTCAAAAATTAAAGGATTTATTATGCATGTAATAATTATTAAGAACTTCAAGATAATGCAAATATTTATACTGAAAGCTTTACCCGAAATTATAAGGTGCCAAGAAGACCTTCCCTTTGTTTGCTTCAAGGTTTAACACATTTAAGTTGTATTCTGAGCGACTCCTTTGGTTGTGTTGAGTCATTTTAAAGTCTTTAAACTTTGTTGTAGCAAGGGAGATTTCTGATAGACATAAAAACCCAAAATGATGGACGTTTGTATATTTAAGCTCTTGGTTTTTCAATCTGTTATTTTCAACATGAAAGGAAAACATCATTATACAAAAACAAAGATAATAATAAGAATAATTGAATGAATAATGTTTTAGTACTTACGACATATAAATCGCGATATGTACAGCACCAATCTTTTCTTGAGCTAAGAATTGAAGAAATTGTTCCTTGCTAATATGACATTCTCTGAGTGTATTTCGTAATTCTATGTTAATCGGTATCATTACTTGTTGATCATTCCACATTCTAGAGACGTATCTATAGAAGAGTTGAAGAATTGAAGGGAGCATTTCTACATTAAGAGCTTCTTTATTTGGATAGCCATTAGAAGAGCTTTGAGGTGAAACAAGTCCTACTTCTTCCAATGGCTTCAACGGAACCTCTATCGTTTTCACTTTTAAAGAAGCAACTTTTCCACTCTTCTTGCTAGTCAAATCAATTTCTTCATTATTACATTGGATCTTTGATGAATTTTCTAATTCAACAACTTTATCCTTTTTCTTGGATAAATCAACCTGATTGTATGCATATACAATGTAAAAACAAAATTGTAAGACACATAAATATATAAATTTGATCAATAATATGAATTTAGGTTTTTACCAATTGATCAAGAATGATAAGTTCTTTGGGCCATAAGACAAAAGTTTGTTTTGCTTCACTGACTACAGTTGCTTCACTTGGAATAGGTACGGGAAGGGTTGTGCATTCTTCAAAGGCATTTATAACCATTACTCTCACATGACCTGGTCGTAATTGTTGTGTGTGCATCGTTGTACCGATATTATGCACTTGTCCAGTAGCAACAATCCGATAACTAGGTTCGGACAAGGCCAATTAACAATTTGTAATACCTTGACACAGAAAGAAATTAACTATGAATCATTGAAAATGGAATCTCCGGAGAAAATGTGGAAAGAATATGAGATGGTGTTTCACGAGATTGTGCAAATGTGCAAGTGCTGCAGAAAATTAGTTTACCTCAGGAATTTCAGTTTCACCATTATGAGGCTCTAATTCAGTAGTTTTGTTGTGTGTAGAAGGCTCTACATTCCCTTGTTGTTTCTGTTTCCATTCCTAAATTTGAAGCTCCATGGCTTTGATACGAGATTCCATGGATTTTGAAAGCTCCGAGCAATCCATCTTAGTAGCCCATTTTCCGAAGTATATTGAAATTCTCGACCCTCCACCAACACCTCTGACGCGACCACCATGCTCTTCCTTATTTAATATCGTTTTTAGTATATCATCACTACCAGAAAGCTCTATTTCTCCTTTAGATGACTGGTTTTTAAGGTTGTCCTGTAACACGAGAAGCAAAGTTATTGAATTGGATAACATGAGAATAAACTCAATGTGCATATGAAAATCATGGAAACATACAATAAAACCAATAACTTCTTTTGCCTTTTCGTCAATGACATTCTCATCTTCATCGCACCTCATAAATTTCCATAAGGTTGCGCGATCTAATTCAGTGATGGAAATACCTTTCTTTTCCAACCCTTTGATCTAAAAAAAACAATGCCACAAATTTCTTATGTATTTAACAATCAATATTAAATAATCTTAATAATATTAATATTACAAGGTCACATGCATTTCAAACTACGTACCACATCAACTTCAAGTCGTGCATAACCCAATGGAGAGTACTTTTGAGGGTATAGATTAGTGTTTGTTGCGCGCTTTCGATTAGCTTCACTTAACTCCTATAATTAACAAACTATTAGGCAACTCACCTTTAGAAAGAAATTATAAATAAATTTTTGCTATACAAATATTATTTTCACATACCTGGAACTTTGGATTGAGGCGACTTTTTACAAATTCTCTCCAATCTGATTTATCAATGAAGCAAAATTTTTGGGGGGGGATTTCACGTAGTTTCTTCTAAGGTCATATAACCAATTTCTAGTTAGCTCTGACTTAAAGTTCTTCCAACTGTAAGCTCCAGCCTCCATAAAATATCCCTTCCGATTATGTTCTACAGTGAATGTTATCTACCAAAAAGAGTGACATACGTACATTATATAATGATAAGGTATATGAAAAATAGACACAAAAAGCTTTCCAAATGAACCAAATTAGCAAAATGAAGCTCACCATAAGCTCTTCAAATAATGCATCTTTTAAACGTTGAGGTACTTCAGGCCACTTATTGTAAGTGATTGGAACATTTTGCTTCAGAATGGAACCCCAATAACTCACCATCTTTTTACTATTAAGTCCAATAGGTTGTCCTCTAGTATTCCATTGAATTTCTTGTACTTTACCCTTATTCCTTCCACGTATAACTCTACTCAATACAGTTGGACCTCGACCCGAATCAGATTTCCCTACATAAGGCACACCTGGTATACGAGGCTCATAAACATTTTTCTTTTAAAGCTTTTTTGGAGGTCTCATAATCTGCATGATACGATTTAAAAAAAATAGGCAGCACAGCAAGGGAAGGATTATCGAGATCAGCTACACCATGTATTAGCACAATAACAGTTCAGACAGTATTATCGAGATCAGCTACACCATATATATAATGAATATAGGAAAAATTGTCGGGATTAATCCAACCTATTTTCCATTCCCTACCAATAATCACACCTTTTGAAATTTTTATAAATAATCCAACCTTTGCTTTTAATTTGTTGCCAATGGACCCTTCAGAAAATGACCTGCTATATCAGGTTATTCTTACCTTTTGTCTTGTTTACAATAATCCAACCTATTACCCATTACCTACCATTAATCCCACCTTTTGAAATTTTTATTAATAATCCAACCTTTGCTTTCAGTTTGCTGCCAATGGACCCTTCAAGAAGCAAATTGACATTGCTATTATTTTCGAAACATGAACTTCATCATTGCATTAATAGTTCTTTACATACATATCCCATAAACATTGTGGCTTACAAAATATCATCCAAGAAGGATTAAGGCTATATGCGTTAGTTATCTAGTTTTCTAAATACAAAATAATTAGATTAGTTTGCCAATTACAAAATGGCTTACGAAATGATGAGATAAGTTTGCCAATTACAAATGGCTTACAAAATGATGAGATAAGTTTGCCAATTACAAATGGCTTACAAAATATATAGCAAAAATAATTACATTGCCCAACAAATTTAACTCGAGTAACTACACATTCTTTGGTACACTCGAGGTAGATGCTTGCGTTGAACAAATGACCACATTTTGAGATGTTTGTGAACACATCGACCTTGCCATGCTACCCTGCATGAATGAAGTTAAATAAACTTAATTTTGAACATGATTAAATGTATTTTCTATCTAGATAAAAGAAAAAAAAAATAATTACCTTGTTCATCACACCTCTTCCTCTACTGCCTTGACCTCCCCTTACACTTTTATTTTCCCTTCCTAATTGACTGGGTTGAGCAGAGATTTCATGAGCGATTGTGGATTGTGTTGAAGGAGTAGCAGCAACCTTTTTAGGTCTACCCCTTCCTCTCTTTGGTAGGGGTGAGGGTTCCCTAATGGGAGGGGGAAGGAGGGTGATATTCATTTTTGGCCAATACCTATCACCAACTAAAGGTGGTATGGATTCACTATATGCTTCTAGGTAAGCCTCATTTGTATAGCATCTATCAACAAAGGCAGTCACATCGAAACGCTTGTAGAATATAGCAGCTATTGCATGACGACAAGGAATACCTTTCAAATCCCACTTTCCACAAATGCAAGACCTCTTATCTAAATCAACCTCTAGAGTATCAAAATAATAAGCTACCTGAAATAGCGAAGTGGTTGCTAGCATGACAGTACATTTGGTAGCTTCTTCTTTTTCTTTCTCCAATAATGCTAGAATCTTAGGGCATATACTCCCCACCCACTTCTGTGCATCTTCTTTCTTTGTCACCAATCTCTTCATCAACATGGTCCTAATATCTTCAAGCATGTCTATTAGATGCTTTGACCTAGCACGCATAATGTAATTATTAAATGTTTCAACCATATTGCTAACTATGGTATCACATTTTGTCAGATTCATCAAATAAGGTCTACAAAACACATTAGGGTCAGCTTTACTAAATTCATCAGCTGCAGCGTGATTAAGTTCACTCATCTCTTGCAAAGCATCATTGAAATCGGCCACATTGTATGACTTAACACATCTCCAAAAAAGTAACTTCAATTTTTCCCCTTTGAAATCCTTCTTCCAGTTGGCATATATGTGCTTTGCACAATGCCTGTGCTCAGCCTGAGGGAGTTCTAGGTTAACTGCCCTCAATATGCTCTTCAATTTTAGTGTAATAATTATTGATTTTTATTTTAAGTTCCACCATAAAAGGATTTTGCGACACTTATTTTGGTCTTTAGTGACATATGTAATTGTCACTATAGTCTATAGTGGCATTTGTGAGAAATGTCACTAGATCCTATGTCGCTAAAAGCTTTAGTGTGACTTTTTAATATGCTGCTAAAGGTATAATAAATGTCACTAAATCCTTTATATACACTATAAAAAATTTGAAATAGCGACATTTAAATTAAATGTCGCTAAATATATCCCACTAAAAACAAATTATGTTGTAGTGATTACATTAGCTCATAACAACCTCTAGCTTCTTCAATATCAGTAGCTCAAAAAATTTCCAAGCCAAGTCAGCTGGTCTTATCTTTAATAAAGAGCACCGCATTTCATGAAAATCAGCAGCTTCAATGGCTTAACAGTTCTAAGCATGCCTATACTCCTCAAAAAATAGTGCCAGACATCGATTCAATATTATTTGCATAGATCTTTATGCAAATAGTCAAGGGCATATCAAAACCGAGCTGATATCATTTGCTTAGTATTCAAAACAAGAGCAACCCAAAGCTTACCCAGAGGTATCGCTTTTCAACTTGCTTTACCAAAACTGAGCACAGAGAATGTAGCCCTATACTGGTAAGTTGCCATATATTTCACATCGAGAAGGGGTTGGAATAGCCTTGGTTATCCTCCAATACAAAGTTGCTTAAGCAACTCATAAGCCTGTCCAAGCATTTGAATACTGAGCATAGATGTAAGGAGCAGTGTGATTAGGTTGTCAGCATGGCATCCATAAAGGGTGAAGTAGTCAAGTGATATGGGAGGGGGGAGCCAACATCCATTTGGAACCCACTCTCAATACAACCTCACCTAAACCATCAAGACCATCTTCTGGGCGACAATCTAACAACAGCTCCTCCATCAGTACTCTCGTAGCCCACGAGCAGCCATAAAGCAGCCACCATAGGGCGCTTGCATATTAGAGGAAGGTGATAGGCATAGCCAATGGTAACCTCAACAAATATGAAGTGACGGCCTACCCGCAGCAGTAATTTGAATGGGGTCTCAAACAACTTCTCTTCGAGATCCATACCCTTGCCTTGAACTGGAAGCCCACTGCACAGCGCCTAATCGAGCCTCAACCTTCGATTAAGATTGTCGTCACATCCTTCTTTTCATACCAGAGACCACGTCTGGATTCCATTTAAGCCAAAAGCATAAACACCCAAATCAATGGACGAAAATTTGGGGGAAGATTGGGTGGATTTAGATTTTAGGGTTTTGAGATTTAAATTAAAATCTACCCAGGATCCTTATCAAACTTCAAGAAATGCAGAAATCTTCTACCTTGAAGCAAGAAAACGTTGAGAAATCGAACTCGGGTAATAGAACATGCCTTTTCAGCAACTAATACCTAGGGTTGTACAAGAAATCGAGGAATAGAACTCGAAATTCCCCCAGAAAAATCGAGTAAAAGAACTTGAATTTCCCCCAAAAATATTTTGCTTTTGTTCAAGATGATGAACTCAGGTACCTAGCAGGCTGTTCTACCTCCCTTCTCGGGGGTCGACCTCTCCTCCTACCTGCCATGGCGGAGCAGTAAGGATGCTTTGTAGAGAGGAGAGTCTAGAGAGGGAAAGAAGAGAGAGAGCCGCTCTAAAACTTTTATTATTATTATTATTATTATTATTATTATTATTATTATAATTATTATTATTATTATTATTATTATTATTTGACAATTAAATGGAATATATTAACTCCAAAAAACCTTTTACAACCTAGGTTGTAAAAGGAAACAAAACACCTCCGAAAACACAAAGGGAAGCACTAAACAACCAACAAAAGCCCAACAAAGCAAACAACCAACACAAAACAAGAAAACAAAACAACAACTAGCCACACTAAACAAGGAGACTAGCTTTCCTATCGTCCTTAAGCCTCGAAGCAACAAAGAAAATGACTTTGTTAGCAACTTGACGAGGCGCTAAATCCGTTTGCCCAAAAATCCTAGCATTCCTTTGGAGCCAAACCTGGTATAGTAACTCCGTCCAAACCATCACAGTAATACCAGCTTTGGAGTATTTACGTTTACACAACTTGTTCATCAACTGCACCGTACTCTCAAAAGAAGAAGACCAAGGGAACGAGATATGGTGAGAAACATACTGGTGAATCTCTTGGATAAATCTGCAACCATGGAAAAGATGATTCCTATTCTCCAAAGCATGCTGACAGAGAACACAGTTTGTATCACAATGGATCCCCCACTTAATGAGTCTATCTTTTGTAGGCAACCGGTTCTGAAGGATCTGCCACAAGCAAATGACACTCCGAGGCGAGGCCTTATTATTACACGATAAGGACCTCCAAGGAGGTTTAGGCCTATTAGAGATCCTATGAAGATAACTCTCCTTCACACTAAAATAACCATTCACAACCCATTTCCTAAGCTCATATCAATCAGCAACCTGCTTCCTACTCTCAATAATACGAGTTAGCATCTAGGATGCCCTACTAGGGACACTGCAATGCATAATGTCAGCCCCTTTAATATAATAATCATGAACCCACTTAATCCAAAGTCTATCCTTCTTTGACGAAAGAGCCCATAAGCTATTAAGAAGAGAAACATCATTCCACACTTGGAGATTACAAATATTCAACCCCCCAAAAGATCTAGGTAGACAAACATGCTCCCACGCAATCCTAGGCTTAGAACCTTTTTGACTATCTAGAGACCAAATAAATTCATTACACACCTATTCTACCATGGAGATAATCCTTCTAGGTAGCACAAAAGCGGTCCAATAAGAGTGCATGCCCTGAATAGTGCTATTAACCAACTGGACACGACCAGCCATAGAAAGCTTCCTACTAGTCCAATGTTTAATCCTAGCAGTGATCTTATCAACAAGACTCTTACAATCAACAAAAGCAAGCCTTTTAGAAGACAAAGGAAAGCCAAGATACCTAAAGGTGAGATCCCCTTTAAGGACACCAATAGCATCAAGAATCTTCATTTCGTCGTCCTTATGGACCCCGACAAGATAGATAGCACTTTTACTACAATTAATATGCAACCCAAAGCACTTAGCAAAATCATCAATCAGAACTTTAAGCATGCTCAACGAATGGATATCAGGCATAGTAAAAATAAGCAAATCATCAGCAAACATCAACTCCATAATACCAGTCTTCTTACACTTAGGATGAAAGTTAATCCCACTACCCTTTAATTTCCTCACCACTCGAGAAAAGTATTCCATAGCTATGGCAAACAAAAAAGGAGACATAGGATCCCCTTGCCTTAAACCTTTCTTGGCAAAAAAAAGTTTAGTAGGAATACCAAGAGACAGAGGTAACACACCGCATAATCCAAGAAATGAATAAGGAGTGATAACCAAGCTCCTTTAACACAGACTCCAAAAACAGCCACTCAATGGAATCATAGGCCTTGGCCATGTCGATCTTAAGCATACACCTAGGACTGATTGAAGACCAAGTATATCCTCGAATGAGATCAGTAGCAAGGAGAACATTATCAATGATTTGCCGCCCACGAATAAAACCAAATTGAGACATATCCACAATGTCACTCACCACCTTTTGAAGTCGGGAAGTAAGGATTTTTGCAATAACCTTGTAAACAACTGAACAACAGGAGATAGGCCTAAAATCTTTGACATGGGAAGCATTAGCAACTTTCGGGACAAGAGTAATAGCAGTAACATTAATAGGAGTAAAGAAGATATTATCAGAAAAGAATTCATTCACAGCATCTACAATGTCATGCTCAACTATGCGCCAAGCCTTCTTGAAAAACAAAGAGTTGAAGCCATCTAACCCAGGGCTTTTAGTATCATCAATACCATGAAGAGAAGCAACAACATCATCAGAAGAAATTGGCTTGATAAGCTCTAGAGCTTGAACTTGAGACAACTCAGGACCATCCCGCATAGCCCTAAGATCAATCCCTACAAGATTAGTTGTATAGGATCCCAACAACCCTTTGTAGAAGTCAGTGATAATGGAAGCAACCCGAGCTTTGTCCATCACAAGATCACCATTTCCATCCGTCAAATAATCAATCCTGTTATGACAAGTCCTCATTTTCACCACACTATGAAAATATCTAGTATTAGAGTCAGCCTCCTTTAGCCACTGTATTTTAGACTTTTGCCTCATAACTAAAGTATAAATATTCTGCCACTTCTTGAGATTACAACAAGCTTCCTTTTCAAGAGCGTGAAGTCTACCATCAAGAGGAGCAGCCTGCAATTGATCTTGAATATCCTCTAGTTTCCCCTGCCAAGCCTGCACATTCAAGTATACACCCTGAAAATGTTGCACATGAAGCCGCTTCACACTCCTCTTAACACTTTTCAATTTGAGCCACACCCTAGCCATAGAGGAACCCTTACAAGAAATACTCCAAGCCTGCTCCACTGTTGATAAAAAGTCCTCATGCTCAGCCATATAATTCAGGAACAGAAAAGGTCTACTAGAGCCACAATCATGGGAAGTTAGTTGACACAAAAGAGGAGTGTGATCTGACCTACCATGATTGAGGTATTGAACAACAGTATTCCTATTCCGCTCCAACCAAACATCATTCACAAAAGCATGATCAATACGCGAAGAGGTACGATCACCACCAACAACCTTATTATGCCACGAGAACCAGTGCCCCACAGAAGGAGGGCTACTAAGCTTAGGCTCCTCAATACAACAAATAAAGTCTCTCATTTCATATGCCGACACTTGTCTACCATTGGATCTATGAGAGCCATCAAAAACAGCATTGAAGTCTCCCATAAGGCACCAAGGCTCCAACATAGATTGTCTCAATCCAACAAACGCATTCCAAAGGTCCTTCTTATCACCAATGCTATTCAGCCAATAAACAATAGTAAGCCAAAAAGAAGCTTTAGTCTGTCGAATAGTCACCTTACAATGTATAAATTGTAAGTGAGATTGAACAACCTGAACCTCCATAATAGCTGGAGACCAACCCAAAAGAATACGGACTCGATTATAGAATTGTTTATTACTAGCCTTAGCAGATGCAATAATACTCAAAGTAGCAACCTCATCATTATTCAAAACAGCTTTACCCTTTTCCTTGTGACTAATTGGGACCCCCACCTCTTCCTCCACACCAGCAAGATCAGAAGTTGAAATAGGAGTAGGAACAATAGCTTGGTGGACAACTTGACCAGCACCTTTCCTAGTCTTTTGAGGTTGCTAGTATCACATATATGGCCTAATTTCTGACGTTTTTGGCAAAAATGAGGCACCCATTCAATGAAAAACTCCTGATCATACACTTTCCCCTACTCATCCTCCTCCAATAAAGCCTTAGGCAATGGCTTAGACACATCCACCTCCACTAAGATACGAGCGTAACTGACCCTACTCTGAGCAGCTGTGCATGCATCAGCAGCTAATGGTACACCAAGAAGGTTGCCAATTCTACTAAGAGACTTTGTACCCCAAGGCAGGTGCTATAATCTTACCCAAACAGGCACCACCCTAAGGGTATCTCTCTTGAAATCATAATTTTCATCCCATTTACGTATCAAAATAGGTCTTTTCCTAATCATAGTATTACCTCCTTTAAGGATCTCAAGAACATCAGATACTTCCTCTTTATCAACAATTGCACGATATACACCATTCGCAATAGAAGGAGATACAAAATTTAATTACATACCATCTGGGACCAAGAATTTCTTATTAGACACCTCTGAATTCACCACCGACTGCGCCGGGACAATTGATTGCTTCTCCTTCAAACCAACCTCCTGAGACTGGGTATTACACATGGAATCTAGGCGAACTTCAAATTGGCTCAAGCTTTGCTCCTGAACAGTTTTCCTTGACAGTGACTCCACCAAAGACTTCAATCTCTCCACCTCTTCCGCCATTGAAGCAGACTTTGCATTAGAACATTGCCTCTCTTCAATGGGTTTCAAAGAACTTCCAGATGTTGCACTCGAACTACGGGATGCATACTGAGTCACAGTCTTCTTAGCTTTACTCGACGAATTTTGGGGGTTTTTACGAGGCCTACCCATGGCAGATCAAGAAACCACACAGAAAACTCAAGAATGACGAAAAGATCGCAAAAACAAGAGTTTCTCTAACTACGTTTTCACTCTAAAACCAAAGACGTGTTTATGTAATTAATTTTCTTGTCACGAAAAGATTGCTATTATTATTATTATTTTTATTATTATTATTATTACTATTATTATTATTATTATTATTATTATTATTATTATTATTATTATTATTATTATTATTGTTGTTGTTGTTGTTGTTGTTGTGGCTATGATTGACACGGTTATTAATGGCAAAATGGTAATTTCGTGACATTTTCATTTTTGGGCTTTTTTACTCATTTGCACTTCTCTCTCTTCTCTGAAACTTTCTCTCTCTTCCGAAAATCTTTCTCCCTTCCGAAAATCTTTCTCCCTTCGTGATTTCAAACTCAAAAATTGTTTCGCCTACACGTAATGGTTGGAATATCAATCCTATTACTTTTATTTGTTGAATTTTTTATTTAAATTGTTCTGTGTTTTGAATTAGGGCTTTTGTTCATTATTACTATTTTTTCTCTTTTTCAGGTTCAGTTAGAAGAAATTGATGAATTAGTTATAGATAATGCTAGTTGCTCCACACCTAAGCCAATATCTGATTTATGTTTAGCCCTATATGGGGAACCCAAAACAGTAATTCCTCACTGTGAAGCAAAGTTACTTCTTGAAGTAAATATGATATTTGATACATTAGATGATGGTTTGTGTTTTTATAAGAATTATGCAAATGCTTGTGGCTTTGAAGTTAGGCGTTTTGGGGAGAAAAAGACTAATGATGTTATAATGATTAAGTATTTTGTTTGTAATACACAAGGGGAACTGTGAAATCTAACACTCACGAGAAACGTTTACATTCTCGTTAAATTGTCCTCTGTAATTGGTTTTCAGTAGGACTAAAGATGAAAAATATGTTGTTTTTAAGTTTGTAGAAGGTCATAACCATGGTTTTTCATCTCCTACTACTAGGTTGCATATGAAAGGTTCATCTGACATGCACATTGGAAAAAAAAGGTTTATATTTAATAATTTGAAGTTGAATCAAGGTCCCACTAGTTCATTTAGAATGTGGAAAGAGCAAGTAGGAAGCTACATGAGCGTTGGTTCATCCCTAGATGATTTTAAGAATTTTTATAGGGATTTAAAAGGATATATAATTGATGCTGATGGTCAAATGTTTGTTGAAATGTTTCTTAGAAAAAAAGAAAATTACCCTAGCTTTTTCTTTGACTTCGATGTTGATGAATCCAAATCACTATGCTTAACATTATGGGCTGACGGTACATGTAGAAGAAATTATGCTGTTTTTGGTGACTCTATATCAATAGATGCTACATATAGCACTAATAAGTACAATTTGGTGTTTGTGCCATTCACGGGTGTAGATAATCATAAACGATGTGTTACATTTGCCATTGGTTTAAGTAGCAAGGAGGATGTTGCATCATATACGTGGCTTTTTCAGACTTTTTTGAATGCTATGGGGGGAAACAGCCGTTTTCTATTATTACTAATCAAGACCCCGCTGTTAAGATTGCTTTACCTAATGTTTTTCCAAATTCTGTTCATAAGTTTTGTGTGTGGCACATAATGAAAAAGTTGAAGGATAAAGTATCTGTTGAATTGCGTAGTGATGAAAATTTTCTTAAACGGATTAATTATTTGGTGTACAATAGGGACAATGAGCCACATGAATTTGAATCCGAGTGGGCAAAATTGCTATTTGATTATAAGGAACAAAAGTTGGATGAAAATGTTTGGTTATCAACTATGTATAATATTAGAGAAATGTGGGTTCCTGCTTATTTTAGATCTATTTATATGGGTGGTTTGTTTAGGACTACATCAAGGTCAGAAAGGGAGAATAACGTTTTTAATTTTTTGTCAACAAGTTTCTCACTTTAGTCGAGCTTCAAATGCGATTTCAAAGCGCAATGGATGCACAACGTCATAAACTAGAAATACTTGAAAGTAAGGATAAGTTGTTTACTCCGCCACTTAAAACACCGTTAATGTTGGAAAAACATGCTGCTTCCTTATATACTCTTGCTGCTTTTTATGATTTTCAAGCTGAAAATTGCGCTGCTTGTTTTGAATGTGGGCTGGACAAACATCATGTTGAGAATGGTAAAGATTGCTTTTCAGTGATTTATTTGGGCAACAAAAGGCTTTTTACTGTTGTTTTTGATCCAAAAACACTTGAGGTGGATTGCTCATGTAAGATGTTTAGACGTGTTGGAATTTTATGTAGGCATTCTTTGTGGGTTTTAAATGCTAAGGGTGTTAATAAATTGTCTGAGCAACACATTTTGAGTAGGTGGACTAAACATGCTTTAAAAACTCCTGTATATGATGTTAATGGAGTACAGTTAATTGATTCTATTATTGATGATCCAAAAAAAAGGATATTAGGAGATGTTTGGAACGAAGTTCATCGTTGTGTTGGTTTGGCTGAAAGTAGTATAGATGATCTTGAAGATTTATTGGACAAATTGAAAGACTATTCAAGTGAACTTTTAGAAAAGAAAAACAGTTTAGTCGAACAAACAAAAGATCAAGATTTAGAGAATTTTATTGGATGTAAAGCACCCGAAGTTATTAACATCCAAAATCCAAAAGTATCTTCAAATAAGGGCACTAGAAAGGAAAGTGATTGTAATGACAAAGAGGCTAATAGGTCTATTATTCCAAAGCGCTGTAAAACATGTGGAAACATCGCTGGTCATAATAGTCGTACATGCCCAGACAAGAACAAAAAGTAAGTGCTTCCTGTATATTTCAACTTATTTCTTATAAAAAATTGTTGTTATTATTTTTTATTTATATTATTCAATTGTTTTTTTCAGAAATAATACAAGCAGAAAAAAGAGTACAAGATCAAGCAAGTCATGATTCTAAAGTATTTTATTATCCTTTTGGGTGAGATTTTTCATTAAAAATATAATTGTTTTGATAAGCTCAACATACTATTAAAATTTGTTATTTTGAACTTTGATTAGGTACACATTTTGTGTTGCTGCTGGAGAAGAAGATGTTACTGCACACTTCAAGATCAAAAACTGATTAGACTGTAGTTTTGTACTAGTTTTCTACTAGAAATGTGTTTAGAAATATTTATGTAATTGTTTAGAATTATTATATCTAAAACATATGTAGTTTTGTACTAGAAATATTTTGTCTACTACATGTGTTTAGAAATATTCTGTATGACAAAAAGGTTTCTTTCAACTATGGATCTGAAAATTGTAATTGAACATTATAGTTTATCTTAAATATGAATATTAAGAAATATTAAGAAACATTATAGAAGTATAAGTAAATACTACTATTATTAAATTCCAATAATCATATAAAGGATGAAAAAATGATACTTTTTGCAAGTTAAATGTTGCTAAACTTCAAAAACAATTAAATTGAAAGAAAGACTAATATTAATATAAAACATGCATAAAACATACAGTTTGTAAGTTATATGTTACTAAAAGCTAGAAAACCGTTACTACTTTCCTAAAAGTAACAACATAAGTTTGTCAACCACATTTTGTTTAAAGACAACATTTGGTTTCATCTCAAAACTAACATCATAATAAAGGTTACATCATATAAAGAGATTACACAAAAGAGTTTTTCAAAGACAACATTTGTTTTCATCAAATCATCTTCTTCTTTCCTTTATCAACATTAGGTTTCTTCTTTGCTTGCCCAACATTAAGATTCTCAAATTCTTCCAACCTTAAGTCAAATGATGGAAAGTCAATATTAGAAGTTCTTGTCCTAACATCCATAAGTTTATCAACCACATCATCAATTTCTTTCCACACATTAGGGTTAGAAAGCCATTGTAAAAATGTTGGTGATAAAGAGTCTTTCCGCTTATTCTGCCGACTTGAGGTTGTGGCTTCAGTAGCCCTTGCTTTCAATCTCTTGAAGTTATTCATATGATATTGAGTGACAATATCCATATTCCTTTTCATCTTAGCTAATTCCTCAACAATTTCCTGATAAAAAGTAACATAAAAAGTCAGAAAAAAAACAATAAATTGTAGATCAGTAACATTTGATAAACAGTCAGTAACATAAACATGAAAGTGAACTTAAACATGAAAACTTAAAAAGTCAGTAACATTTGATAAACAGTCAGTAACATAAACATGAAGTTTAGTAACATAAAAAGTCAGGAACGAAACAATAAAACTGTTAAAAAGCTAACATTTAATTGTTTGATAAAAAAAGTGAACTTAAAAAATGTTTACAACATAAACATGAAAACTTTAATGACTAAAAATGAAAACTATGTAGAATACAAACAATAAGTATAACACATAAACATGAAAACTTTAATCACTAAAAAGCAACATGAAAATCTCAGAACGAAACAGTAAATGTCTTAAAAGACATAAAACATAACAGTAAAATAAGTAAACTCACATCTTTTGAGTCATTATGAATCTCCTCATCACTAACCATCTTGTACCCTTCTGGCAAGGGAATCGACAAATAATCCTTTTGGACCACATTTGGTTGTTGAAGATCCACAATGTTCTTGCCCATCTTCTTTGAGGAGATTGGGAAAGTACAAGAATCAAACTCCCCCAGCCCCATGGATCTAGCTTTCAACTCAGACTTGGCTCTCTCTTTCAAAAGATCATACGTCCAATGTTGCACTAGGGGTAATTCTTTGGAAGGCCAAACTCCCCTCATGCTAAAACGGTGATAATATGCCAACTCCAAAATAGTAACACAAACAGGAATGTATTACAATTCCTTCTTTTGTGCCCTTCTAACATTTTCCCTTAGCCTTTTCAAGACCCAACCACACCAATCTAACGACCCTAACGCAGCAACATCCTCTAAAGGCTTAACTAAACTCCAATCCACTTGTTTGTGAGGAGTGGGTGCTAAATATGTAACCATGACATACATAACAAAAAATCGTTTAAAATCAGGACCCCCATCCCTCAAATCAGTGACAATCATATCAAACAACTTTTGAGAAGAGATTTCCCTACTTTGACAATTTAATTTCTCTCTCCACTGCTCAATCAAGTATGTATCAGGATTGTTATTTCTTTGCCTAGAAGTTTTAATAACAGGATTTGAATGACTTATTGGCAAACCAAAAATGTCATAGACATCAAATGTTGTTATTGTAAACTTAGTTGTGTCATTTACAATAAAAACACTTGTTTCTGTGTCATATTGTTGGATTAACCAACCCACAATCCCGTGAAAACTTTTTAACAAATTTACATGTAACAACCCATCAAAACCAATTTCTTTTAAATCTTCTTTTTGTTTGACAGACATCATATCACCCAACATCATAAGTCCCCCAGCATTCGAAAGCAAATGGAAAGATTCTTTTCGCCTGCCACATAAATAATAAATGTTACTAACAACCAAAACTAATCAAAAAGCAACATAATTATCATCAATAGCAACTCACTTAAAAGATGTGTACACAAAGATGTCAACTACAAATTAATATTTACACCTCTTTGAAAGAGATGGAAATCAAATGCACAATATAAGAGCAAACTAATCCACGTTTCTGTTAAAAACCTAACATGTCTTAAAATCAACATTACTAAATTCTACACATACTTCTATTATAGAGAAACTCAAATTATGATCAATGTTAACTGGATCAATTCTACACATACGTTTTTTGTTGGGTGTAATTTAAAGAAAAACATGAATCAATTTCAGATGCAGGGCATAATACTATAAATTGCATCAATGTTAGAACAGGTCACATAAATAATAAATGTTACTAACAACCAAAACTAAGCAAAAAGAAACATAATTATCATTAATAGCAACTCAGTTAAAAGATGTGTACACAAAGATATCAACAGTTTCCGATTACTCACTCGTCAGGAATAACAATAACCGATGAAGATGCAACATTCTTCTTCCGAACAGAAGCTTTTTGAGATGGAGATGCAACTTTAGCTTTTTGAGAAGCTAAGCTTAACTGCAAAGCACGACTTCTAGTCAACCTAGAAGGCGATTGAATTTGAACAGCTACAAAAAAAAATTATTTTAAAGCAAAAAAAAAAATATATATATATATATATATATATAACTTAAATTTCTTAAAACGCAAACCTGTTATTTGTTTTCTTTTCGTTTGATTGACAATTTTCATCTTTGGTTCAATTTCTATATAGAAAAACAAAAAACTTTTAATTACAATAACACACAATTAAAAAACAACATGAAAAAGTATAAAGTACAGGAAATAGAAAATACCTTTTTCTTCGGTCTCACTATCATCACTTCCCGATTCTGATTGATTTTGATCATCAGATGAAGATTCACTTGAACTTGTACTAGTAAAAATCTCGGATGAAACAAGCTTTGAAACTTTTTTCATAGTTTAAAATCATAATACAACACAAGAAAAACAATAAATATCTGGAAAGTAACACAAATTCAAATTAAATAATTAAATAAAATCATAATACAACACAAGAAAAACAATAAATATACCTTTGTTTTTGACGCTAAACCTCTTCCACCTTCACTTGCAAGAACTTCCAGCTCTATACATAACAGTATATATAGCTTCAAGTTATAATATACAATTAACAAATATCTTGAAATTAAAAAATATCTTAGAATTGAATACATTGTTCAGGTACAAATTCTTCAAGAATTTCATCTTGATTTTCCTCATCAACATTAGTTGTTTCACCTTCCTCATCTTCCTCAATTTCTTCAGGCTCGCTAGTTACCGATTCATATTCAGAAATAGAATCATCATTTCCTTGCTCATCAGGATTACCTTTAAAACAATAATTAAAAAGTAACATGAATTTCAAATAAAGCACAGCAAAAAGATTAAAATGTAACTAAATATAAACAGTTAAGGCAAAAAGTTTCATCATCAAATTTGCATTAATCATCACATTTGCATTCTCATCAGATTTGAGATCATCTAGAATTAGGCATTCAAGTTGACAATACTCATAAAATTTAACATACTTATAAATTTAGGCAGTAGTTAAAAGCAACATATATTTCACATTAAGCATAGCAAAACTAATTAAAAAGAACATTAAAGTACGCACTTTCATTTGCAGGATCTGAAATTGGTCTAGCCTCAACTGTCATAAAAATATTATAACTTATATTAGTTTCATGAAATCTAATTAAACTATAATTATTTAATGAATTTATATTTATATTTGCAGACCGTCTTTCGAGTGATCATTTGTACTTTAATCATCTTTATCAGCTTTGGCATCAGCTTCAATTTGGATTCCAATTGCATCTTCAGCTTCACCTTGAACTTCCATAGCTTCATCTTCTGTTGCAACAGCTACGTCATGTTGTGTCGCAACAGTTTCTCTCAATGGCTCTTCCACACCTTTATCAACATCAACACTTGTTTGAGTTTTGGTTGATGGTGATGTTATTTTCATCGAGTCTAATATACATATAGAATAATACATAAGAAAGTAACCATAAAAGATCAAATAAAAACATAAAGAAGTAGAAAGATGAAATGAATGTATAACAACCTTCTTGTTGGACAGCAGCTATATGTTACTGACTATTAGATTTCTTCACAAGAGCAGTGTCAGTAACTTGATCTGGAATGCGTACAAGAATATAGTAAAACACTCTATGAAAAATAACATAATAACAGTGTAAAGTAACATAAAAATATCAAAACATAATAATAAAAATTATTAAATAAGTAACAAGTAACATAATACCTTTACTTCCTTCATTGACTTGCCTACGTTTTGATGAAGATCGGGTAGAACACATAGGCAATGAAAGAGTTTCTCTCAATGCCTCTTCCACACCTTTATCATCATCAATAATTTTTTGACGTTTGGTTGATGGTGATGTATTGTCCATCGAGTCTAAAATACATATAGAATAACAAGTAAAGTAAAATAATAAGTAAAATAACATAAAAAAAGTAAAGAAACAAGGCAGCAATAAGTAAATTTTGGACCTTCTTTTTCAGGCTCTTCATCATGAACTTTGGTTATAGCAGTGATTTTATTGACAAAAACTACACCTTGTTCTGTTATAGTAATTATAAAAATAATAACTAAAATTGACAAACAACAACTAAAATACCATAATATAGATAATTGCTATTCTCATTTTGATACCTTGACTTGCATTATTCCGCTTTTTATCTTCCGCTTTGGCTTTTTTTATCTTCCGTTTTTCTGCTTTTTGCTTAGCAATAAGTTTGTTGATACTTGTAACCTCGCTTGTTTGGGGAGACCGTTGAGAATTTCGAGTAACAACCATTGTATATAATCTGAAACACCTAAAATTACAGAGAAACACATAAACTCATATTAAAATAAATGTTCGAACAAATAAAAACACAAAACTGTCATATAAACAACACATAAACCATAAAAAAAACCTCAAATGACTCAAAACATGAACAACAACATGAACAACAGCAAACAAAACATTAAATCAGAAACATTAACATGAACAACATTAAATCAAAAAATTACATAAAAACACAGTAATAAATAAAATCAAAAAGCAGAAAACAGTACTAAAAATCAAAAACAGATAATAAAAAAATTTCAAATGAAAAAGAGATGCATGCGCAAACGAACAAAATCGCAATCACAATCGAACAAAATCGCAATCGCAATCAAACAAAATGTGCTACTGCAAGTCAACAAAATAATAACAAAAACGTGAAAAAAATCATACCTAATTGAAAAATCGAAAGATAAAACAACAAAATTGAAAAATCATACCTAATTTGAAGGAAGAACTCACAAATACAAACCCTAACCAAAAAGAAAACAAAACAAAAAGTCATCAAAAACAAGAACAAAGTAAAAAAAAAGTAATTGAAGTTGAAGAAATGTAGCAATTGAAGAAAATACTAAACGCATACCGAAATACTAAAGCAGCAGTTGAAGAAATGTAAATGGAGTAGCAATTGAAGAAATTTACTCACAAAGAATAATGAAAATTGATACAGAAATCATAGAGAGAGAGAGAGAGCCAAAAAGGAAAATCAAAATTGAATGAAAAACATAACGTACAAGTAATAACTGACACAAAACTTCCCGCGCAAATCCTAGCCATCCGTTCAAATCCAACACGCCACAGAAGAAGTTCGCACAGTTCGCAAATAAAGAAGGTTTGCACCTGAACTTCTCTCTCTCTCTCTCTCTCTATATATATATATATATATATATATATAATTTTTTTTTTTCTTTTTTTTTTTTTTTTTTTTTCTTTTTTTTTCGCAAATTCGGAAGCATATATTAAAACCGAAAAAACACCAACACTGAGACTTGGAAACCCAAGACCCCGCCGGCATAAAAAACCCCGCGAGGGGAAAAAGCCATTAGGGAGGAGGGACCAAGGATCAGGCCACCCAGGACAGCGTAGGGGTGGACTACGCAAAAATATCCACAAAAACTACAAAATCAAAATCTATCACCTTACACACCAACCTAATCAAGTGCTTCCACCACTACACACCATGCCATTACATACCACGGATCTAAAAATACAAGCTAACATAAACAACACCAAAATCACCACATGATACATCACCAAGAGTAGGCGCAACGTGTCCAACTAGAATACGATCTCCTCCAGGTTGTGTGCTATGTCGTGTGATGAATAGCCATTGCAGTCAATCAGTTACTTCGCCCATGTACCTACTCGTATCTTCAGATTAGCAATAAAGCCCAGTAGGTTCGGTATTTTCATCTCGAATCTGATGTTGTTTCGCTCGAACCACAGTGACCAGATGGTGCAACCCATAGTAAGCAACCAGAGGTTCTTCCACTTTTTATTCTTCATCAATCCACCCCATTCTACAATAAAGCTGTCACATTTGCTCTGTAGCACACCTTGTATTCCCCACAGATTTAGAATGTGCATCCAAACCTTCCATGAGAAGGAACATGTGAATAAGATGTGGGAGTTTGATTCCACTCCCGCATTGCAAAAGGGGCACGTTGCCTGTTGGTGATTGATAATTCCTTTTTGTAGAAGGATGTCACCTGTTTTCAATTTTTGTAACCAAGCGAACCACATAGTTAACTGGGCTCTAGGGGGAAAGATATTACTCCAAATAGTGTCTATTGCTTGCCTTGAGCTGGTCGGTTCAAAATCCTCATGAGCTTTTTCAACAATGAATTTAGTGGGGAATGTTGTAGAATTACTGTTATGCCAAGAAACCCCATCTGCACAGCCTCTCTTCAGTGATTTAACAGCCAGGATATCTTCAAGTCTTCCTATCTCCTCGATTTCCCAGTCAAACAATGATCTTGTCCATCTTAGATTCCATAACCATACCCCATCATGCCAGTTACCCATCTGAGAAATACTGTAGTTTTGTTGCACAGATAGCACAAATAATCTAGGGAATACAGTTTTCAGGGAGCCACAATCACACCATTTATCATACCAGAATGAAGTCGATGATCCTGCTCCAACTGTAATGCACATTCCATCTTCAATTATTCTGCGTATCTTCCTAGTAGTATCATCATTTCTACCCATTTGACTCCATATCCCATCTCTAACATTACTGAAATTGTCTGAGGATGCCTTGAGGCCCTTGATGTCATGGATGGATAACAAAATTCTCTTCCATAGGGTATTATCTGCCTCCGAGTACCTCCACCACCATTTGAATAGTAGGGCCA
The DNA here is from genome assembly GCA_019425755.1 of Amaranthus cruentus. Lineage (NCBI taxonomy): Eukaryota > Viridiplantae > Streptophyta > Magnoliopsida > Caryophyllales > Amaranthaceae > Amaranthus > Amaranthus cruentus. The sequence continues at coordinate 19,103,936 of CM033452.1, forward strand.
GATTTTTATAGAGTATATTACCCACACCAAGACCTCCTCGGCTTTTTGGTGGTTCAATCGATCCCCATTTGATTGTAGGCTTTGGGTGTTTATCTGAGTTAGCACCTATCCAGAAGAATCTTCTTTGCAGTTGTATAATTTTCTGGGCAACTATTGTCGGCATTTTGAATAAACTCATAAAGTATACTAGTAGACTATTGAGCACACTTTTGATAAGAGTCAGTCTACCTGCCCTTGACAATGATCTTGCCTTCCACGAGCTTAGCTTGGATTCAATCTTTTGTATCACCGGTTTCCAAGCGAGAGAGGTATTCATATTTGCTCCAAGTGGGACACCAAGATAGGTAACTGGGCATTTCGAGTGTTGGCACCCAAACCTTGTAGCTAGATTATCGGCCCATGCATGGTCCTCAGAGTTCCACGTAATGAAACAAGATTTGCTGTAATTCAAGCTCAAACCAGACATAATAGCAAAAACATCCAGAATACGGAAATAGTTTCTAATGCATGACAGGCTATGAGGCACAAAAATAAGAGTGTCATCTGCAAACTGGAGAAGTTTTAGATTTACCTTGTTCTTACCAATCTCCAAAGGCTGTATCAGGTTCAAATGCTGAGCTCGATTCAAGAGTACCACCAAGACTTCCGTGACAAGAATGAATAGGTATGGGGATAATGGATCACCTTGTCGTAAACCCTTCTCCATCTTGAACGGTTTCAACGGAGAGCCATTGAGTAGGATTGACATAGACGCCGTGGTGACACATTTCATGATCCAGTTGATCCACACTCTTCCAAAGCCCAATTTCACCATAACTAGCCTCAAAAATCGCCAGTTGACTGAGTCATACGCCTTCTGGAAGTCTAACTTGAGTAATGCCCCATGTATCTTTTTCTTCTTCAACCAATTCAGAGATTCATTTGCAACTAGGATGCCATCAAGTATCTGTCTGTTCACTACAAAGGCGCTCTGAGACTCATCGATTAAAGGAGATATCACCGCTTTGAGTCTAATGGAGAGAAGTTTCGAAATGATTTTATAAATGGCTCCAACCATGCTGATAGGCCTAAAGTCTTCAATTGATTGAGGATGCAGTCGCTTTGGTATGAGTGAAACCCATGTGATGTTGATGCTTCGAGCTGAATAACCCGTATTGAAGAACCCCATCACTTCATTAAAGATGTCCTCCTGAAGCATGTCCCACATCTCTCTGATAAATTTGAAGTTGTATCCATCAAACCCCGGAGCCTTGTCAACACCGCAAGCCCATACTGCATTCTTCACTTCATCTCTCGTAGGGAGTGCTTCTAGGAAAGAATTTTGCTCCTCAGTGATTCGTGTGTGATCCCCCAACTCAAAATCAAAATCTGGAACTGCTTCCTGTGAAAACCTCTGTATAAAGTAGTCCCTTATTTGAGATTGTAGGTTTTGAGTACCCTGGATCATTCTATCATTGATTTTAATTCTGGATATGTCGCTCCTTTTCCTCCTGAGAAGAGTAGACAGATGGAAGAACTTTGTGTTTCGGTCTTTCAAACTAAAGCCATAAGCTCGCGCCTTCTGCTTCCATATTCTCTCTCTCTTAATGGAACACGAAGTTAGCATGTGTTGAGCTGCATAGAGCCTAGCTAGCTCCATGTCATTGAGATCCCTCTGATCGCCAAGAATATCAAGTTCATGCACCACAGATTCAAGCTGAGAAATTTTACTATCCAGCTGGGCGAAATGAGACTTGCACCAATTTCTAAGTGGGCCTTTAAGCACTTTGAGCTTATTGTTGAGGGACATATTAGGAATGTTTTCCCATTCCTCATTCACAAACTTTTTGAACTCTGGGTTTAAGAACCATGCATCAAAACTTCTAAAAGGTTTTGGACCCCAGTTATTCATACGCTCCAATGAAAGTACAAGAGGGTTGTGGTCTGAGGTGCACCTCTCTTTGCCATTCAACGCCATATTAGGGAAGTTTATGATCCAGTCATTGCAGCAGAAGCCTCTATCGAGTTTGCTTTTTGAGTTGTTTCTCCTCCACGTGAACCTAATTCCATGTAAGGGGATCTCGACAAGACCCAAATCATTGATCCAATCTGCAAAGTCCTGCATACTTGAAAGACACCTAAAGGGGCCAACACGATCTCCTGGATGGAGGGTGGTATTGAAGTCTCCCAGAATAAGTAAGGGTTTATTGATTGAGCCAACCACAGTTTTAACTTCTTCAAAGAATTGGCTTCTCCCTCTCCTGTCATTTGGTCCATAGACAATACCCACACAACATTCAAACATGTTTCTTTTAATACACCCTTCTAGCACAATCCATCGATTACCCAAGTGTCTATTTCGAACCTCAAATAAATCCGGATCCCAGACCGTTATAATACCCCCTGCATTGTTCTCATTAGCAAAAACCTCGCACAGATCGAAGCTATCATGTCCCCACATACGCCTAACTCTAAGCCTCAGAGAGTTTTTGTGTTTAGTCTCTACTAACCCCATTAAGGATACTTTGTTTTTCTCCACAAAAGACCTCACAAAGGCCGTCTTTTCACCCTTGCCTACACCTCTTATATTCCAAAACAATACATTCATATTTCAAAATTCTACAACACCAAGGGAGCGATCACCTTACCTAGCCTTTACGTGGAGCCGTTTGCCAGTAGCATGAGTTGCTTGGATTTTCTGATATTTGAGACCATTGCATCTTCATTGTTTGATGAAACCCCCACCTGCTTGGCTGTGACCCAAGTTGACTGTGCTTCCTCCCTCTCCCATGGCACTAAAGTGAAGTCACTACTCAGGTCCCTTCGATTCATTTTCGGTCTACCCCGAGGCCGTTTAGAAGGTCCTGCCGTATGTGTTCCTGTTCCACAGTGGTGTATCGGCGTTGACTGTGAGGCATCGTTTATTGTTGGGATCATGGGATCAAAATGCTGCTGTACACAATCAGGGGCAGACACAAGTTGCTTCTCTAAGATTATAGGGTCAGAGCTCTCTCTCTCTCTCTCTCTATATATATATATATATATATATATATATATCATACATACATATATATATATATATATATATATATATATATATATATATATATATATATATATATATATATATATATATATATATATATAATAAATTACATGAAAATATCAATATAATATAATTTTGTCAAACATTACAAAATATTAAATAATTACATATAAAACTAATTTAAGCTACTCTTCATCACTATAATAGTCATCGTTCTCTGCTATTTCATCATCCGATTCTTCGTCTTCTAACAGTACAAGATCCACATCCACGTCTTCATCAGTTTCTGCATCGGTATCGTCCACATGTCGTACAATTTCAGCAGATGGATCAAGAAGCGGTGCATGGGAAACATCTTCTTCAATTGCAATATTTTCCCTATTTTCTTTGAACTCCACTTTTAAACTCAGACACAAATATTTCCAACTCTGGACAATTCATTAATATGTATCTGTGGGCGATACTGTAATCGTTTTCATCCAAAATATATGCTTTTCCTTTTCCATGAAATCTGATCGAGTGACTGAATATTGACAACACACCAGATCTAACATTGTTGTAGCTTCCATCATCATTCCTAAGAAGGTCTCTGACCCTGCATCGGACATGTGGCTCAAAGTAATGTGAAACAAAATGCGATGCTTCCTCGGTTCAATAAGCATTGCATATTGAGGCTTGAACGTGGGCTTTATTTTTCACATTAAGTTTCAAATGTCAGAGGTACCTATATAAAAAAATTAAAACAACGTTGTAAAAAAGAATGACCAATATATATATATATATATATATATATATATATATATATATATATATATATATATATATATATATATATATATATATATATATATATATATATATATATATATATATATATATATATATATATATATATATATATATATATATAAATTAAACAAAAAAAATGTCATATTATTTACCTCTCAAATGGATACATCCATTTGTATTGGACCGGTCCTACAATCCTTGCCTTATATGCCAAATGAATAGGAAGGTGTTCCATGCTATCAAAGAATGTGGGCGGAAAATAGTCTCCAGTTTGCATAAAATATCTGGTTAGTCTGCTTCCATCTTCTTCAAATCCTCCAAACATAACTTTGTGGTTGTCAACTTCTAAAATATAAACTCAATTCGGTAAGTGCTTCCCAAACTTTGACCGGTAGCAATTCTCTGAATGCAATTGGAATTAATAGTTGCATGAAAACATGACAGTCGTGACTTTTCATGCCGAACAATTGATGCTTGGCCATGTCAATATTCCTTGCCATATTGGACAGATAGGGATCATGAAATCTTATGTTTTTCAACCGTTGAAGTAAAGCACAAATTTGTTGGTCATTTAATGTATAGGAAGCTTTTGGAATACATGAACCTATATATAACCAAAATAACATGTTTAATGAATTATTATAAATTCTAAAATACTAATTATAATGATTTGAGAGTGCCCGCACCTATAGGATGCAATTCTGAACGTATACCAAGTTCATGCAGATGGTGTCTTCCCTTGATGTGATCCTTTGTTTTATTTGGCACACACATAAACGTGTTGAATATGTTATCAAAATCTCTATGTGCATAACGTCCAAATTATGCCGAATCATGTTAGTTTTCCAATATGGAAAATCCCAAAATATACTCCTCTTCTTCCATCCTACAGAGTACGTACTAACTTCCTTATTATGATCCGGTGCATCTTCTTCATTGACTCTCAAAAATCCAAACTGATCTAATTCATCAAGCAATTCATGTCCAGTCCGAATAATAGGTTGATCTTTTTTCTCAACAACGCCCGATCTGAAATTTGTTCTATTTCTCCTATATGGATGGCTTCTATTTAAAAACCTTCAATGACAGTCAAATCAACACAATTTCTTGCTATGTGTAAGATAGAAGGCTTGTGAATCATCCATGCAGTAAGGGCAAGCATATCGCCCCGCAGTACTCCACCCAATCAACATCGAATAAGCTGGAAAGTCATTGATTGTCCACATTAAAGCTGTTCGCAGTTGGAAATTATCCTTTCTTGAGAAATTATATGTACAAATCCCCTCCTCCCACAACATATTCAACTCTTGTATCAGCGGTTGAAGATATAAGTCAATGTTGTGCTTTGGATTACTAGGCCCAGGGACAATAACGGTCAAGAACATATAGGGCTTCTTCATGCACATCCATGGTAGAAGATTGTATGGTGTGAGAATCACAGGCCACGACGAATACTGTTGACCCGAACTTCCAAAGGGGTTAAAACCATCAGTACACAAACCAAGCTGCATGTTTCGAGTCTCCAATGCAAAATCTGGATGTATGTTGTTGAATGTCAACCACGCTTCCGCATTTGACGGATGTATCATCTCTCCTTCTTCATTACGGTGCTCTGCGTGCCACCTCATATACCTAGCTGTTGCATCTGAAGCATACAATCTTTGTAATCTGGGGCCTAGAGAAAAATAATGAAATTGTTTTCGCGAAACCTTATCACCCTTACTGTTTCTTCTCCATCTAGAAGCTTCACAAGCATGACAGCAATTTGCATTCGCATTAATCCCCCAGTATATCATACACCCGTTAGGACAACAATCGATCTTTTCCCCGAGTAATCCAAGGGCAGCTATTTGTTTTTTGGTGTCGTAGAAGCTGTTTACCATCGTAATCTCATCTGGTATCACTTCATTCACAATAGCACAAATCTCATCGTAACACCTCTCAGTGAGACAATGGTCTGTCTTCAAGTTTGTAAGTCGAACAATAATAGACATCTTGGTATGAGTTTTACAACCTTCAAATAGAGGGCTATTTACAGCATTTAACATTTCAAAGAATTGTCTACACTGAAAGTTTGGATATTCGTCAACGTGTACCGGTGGTTCATTATGTATCGGTATTACATCAAACTGAGGGGGAAAAAATTGCTGGTAAGTGTCTGGAAATATACTAGCTACTGCATCATACACCATCTGTGAGTAAGGATTTAGGTTGTTATGCGATTACGCTCCTACTACCGCTACAACATCAGATGTTGTTCCTACCTGTGTATTTTGATGATATTCCCACTCATAGTAATTTTCAACGAAGCCCTTTCTCATTAAATGTTCTCTTATTTCATTTTCTTCCTTAAAACAACAATTCTTACATTTTTTACAAGGACATCTAATCTAAGAACTCATGCTATTTCCACTAGCAAAATCTAAAAACTCTTCCAACCCTGTCATAAATCTTAAACTAAACTTTCCATTTTTTCGTCGGTTGTACATCCAACTTCTTTCTTCCCTAACATTCATGTTTAACACCTATATATAATATAATGATTATTAAAATATATAAAACAATTCATGAGAATAAAAATACATGATAATAATAACATAGTTCTAATATGAATTAGGAAAATTTGCTTAAAATAATCTCAACTATCACCCGCTGGCCAAAAATAATCCCATCTATCAATTATTTTTTAATAATCCCAACTATTCTAATAATTTGTTGAAAACATACCCACCCTCTTGTTACCGGATGGAACATGTAACTTTTCCACTTTTTTTTCATTTTTCTTACTTAACTGTTCAAAATTAACCATTCCCCTTCATCTATTAATCAGAAAAGAAAGAAAAAAGTGGAAAAGTTACCTGTTGTAGCCGGTTAAAAGGGGGATGGGTATGTTTTCAACAAATTATGAGTATAGTTGGGATTATTAAAAAATAATTGATAGTTGGGATTATTTTTGGCCAACGGGTGATAGTTGGGATTATTTTGAGCAAATTTTCCTATGAATTATTAAAGTAAACTAATGACAATCAAAATAAAATATAATATATAAAATAATAAAAATATATGAATAAACTCATGTAAATAAAAATAGAAGCAAAATATGTACTAAATAATAATATTAAAGCAAATTAATGACAATTAAAATTTAATATAAATAAATAAAAATAAATAAAACAATTCAAGTAAACATAAAGAAAAAAGAAATTATGTAATACATAATAAATAAAATAAAAAATAACTAACCTCTCGTAATATTTTCAATACCTGCTCTCTTAATGTTTTCAATCGTTTCACAAATACAAAATACCTTAACAAAGAGGCGTTTATTAATACAAATCATGGCTACAACAAGGCGACCATAACAGTCTCGCCAAATTCAAATTCAAATTTAAAAAAAAAACGGACAAAAGTGGTGACCAACTGGCTACCATTTTTCCCGTCGCCAGGTTTAAAAAAAAACAAAATATAGTTTAAAGCTGGCGACCAACCAACTACCACAAATTCCGTCGCCAGCTTTAAAAAAAAAAATTTTGACCGTGGCGTCCATTTTGCCTCGTAGCCAGCTCGTCGCCAATGACGATAAATTCAATCCGGTCGTTGTTACCCGACGCTATTTCACAACTTATTTGTAGTGTATGTATTCCTTTAAGATTAATACAATGTCAGTATTTAAAACTCCAAATCCCAACTTTATTCAATCTTTCAAAATTTACTCAATCTTCTTAACCTTGAAAAAGCTTTTGTGAGATTTCACTCGAATTTGTTGGAAGTTTTTATTTATTATTTTGGACTTCTTTTATTTCTCCAACTTTTTTAGGATTCTACATATAGGTTCTTGATTATTTTAGCCGGATACAACTTTTGGGGAATATTGTACTTCTTGATTATTTTTTTAGCAACATGAACTGTTGTTGCTCTTTTTGACGTTACTATCCTTTTGGGTATTATAAGCTAAGGTTGGTGATGCTAACTACGCAGGGCCGTCTCTAACATTTTGGGGGCCCTAGGCGAAATAGTATAATGGGGCCCTTTTAAGAACGATAATAGATGTTAAAAAAACTATTCATTAAAGAACAAAATATTTTCGATAAGTTACATGTCCAATTTCACTAGATGCAAAAACAAAAAACTCAAAAAATCATAAAAAATGAGTTCTACGGGCTTTTCGAGTTGCAAAATCATTAACAAGAGTATCAACATCGATCTTCTCCAAAAGTTCTTTTTCGATTGATAAAATTGCAAGATTATTCAATCGTTCTTGTGACATTGATGACCTCAAGTAAGTTTTGATCAACTTTAATTTTGAAAAGCTCCTTTCGGCTGATGCCACAGTCACCGGGATTGTTAGAAATATTCTATAAGCAATCAACGCATTTGGATAACAATCTGCAGATTTGACAAACTCAAACATTTCAGTTGCTGACATTACATTATTTGGCAAACTAGATTGCAATACTTTCAACTCTGAATAAAGATCATTTAAGTTAACATCAGAAGAATCTCCATGAGAAAAAGTAGAGTTAAAAGTAACACAACGTTCTCTCAACTCATTTTCATCTAAAGATTTTAACTTGTTTGAATCAAATAAAAATCCAAAGATATTTTGAAAGGTTTCTAATTGCTCAAATCTATTTGCCAAAGAAGTAATTGCCATATCCACAACAACCAAAAAATACTCAACCCTAAACAATTCTTCAGGTGACTGATTTTGTTCATCGTCTAAATTATTTTCACCAAAATGTTTTTTTCTAATAACATGACGCTTTGTTGGAAGGTTAGGCTCTACATCCATATCAAGTGCAATAGTTTTAGCAATATTCATGCAAGAAGAAAAACCTTCTTCCCTAAACTTTTCAAAATATAACACCATGGTTTTTACTTGTTCAATGGTGGTGTCAATACACATAGTTTTTCATGCAAGAAGAAAAACCTTCTTCCCTAAACTTTTCAAAATATAACACCAGGTTTTTTTTGACAAGTGCATTATACAAAGACTCACTTCACTCTTTGTCTTTGCATCATTTCCTCCAGAATCATATAATTTTGACAAAGCTAACCTTAATTGGGTATTTTGAAATCTAATTGCTTTAACACTTTTAATTGACTCTCCCAGCGAGTATTAGATAAACACTTAAGAGTAAGCTCGGAAACATTGTCAAGCAAAATTTTCCATCTTTTGTAGAACCGGAAAATAGCGTGTAAAGGCGTTGAACAATTCCAAAGAAAGAAATAGCTCTAGTGCAAGAATGTGCCATGTAGCTAAGAGCTAGATTTAAACTATGACAAGCACAAGGCATATATAATGCTCTCGGGTTCATTTCAAGTAAACGCTTTTGTACACCTTGGTGCTTTCCCTTCATGTTTGAGCCATTATCATAACCTTGGCCCCTTATGTCATTAATATTAAGATCAAGAGACTTTAAAGCGTTTTGCAATTCTACAAAAAGTCCTAATCGCGTATCATCCACCTCTAAAACTCTAAAAGTACTCTTCAATTTTATTTTTGGACATATTCACACACGTATTATTAAAGTCATTTTGCTCTTGATGAGCAATATCAGAGTGCAATCAAAATTATAGAAAATATTTAGATTCTTTGATTGTCTTGATTATAATATTTTTTCACACTATGGGCCAATATAGAAATCATTTAGTTTTGAATATTATGCCCAAGATAATGATAATGGATTTCCACGATTCTTAATCGTCTAACATGATCTTGCATTATAACATCAAATTCCAATCATTTCAACCAATCCTAAGAAATTACCATTACTATCTTGATAAAGTTTTCATTTGATCCTCTCAAAGGCAAATTACGAGTAGCACAACATTTAAGAGCAGAATAAATTCTTAGTATCACTTGTCTCCATCGTTCTCTCTCTTTTGAAATAGCTTCTTGTAAATTTTTATCAATTGTTTCATTTTATTCAACCTTACCCTTAACTCATTCCAAGCAATCATATTATTCATATGTCTATTGCTATTTTCATGTTGTTTGAGTCTCTCACAAATATGTTTCCAATCATTTAATCCTTCATTAGACAACAAACAATTATTACCAACAAATTTGAACAATTTGCAACAAAAACAAAATACTTTATCAACATGTTTAGAATAAACCAACCATTTTCTATCACTAAGCTCACCATTACTCAACTTTCTATAAAAATGAGCATATGAAAAATGCCTATTGTAACCATCACGTGGAAAATCAATGTTTAACTCTCTAATAGGCCCCTTCTCAACTAAAATGTCTCTTTGAGTATTATCAAGATTTGCCCAATTCGAAGGATCATAAATATCCAAATAATCATTTGGCATATCATTTTGCACATCATTTGGGATATCATTTTGCACATCATTTGGCATATCATTTTGCACATCATTTGGGATATCATTTTGCACATCATTTGGCATATCATTTTGCACATCATTAGTCTCGTTTTGGACATTATTTTCATTTTCATTTTCATTTTCATTCTCATTTTCAATTTGGACATCATTGTCATTTGGTGAATTAGTCTCATGAGAAACTTCATTCCTAACAATAAATTTGTGAATAGCACCTTGTTGTGATTTAATTAACTCTTCATTACGCTTTCTCTTATTTCTTTTTGCATTTCCGGATAAATGTTTTCTAGGCATCATATATGCAAATTTTAAAAATTAAAACAATAGCACCTGATATGAAGTATTTCTTTTTCCTTGCAATATCTTTAAGACCTTTAAATTCGACTATAACCTGAAAATTATAAAATTATAAAATTTGTGAGATATTTATAATTAATTTATATAATCTATTACAATTATAATAATATACAATATGATACTTTTATAAAACAAATATCCAGAAGACCATAACCAAAACTATTAAAAATTAAAATTTAAAAACTTTTAAAACCAATTCAACTACTAAATCCCAATTAACCCAATTCCCATTTTCTTCCCAAAAAAATCTCATACTTTCTGAAATCTGAAGCAACCCGACCAAAAGACGAAGTCACGATTCACGAATCACGAATCAAGAACAAAAATACAAAATTCAACAATCAAATAACCAGATTTTGTTTCGAAAAAATTAGATTTATAATAGTTTATACCAAAATGAAATTCAAGATTTATTTAAACCGAAAAACTTACGTTAACAACACCATTGATGAGGTAGGATTAGAAGGTGAAAGCTGAGAAAATGGAATTCAAAACGCACGGTTAAAGCCATGGAAAATGCCATTGCCATTGAAGGAGCTTTGATGTTGTAGCTTCCAAAGTTATTACGGGAAAGAGAAATATTAGGGTTCTCTTTTCTAGGCACTAGCTTTAATTAGACTCCAGAGAAAAAATGAGTAATATTGGGCGCCGTTTCATTTACTCAATATTGGGCTCCGGTTTTACAAATTTATGGGCCCAAAATTTAATTTCAGACTTTATTAAAATGAGGCCCCTCCTTTACACCTATTTCTGATTATTAAAATGGGGCCCTGGGCGGTAGCCCTTTGGGCCTACCCTCAGGGCCGGGCCTGTAACTACGCTATATTGAACATGCTAACTACGCTTCACCTGATCTCGTACTAATTCTCAAGAACCTGAGCCTAATCCATCAAACCCATTAGACATAACCTTCTTGTTATAACAAAACTAAGAACCGTAAACGGAAGAGAGATAAAAAGAATGTCTGTGTTTATTACTAATCTCATGAGCAGAGAAGAATACCCACGCTGGAATAAGCATGCCTAAAGGAGGTGGAAAAGGCATAAGTAGCAGGCAAATCCATCAGACATGACCTTCTCTAAAACATAATCGTTGTATTGTTATGTTTCTGCTTGTTTACATTTCAATATGCCAAAGGATTAAGATGTGATCATTACTATACTAACAAACCAATTGGTTCTTTAATCAAATACTTTGAGTACTACAAATTTATAACAACAATGGTAATGAAACTTCTTTAAATACTTTGAATACTGCAAATTTATACCAACAAACGCATATAAAGTAATTCATTGCACCATAATTTTATCTGCTAACATTGTGCTCATTTGCTTGTTCTTAGTTGGAGTAATACTTTGAGTTATCAATGTTGTTATAGGATAATGGCTAGAATCTACAAGTTTTCCAAGTATGAGAATATTCTTTTTTACTGGTGCTTTGATAGATAACTCGATGGTATATCAATTTTTTGTAAGACAATGGTAAAGAAACTTCTTTTTGACTTGACTTTTGTAATGATTTTAGTTACATAGTACTTGCATCAGGAAGTTGCGATAGAATTGAAGAAGAACTACCTTTTTACTTTTGGGTCAGAGAATTAACAGAAAATCCCGACAATTGTTATGGCAATACATAAGTTATAGTGTGCTAATGGCTTTTATTTTGTGTCTGCAGGTGCCCCGTTTCACATAATGACTACCAACTGATTGATATCTCAGAGAATTGCAAGATACAGTTCAAGTTTTTTATTACTTGTATAGTTGTATATCATCATTTATCATGGTACTCCACCTAAGAGAATTTATACTAATAATATTAATTATTATTGACTGGATGCTATTGCATTCTAACGAGCCTATTTACTCATGGTAAAGTCTTATGCCTTTGCATAGAGGACGTAGGTTCAACTCTTACATAGGCTACTTTGTTGTTTATCTATAGTTCTAATTCCTTTATCATATTTATTATTAATTTTTTAATTTAAAATAAAGGGTTATTTATATCTTTTGTGTAATACAAAGGATACAAATAACAATTATTTGTATCTTTTGTTTACAAAAGATACAAATAATGTGTTATTTGTAACCCTCTTATTAGTATCCCTCAAATACAAGATACAAATAAGTTTAAAACCAAGATATAAATAAGGATTTTTTTATATTCAAGTTATCTTTAGAAATTCCTGGTCTACAAAGAAATTTTTCAAGGGCTCCTTGTTAGGATTTTATTAACTCTTCTTCTCGTTTTTTTTTTTTTCTTTTTTCACATCCTGATAAACCTTTTTTGGGCAACATAGCATACAAATGAGATTTTAATTAACCAATTTTAAAAAGTTAAAAAGAGTAAGGAACAACCAAAGAGAGCAGAGATAAGAGCTTGAATATTCCAATCAACTCTACAGCTCCATTGACAAATGATGAACTAAAAATAAAAAAAACAATCAGTCATAAAATCATCTATAAATGGCAGCAATAAAAGAAATTCGAAAATAAATGAAAAATCAAAAAAAAATATAAAATAGATCTAACTAAAAGTTCATAGAAAAATAAAATTAATAATCGACAATAAAAAACAACAATTTCTCATAATTCATGAAATAAAGTGAAATAATTGTTAGGATCGATACGACGCTAAGAACTTTGATGAATGATATCAAATGCAATGAATTAACAAATGCAAGAACAAAAATAAAATTGCTAAACTTGACACAATGATTTAAAGAGGTTCACCCATTGATGGCTACGTCCTCCGTGGTGTGTAGTTGCATGCTTGTATTATTTCAATGAGAAAACACCCTTACAATGAAGTATTACAATTGAGTAAGAGATGAACAAAAGGCTATGTGTTTAGGCTAAGGAGTTTGTGTTTGATGTGTTTGGATGATCATACACGGCCTCTATTTATAGTGCTAGAAGCTTTAGGAGTTACACATGATTAATACAATGAGTAAATAGCATAGTTAACACCATTTATCAGTTGTGTTGAATGAGTAGTAACTCCCCCAAGGCAATTGATCCGTCAAAAACAGCACCCTATGCTGTTAGAAGAATAGCTCGACCGGTCGAGCGGACCAGGGGGGTCGAGTGGAGAAACAGAAGCCCCTGGAAACATTCTGACTTGCTGCTCGACCAAGCAGAGGAACTCACTCGGTCGAGCGGGGGTCGAGCAGCCGTCAGGTACCCCCTATTCAGATTGGTCGACTTTACATAGTAATTGGCATCTTCATTACTCTTCCAAGTAACTCATAACTTCCACATTCAACATACAATTAAATCCACCACATTCATACACACACATTAAGTTTTACACTAAAACACCCATTAACATCATACTTAGGATACCATCCAAAAGTCCATGAATGCGCACACACACACATGTGTACTCAAGTCACATTCACAACAATCTCCACCATGACTTGAGTTCACCCAAGTTAAAAAAAACATACATCAATCCACTTCATCTTAACAAGAATACAAAAACAAGCTCAAATTAACATACACACCTGAATGCCCCAAAAGAAGGGCATCACATCAAGGAAGGAGCTAATCTAACCAAGTCAACACACAATTCAAACTTGGTTGTAGGCAATGGTTTAGTCATCATGTCGGCCGAGTTTTCACAAGTATCAATCTTCTCCAAGATCACCCTTTTGTGATTCACCTCATCTCGGATGAAGTGATATTTGATATCAATGTGTTTGGACCTTCTATGGGAAGTATTTTGATTTTTAGCCAAGTGAATTGCACTTTGGCTATCACAATGCTCACTTACTGAACACACCTTATTGCACATTTCACCAACAAGACCTTTGAGCCACTTTGTTTCTTTGAATGACTTGGCGGCGGCTATGTACTCCGCTTCGGTTGTTGAAAGAGCAACAACATCTTGCAGTGATGATTGCCAACTAATTGTCGAACCACCCAAAGTGAACACGAGCCCACTTGTATACTTCCTATTGTCAAGATCACCACCATAATCCGAGTCACAAAACCCGGTTAGCTCGCTTGAATCCATACTCACCGCATGAGCAATGTCGGGTCTAGAACATACCATGGCATACATCACACTACCAACGCCACTAATGTACCGAATTCCCATCATTTGCTCTTCTTCCGCCTTTGTTTGTGGACACATCATTTTGGACAATTTAAAATGAGAGGCAAGAGGAGTGGACACACCTTTAGCATCTTCCATGGAGAAGCGTTGCACAATCTTCACTATGTATTTCCTTTGGCTAAGTTACAAGACACCCTTAGCTCGGTTTCTCAAAATCTCCATCCTAAGTATTTTCTTGGCTTCACCAAGATCCTTCATATCAAATTCACTTGAAAGGAACACTTTCAAGTTCTCCACCTCAAACAAAGAACTACATACTACTAACATGTCATCAACATCCAAAAGCAAATACAACAAGATATCATTTTCACGTTTCTTAAGATACACACAACTATGATAAGAACTTCTAACAAAATCATGCGTAATCATAAAAGAATCGAACCTCTTGTACCATTGCCTAGGTGATGGCTTCAACCCATACAGTGATCTCTTCAACCTACACACATGACCTTCTTTATTGGCGACTTTAAAACCTTCCGGTTGTTTCATAAAAATTTCTTCTTCAAGTTCACCATAAAGAAACGTCGTCTTTATATCCAATTGATGTAACTCCATATCCTCCATCGCAACCAAAGCTAAAATAATTCTAATAGAAGAGTTTTTAACAACGAGAGAAAATACCTCATGGAAATCGACACCTTCAATTTGAGAGTATCCTTTTGCCACCACCCATGCTTTGTTAATGGGAGGAACACCACTAGAAGGACCCTCCTTCCTCTTGAATATCCACTTGCACCCCACGATCTTCTTTTTCTTTGGTGCTTCAACGATATCCCAAGTTTCAATCTTGGCAAGTGATTCCATCTCGTGCTTCATGGCTATCAATCAATTGCTTGAGTCTTTTGAGGTCATCGCTGTGATATCCCAAATTTAGCTTGAAAAGGGATTGATAGACTACTCATATCAACAAGGTGCATCTTCTTTTCATGGAAGTCTATTTGCTAAGAACTCTACTGTTAAGCGTGCTTGGTGGAGAGCAATTTTAGGATGGGTGACCTTCTGGGAAGTTTTCCCGGATGCGCACAAGTGAGGCCAAAGTGCGCTAGAAAGACTTGTGTTGGTCTGTGAAGCTAGTCTACAGTCTCCATGAGTAGTCACCGGTGGTCCCTTGGGCCAGGGTGTTACAACCGCCTCCTTGTACGTACTTTGTTCATGCAACACTTCGACTTCGCTAGCAATGTTGAGAGCATATGCAACATAATCACACTCTTCAATGTACCTCCTTGGAGCCACGATCTTCCTCCTTTGTCTTGAAGTGGACAAGGGAGGAGACCTTTGTTGAACATCATTATCATTATCAGCTTCTTCAATATTGGGAGGTTGAACCTCCTCTTGTGCATTATTATCAATTACAATATCATTTACATCATTTTCAATGGGCTTTTCTACACTAGAGACTTAAATGCTTTTTTCATCAAATACAACATCTCTAGAGGTGATTATTCTTTTTGACTCATTACACCACGCCCTATACCCCTTTACACCCACTCCATATCCCACAAAAATGCATTTTCTAGCCCTAGGTTCAAGTTTACCATCATTTTCATAGATATAAGCGGGACAACCAAAAACTTTAATACTAGAATAATTTACCGGAGTTTTGTACCACACTTCTTGTGGTGACTTGAATTTCAAGGTGATATCAGGCGAGCGGTTGATCAAATAGCATGTTGTAGCCACCGTTTTGGCCCCAAACTGCTTCCCCAAGTTAGCTTGGTTTAGCATACACCGAGCCCTCTCCAACAATGTTTTATTCATCCTCTCCACAACACCATTTTGTTAAGACGTCCTGCGCAAGTTCTATATCTCACATATACCTTCACTAGAACAATATTGTAGAAATTTACCATCAACAAATTCAAGACCATTATCGGTTCGCAAGGTCTTGATGCTCCTACTGGTCTTTTTCTCTATCATTTTCTTCCATTCCAAGAATACATCAAAAACTTCATTTTTGTATTTTACGCAGTAACACCAAACTTTCCTTGAGAAATCATTAATAAAAGTCAATAAGTAATTACAACCACTAAGGGGGGGCTTTCTTGAAGGCCCCCACAAATCGGAATGAATATAGTCAAGGATTCCCTTAGTGTTGTGTATGGCGGGTTTGAAACTAACTCTCTTGTGTTTCCTATAAACACAATTATTGTAAAACCCAAGATTTTCGAACCTTTTACCATCAAATAAACCTTGTTTAGAAAGTTCAAACATACCTCTTTCTCGCATGTGAGCAAGTCTCTACCATAGAGTAGAGTTTCTCTAAAATTTTTATAAAATGGAGGTAGAGAACATAATAGGTAAATGGCCAATCTTCATCATCAAGCTTAACATCAATATTTTGTAAATCCATAACAATGGAACAAAACTAATCTAAGTGAGGTTTCAAGGATTTACCTTCCTCCAAGCGTAGATCGTAGAGTCTACTCTTTAAAAGTAGCCTATTGGTGACACTCTTGGCCATGTAGAGTGACTCCAATTTCTCCCATATCCCCTTGGTTGTTGTCTCCTCAACAACCTCTCTTAGCACTTCCTTGGAAAGGCATAATTGGATTGTTGAAAGCACTTTTGAATCGACCTCTTCCCATCTTGCCGCAATCATACCATCCGGCATTTTGTCTACACCTTCAATTGCTTTTTGCAAACCATTTTGGATCAAAATGGCCCTCATTTTGACTTGTCATAAGCCAAAATTCACACTTCGATAAAACTTCTCAATGTCTAGTTTCATTGTTTGTTATTTGTTAATGGCTTTGGTTAAACCAATTACAACTAAATCAAACTTTTTATTTATTATTTGTTGATTTACTTTCAAAATTTAATTCAAAGTCACTCGTGCACTAAGATATAAGGTAGCTGTAAGGATAACTGTTAGGGTTTAGGAGTGTAAATTTTGAGCTTCAAAAACACACATCATAAAAATGATAAAAATTATATATTAAAAAAATTTGCGTCAAGATGAATCTAATAAGATTCCTCATGAATATATTATTTTATCTTTAATATATACTTTAAAAATTCAAATTAAATTTCTTTTTCCTAAATTGAAAAAAAAAACTTAAATTGGACAAATAAAAAAAAGTGAAGGGAACATTGTTATTCGGTAAAAGTAGAAGTTATTGTAACTATTTAAATATAATTTTTTGAGTTCAAAACATAAAAAAAATTCTTAAACAAATCAAGTTTGATTTGAACACTATAAGTTATAACCATTTGGAATCATCTAATGCACCCTACATGGTAGTGAATTGCGTGCCCAGGAGTACGCCTTGTGCAATCTCTCGAACCAGCTCCTTGTGAGTAGTCCGGATAACGGCCGCTACACCTTGTGCCTGCAAATAATACTTAGTTAATCTGGTATTGCATTATGAAACCGACATTTTAAGAAGTAAAATGCAAATGAAGACTTACAAATTGAGTCATCGTAGGCGCAGCAGGAGTGTATTATGCCGCCTCAGTGAAGCCACGTGGTGTCATCCATCGGCGTGTGATAGAGAGGAACCATTGCATGTAATCAAGTGTTGTAGGTGTGCCGACAGAATCAATTGGCGCACCGTGTGCTATCAGTTCTGGTCTACAATCCCAACGAGCGATGTGCTGCCCGTTGATCTCCGTCCAATTAGCCGTACCCTGATTCTTCCGAGAGATAAGGTGCAGCTCGGGCTCGGTATCACAAGGCAAGGGAATGTTTTGTACCAACCCATATTGGCGATGAACGCGCTCTGGTAGATGTACTTCGACAATGTCGAAGCATATGAGTGGCACAGAAGCCCTTCACACTCCCGACTGAATCCCCGAGTGATCAGGGACAGCTGCGTAAGCTTCGGCCGGGTACAGGTCCCATACAAACTACAACATATATACATTATTGATTAAATAAACATCATAGCTTTGCAGTAACGTTATTGATTAGTAAATGTTTACCTGATTCGGTCGCAGCAGGTCTAACTGATCACAGTAGAATCCTTGATCGGTACCCGTATGTTTGTGCGTTCGTCGCGCAAAATTCTAGCGTGAACCATAGGCAGCATCTGGTGGGGTTTGCTGCGGAGGAACAAACTCACCTCGACCAAGCGCTCTGTAAGGCTAGCCAATCAGAATATGCTCCCACACCCACAGTTGTAAACAGAAGACGTTTTTATTTAGAGTATAATTTATGATATGTAAATTATAAATTATAAATATATAAATTATTACCTGTAATATGGCTAGCGGTCCTGCGAACTCCCGAACGCCCTTCTTGGCAGCGCCGCATAGCCTCCTGTACAAGTACCCCAGAGCCGCGGAGCCCCAGTTGTACTCAGCGATGCGCTCCCAGGGGTCGTCCAATAACGTCAAGTATAGGAGCTGAACTTGGTTGTTTGTTTTATCAGCAAACAAGACAGCTCCTATCAAATATAAAATGTACGCTTTCGCGTACCTCGAAATGGTGCCCTCATCAGCACCTTCGGGGAGCTGTGAGAAGGTCTGCACCAGCCACGTACACCGCACACCACTCCCCCAAATGACATCCGCAGGAGGGCGCTCTCCCAGGATGCGGTGAACTAAGTCACGCCAGCTTGATAGCTGGCGTCCAGCGGTAGACACGACACGTCCCTCGATGGGAAGCCGTGTAAGTAAGGCTACATCAAGTAGTGTGATGGTAGCCTCACCAAGGTGAAGATGAAAGGTGTGCGTCTCCTGACGCCATCTCTCTACAAGTGTTGTTATAATAGCACGGTCGACTCTACCGTACGCATAGGCGTAGGAGTAGGATTAGAAGCAACCACCTTGCCTAAGGGAATTACTTCCGCGTATATTTCTAAAGAATGGGAAATCTCTGAATGCTCCCATATAGCATCTAAAGCGTACTCATCCTCAACCGGAAGGGGTGTAAATTGTCCAATCATGAAATATTTGAAACTTATATTAACAGTAAATTTAGTGGGATCCAAACCAATCCTAGAACTTTTAAGACGTTTAAAATCATTCAAATCCATGTTCGATTTGCACGCAAACAACTTATGTCTACCACGAACATAATCAACATTCCCACTACTTTCTCGAATAGAACCATTTCAAAAACACACAATAGTCACACGAAATGATGCCATTTCTACATATACAAACAAAATCAACATCATCATCAATTCGTAACAACATCCTAAATTCTAATAATATATAATGTACATAAAATTCAAATAATTAAGTAATTAATAAGTTCATAAATTATATTTCTAATAACACCATCAAATTTCCTAATAATATATAACGTAGAAAAAAAATCAAATAATACAACATGCTCATCATCACCAATACTTCAACAACCAACAAAATAAAGCTATTAAAATAATTAAACATTACCTTGATCAGTAAAGGATGTTTTAAAAGAGTGTAGATTGAGGAACTAGTAACCTACATTTGATTTCATAAACAAAATTCATTATAAACTTAAAAAGGAAATATAAAGTCAAAAAAAACGCAAAAAAAATTTACCTTCGACGAAGCTAGAGTATCCCAGACTAGTTTTGAAGTGTTGAATTAGATTAGGAATGAAAGAATTAGTGGATACAAGGTAATGTAAGAGAGGTTTGAAGGAGATAAATGTCGACTTTTAGCGAATTAGGTTTCTGAGATTTGGGGGAAATGGGGAAGAAGGAAAGAAGCTGTTGTATTTAAGACACGAGCCTGTTCGCAGTTACTAAGTGCGAACAGGTCAAAACAGTGCACCTAGCTGTTCGCACTTAGTAACTGCGAATAGTCGCAAAGCACAGGTTTGGGAATTTCATGCTTACATTTGGAAAAAGTTTGAATTCACTCTCAAAGCATGATTTTTTTTTATTCATCCTCTTATCCAATTCAAATTTTACTCTTTGAGAGACTATTTCTAATCGGGTTGGCCCATTAGGGAAAATATAGAGTAAATGTGACAATAAGATTTAATGAATTAGGCCTGAGACGTCTCTCATGAAATAGTTGCTAGGATCGATACAATGTAAAGAACTTTGATGAACGATAGGAAATGCAACGAACTAGCAAATGTAAGAACGAAAAATAAATTGCAAAATTGACACAATGATTTAAGGAGGTTCACCCAATATTGGCTACGTCCCCCGTGGTGTGTAGTTGCTTGCTTGTATTATTTCAAAGAGAAAACACTCTTACAATGAAGTATTACAATTGAGTAAGAGATAACAAAAGGCTATGTGTTTAGGCTAAGGGATTTGTGTTTGATGTGTTTTGGTGTTCACTCTAACTCTCTATTTATAATGCTAGATTACTCTAGGAGTTACATAAGAATCAATGTAGGTAGTAATTCTCATAATAAACAGCAATAAGAGGCTTTAACTTCTGAGATTCAATGAGTTGTAACTCCCCAAAGAAGTTGATCCGTTGAAAAACAGCATCCAATGTTGTCAGTAACTTCGCTCGACCGGGTCGAGCGGACCAGAGAGGTCGAGCGGTCAGGTCGAGCGAGTGATGAAAAGTTTCTGGAAGAATTCTGTCTTAGCGCTCGACCAGGTATAGACTTGGCTCGGGTCGAGCGGCGGTCGAGCGGGCTGCAGATGCCTCTTGGACTGATTTCTTCAACTTCCACATAGTAAAGTATCATCAATCAACAATAATTACATCCATAACTTCAATTTTCAACTCCATCTTAACTCCTCATGAAACTACCACACTTAACACCACAATTAAGTTACACACTTAATCTCCCATCTTAATTAACCACTTAGGATTCTAATATACACACACATGTGCACTCAAGTCACACATGCACAACATCTCAGAAAGACGGTCTATCAGGAGACTGACTAATAAGAAGTTGTGCTTGGTTCTCGATGTTGTTTTTACCTTAAAAAAGGTTGTTGTGAGCTTTTTATTATATACCAATGCTGTTTATTTTCTCTTGATTTTTGTTGTTTAAAGTTTGACATAAACATCGAACCGACGATTTTCGACACCAAAACGTTTGCATTGAAACAATCCTCATATGAAACCGTAACCATGATTAAACGATTCCATCAAGTAAGGGATGGTTATCATGTCATAATAACATATGAAATTTTGTTTTGTTTTTGTGCTACTGTGGAGTATGATGCCTTACTCTTTATTGTATCTTATCCTAATTTTTGTTTGCAGATGAATACTTGGAGGCTGAAAAAAGATACAACTTGTGCTTGCAGATGAAAATTTGTGTTTGCAGTTGTTCTACGTTGAGTTGTTAGTTTTACTAACTTTACTTAATTCTTAGCTTTTATAACTATTAATTCAATTATTTAAGCTATTAAAGATAAATTATTTCACTTTAAATATATTTTTAGAAAAAATAAGATTTCTTGGGGAGCCCCACCAATTAGTCTCTAAAAAATTTTGTAAACCTCCGATTTCCTAGTGACATGCTGACATATTTAAAATTTCAATACTCAATGTGACAACTCAATAGAAGTGTAGTATACAACTATTTTTGTACCTTTTTCTTTTAATTTTATTTTGGAAAAATTGACATTAATAATCCAACATTTTGCTTATCCACTTTGAATAATCAAATCTTTTGATTATTGTCTAATAATCAAACGTTTCACTTAGTTTGCTGTGAATAATTCAACCTTTATTTTTGTTTGCTAGCAGCATACTCTTTTATCACCAATTATTAGTAATATGGTATGTTGTGGGCAAATTTATCGCAAAGATTGGATTATTAAAAAATAATCTAAAGGTAGGATTATTCATAGCGGATGTGTGCAATGTTGGATTATTAATATCAATTTTTCCTTTTATTTTCTAATTTATTACTCTATCTTTCTATTTTAATCATTCGTTCTATTATTCATTTATTGTTTTGTCTAATTTTCCAACCTGGTTCTTAATTTCACCAAATTTCATCCCAAAAAAATTAGGTGCATTCTCATAGTGGCGTGTATAACATATAATCTAATAAACGTAAATACTCTCTTCCTTTTACTAACTAGGTCTCATGAGTTTTTTAAAATTACTTACACTTCTATTTATAGTTTAATTGTGTTTTATAATTATTTTATAAGTTAAAAGATAGTCAAGTGAGATATTGTTTATTCATTTTAACCCAAGGATTATTAATATCACGATTTTGTTATTCTTAGTTCTACACGATTACAGATATTAATGATTCAACAATTGTATTGGCAAACGTGCCAAAACCAAATGGGGACAACCGGACAAAGTCAATAAAATAAAAAAAAGTATGTCAATTTATTAAATAAAACTTTAGCAAATTTTAATAGAACCAATATCACAACCAAACGATTTTATGAAATATACTGTGCAGTATTTAAAAAAAAGTTGCATGCCAAAAATGTTTCGTAAATAATGTGAATTTGAAAGTACTATACAATAAATTAAGGGTACTATTAAATATCACCCCTTTTTTCATTTTATCGCCACCCCTATATATTGAATTTTCATAATTCTCCATGCATAATTTTCGAACTCAAAAACTCTAACATCTCTCTAAAAATCTCTAAAAAAAATCTCTAAACTAAAAGAAGTTAAAAGTAATAATCGAAGAATAATGGCGAACCAAAACGAGCATGAATACGATTCGGTAAATAATTAATCGATTCGAAAATTTTCAAAAAAAATTAAAAAAAATGAAGATTTTTTTTTTGAAAATTTTTATTTTTTATTTTTTATTTGAATACTTTTTAATATAATTATTTATTTATGTTTATGTTTTTGTTGTATAATTATTTATTTATTTTATTTTAATTACTTAATTTATTTATATTATTTTTTTATTTATGTAATTATGTTTATATATATTTTGTCTACTTCATCCAGTTGAATGTGTTTAAATTATTTCTTTATTTAAACTATTTATTTATTTATTTTATTTTTATTTACTTAAGTTATTTAATTTTTTTTCTTTTTGTTGTTTTATTTGTAATTGTTATTTGTAGGACTTTAAAAACTTAGGAGATAACGTAAATTACTTTGATAGATTTGTTACGAATAGAGAATTTGATTTCGTAGATGAATTATATAGTTGAGCTGATGAGAAAGCAATAGCAATTGGTTTTCAATTTACATATATGCTTCGTATAAACGTAAGGAAGGACGTTCAAGAGTTAGTTTGTACTTAAGGTGTCACAGATATGGTAATATTAGGTGTGATTTGAACAATCTAGATAATGCTGCTAAACCTGGTTCTAAAAGTTGTGTGTTGTTATAAATTGATAAGTGCAATTATTTGCACTAATCGGTTAAATTTTTATGCTCCATTGCGGTGTTTAGAGGCGGTTTAGGGTCGTTTATGTGGTTTCACTCCATTTTAGTATTCTATGTCCAATTTGTAGCCAAATGGGTGAATTATAGTACTTCTGAGTCATTTTGTAGGTTTTTGGTGCTAACCATGTTTACAGTGCTCAAAGAACGTATCAAGCTATCATTTTTGTCAAGCCATGAAGAGTAAAAGAGCAAAAGAGTAGAAAAGTGTTGTTAATGCAAAAGTTTTGAGGCGAAATTTGATACATGTCTACTCTTTTGGACATAACTTTTGATAAGATTATCGCATAAATGCAAGGTTTGGGGAATTGGAAACTAGACTTCAAGATCTTTCCAACGGTATATTATATGTCCGATTTCGACAACCGAGCAAGAAATGACGATCGTTTGACGTTGTTATAGGGCAGCAGACTCGGCTTCTGCTTCTGATTTTTTTTGCACCGGATTTTTGATAATTTAGTCTTTTGATTAGAGTTAAGGGTTAATTCCTCATTAGTATAAATAGACCCTAAAAATTTGATTAGCGTTTCCTCTTCCTCTTCTTCTTTTTCTCTTTTTCATTCTTCATTAGTCTTAATTACTCCTTCATTAGTTTACATTAATCTCTAGTTTTAGTTTAGTTCTTCATTAAGCATTTTGCCATTGATCTTCCATTGGGTATTGTAAGTCTTTCTTTGACATTTAATTTCCTTTGCTTTTTAATTCATGGTACTAGTTTTAATCTTCCATTAGTGAACCTTTGATTTGTTATTTAATCTTCTTTCAATAAAAAGTGTAGTTTGTTCTTCATTATTGTTATTTGAATTGATTGTCGTATTATTTGATATTTAATTATTGATATTCTTGAGTTTTTTCTTTATTTCAATTCAAATCATGTCTAATATCATCTTAGGGTTTATTTTCATTGCATTCACCGTGATTAGTGAGTAGATTCATATTCTAGGGTTAGGGTTTTGAACCTATAAGTTGAGTATGATTTGATTCTTGGATGTCTCTATGATGTTAAGGATTAAAGTGGTTAAATTGTGCTAATTAACCCTAAATTAAATATGCTTTGTTGGACTAGTCAATAGAACTAGCGTGTGAAATTGGGATCGACTTTGCTTTAGGGTAAATTTTAGTTAAATTATTATTAGTTCGTTCAATAAAACTAGCGTGTGAGAATCGAATTACTAGGGTCTAAATCTAATAGTTAATCAACAGAGCGAGAGTTTGAGATTAACAAGATCATGTTTAACCACGAATTTAATCTGAATCTTCCTAAACATTAATGAGAATTGAATCATACAAGACTTTAGGGGATTTCTGACACCCTAGATGCTTTCATCATATAGCTTAATCTCATATTTCTTATTGCATTTTTAGCTTGTTAGAAAACAACCAATCAATCTTTTTTTCTCCCTAAGCAATATAATCAATCGAAATTACCAAGTTTTTTGTCTTAGCTTCCTCGTGTTCGATCCGCGACTACACGTACACCTTGCGCTTGCGGTTAAAATAAAATTTGCTCATCATAAATGTATTTACAGGAAGTTGTTGTAATCTAGGATAAAGAGCTTGGATGGCAAGAGTGTGTCCAGGCGAAAAAGGCAGACATAACCACCCGTTCTTTGTATATAGAGAAGGCCAAGTAAGAGCAAATAGGATGAATGTAGAAATTAGACAACATATACGGGATCTTACTGCAACTAGCATGCAACCAGCCTTTATAATGACATCAATTAGAAGGAATTTTCCTTGTTTTTATGCTAATATGAATCAAATCTATAATATAAGACGACATTGAGGACGGAAGAGATGGATGGTAGGACTCCTCTTCAACATTGTCTTTATTTGGCCACTGAAAATAATTATGTTGTTTGGACAGATTTGGATGGTGAGGAGCAGTTGACTAGGTTATTAATTGCAAACCCCATATCCATCCAGATGATACGTATGTGGGCCCATGTTGTGTTGATAGACATAACAAACAAGACGAAGCCAAAGTGGCCCCTTTGTGAAATAATAGGAATGACGCTGTAACAGACTCGAAATTCCTAATCTTAATCGTTCAATTAATCATTTTTGATTAATTCTTAATCATTCAATTTAATTCCTAATTCTTGATTTACTAAGCTCCAACTTTACCAAATTTCTAAAATCTTATATTCCATCTAACTATATATTAATTGATTTAATTTCTTATTTAATTTCCAATTCGATTTAATTTCAAGTTCTCTAATCATTTAATTTTCTTTAAATTCCTAATACTTGCTCGATTTCTTAAACTACTTCGAATATGAAACTTTATAATTTTTATTATTTCTAAATAATTTTTTTTTTAGCCCAAAAGTTTCAATAATTATTTTCTATTATATATAGAAAAAAATTTCAAAATCATTTAATTAACTTTTGGTTTACGAAAACTTTACGTTTAAAAAGTCTTATCTTCTTAATGAACTTCGTCAACAATTATTTTAACTACTTTAATACTTTTATTTAAACTATTCTACACTAGTTTTTTTTTTGTATATTTATTATTAGCTTTAAATTAAGTTTTTAACTAAATTAATCCTAATTACCTAAGTTAAACATAGTCAAACCTAACCAAATATTTTATTTTTACCTACTTACACAAGTAAAGTAAGCCTTGACAAAATGCAATACCCACCTTACCACCCATATGACCTTAAGATTTATACTAAGATTTTCTTTATTTTTTTAATGTAAATATCTTACCTATGTTCCCTAAATTTCCATATATAAATTAGTAGCCATGAACTAGGTTGGTACCTTAGAAAAAGTTAGAGCAATGCATCAAATGCAACCCAATTCTAGCCGTGGGTTTTGTGAGCATGTCTTTCATTTTATTTTATTTTTTCTCCTAATTTCTATTTCATAAAATCACTTATTAAATTTCCTAATATATTAATTAGTTGAAGAAAATCAAGAAGGAGCATAATACATAACTTTAATAGCTTGAATGATCATTTTTTTTGAAACATACTTGGGTATTATTTTTGGTACTTGAAAGATCATCATTTTAGAGCTTGAAGTACTTAGCTTGGAGGATTAT
This sequence comes from Amaranthus cruentus, assembly GCA_019425755.1. Lineage (NCBI taxonomy): Eukaryota > Viridiplantae > Streptophyta > Magnoliopsida > Caryophyllales > Amaranthaceae > Amaranthus > Amaranthus cruentus. The sequence goes on from CM033452.1 coordinate 19,130,872, forward strand.
ACTACTTAATTTCTTTGATGTTCAAATGGTATAACTTCTTACCCTACTCTTTATGTGGAATTTTACATTATATTTACTTTATAATATGCAAAGTATGATATATATTGAGTATGTTTAAGTAGGAAGTTAGTTTGAGAAAATTTGATTAATATTAAATTTAGTGTAGTTATGCTAAAAATATTTTTAGTATGTTAATTAATAATATTTGGACATGTTTAGGAAGTTGAGTAAACTATTATATACTAGTGACATATATGTTATAAACTAGTGTTACTATGTTTGTAAATTATTTAGGAATGTTTATGGAAATATTATAGGTAATACTTTTATGTAAGCTCTTAAATTAGTTTATAAAGTTGTGTGTTATTTCATGAACATACTTTTTATTTAGTATGGTTATGCTTAGAATGTTGTCATTATACTTTATCTTTTATATTAAAGCTTATTCTTAAAGTTATATTAAGTAAATAAAAAGATATATTTGGAAAAATAAATTTTTTGTAAGTTATTTATATTAAAGTATTTTCTTAAATACATGAGATTTTATAATAAAAAGTAACTTTTGTGATATTAAATAGTTAGTTAGTACAAAATAATTCTTTAGTTGACTATTTGACAAAATTTATGTAAAAAGAATGTAAAAGTACTTTTAATAAAGATGTCTTTTTAAAGTTATGTGTGAAATTTTGATATTAAAAGAATAAAGTTTATACTTGTTTTATAAAAACAATAATGGATTTGTATGAATATATAAGTTTTACTTATTTTATAATTTGAATATTGATTTTTGTAAACTTAATAAGTTTTACTTGTTTTTCAATTTGAAATATTGATTTTTGGTGAAATTGTTGAATTTTAATAATTTATCCATAGGATAAAGTTTTACTCGATTTATAATTAAATTATTTATTTTTGTGAAAAGAATTAAATTAAAATATTTATTTGTTTTAAAGTTAGAAATGTTTAATATCAAAACTTATTTCAAGAGAAATAAAATTTAGTAGCTACTTGTGAATATATTAATCTAACGACTATTAATAGAATATTAAGTTATTAGTATACATTTATTTAACAAATAAACTATTAAAAATAAAGTTTTAAATAAAGTTTAATGAGTAAAACTTTAGTAGTGAACTTAGAAGGGCATATAAGTACAATATTATTAAATAAGGAAGTTAACATCTAAGTTGGTCAAAGTCATAGTTAACTTGTAGTAGTAAGAATGTGATGTGCTTGTGTGAAATTACCTGTGCATTGATTGAATGACCCTGATAGTAAGGAAATGTCGAACCATGGACCGGCATGTAAAATCCCGGTGCCCGTGTTGGCCGGCACGTAAAATGCGGTGTTAGACAGGGGGTTAGCTACCTATCCTGTAGAAGCTCGAGCATAAACATTTGCAGGGTGACGACCCCCACCACAGTTAGATATAGGGCTTTGGCCCTAATCTAGCCAGACCCTTACATATATCAGGTGTCATATTGTTGTGCTTGTTGATCAGTGATAAACTTGATTACTATTGATGCTATGAGGCATGGTACGGTTATGAGTATTACCCAACTGAACTTGCTTAAGTATTAAGATTACCGAATTGTATAAGTGGCAGTAACTTACTTCTGCCAAAGTTGAGAATGGTATCTTAATGACTTAAAAGTATGGAACAGTAAAAGAATATGGTAAAAGTATACAGTGGTGTCAATTAATGATAAGTTCGTACTCTAATTATTATTTAGTAAATGTAGTGTATTATTCCATATTTTGAGCTGGATAGGGAGTTATGCTCGGCGTTAAGCGCTGACCGGTTCAACCGGCTGTCATCCGTGTTATGGATGGCAGTATTTTGCAGGAATTAGTTCAGGTTCGGATCCAGGCCGCAAATACCAATTATTTATGCTATCGAGGACTTAGCTGCATTTTGTTTCATGATCTTGACGTACTTAATTTTAATTATTATGTATTTTTAGAACAAACGATATGTATTTGATTTTCCAACTCTAATGTAATATTCATCGTTTGTCATAAAAAATTTTAATTTTTTTAAAACGTTTTAGCAAATCGACTTTTCAGACTTTCGCATTATTTTGCAAAATTTTCATTAATGTTAATTACCTATAGGATTTATTGGCCCTGCTTCAGACGCCAACCAATCACAACTTCTTGGTTGCATTCTGTCTTATGCGAGATGAGGCGGTCATGTCTTATTATTGGGTGTTGGAGAGGCTGAGGGACATATACGGTACAGTACAAGTGCCTGATGTTATCGCTACCGACAAAGACGAGGGTTTGTTTGCAGCTATTCGTGATTTCTATCCAGGTAAACTTGTACATATTGATACGTTAATATCGATATATTTGCCATATATAATTAATTTTAATCTTTTGTTTAATATAGATGTACGTCATCTACTAAGTGTATGGCATATTGGGAATGATGTAGAGAACATGGTAGACAAACTATGAGGTGGGAAGAAAAACCAACAGGGGTAGGTTTTCAGACAATCTAAATGGAATGCCTTGGTTAACAGTACGACCATTTGTGAATTCGGGAAAAGGTGGGTTGGGATTGTATCTAGTTGGTCGACAAGGAATAACAGGGTCATGCGGTATTTGGCTGGGACATGGATTCCTCACAAAGAGAAATTTGTTCGTGCGTGGACGAATGACTGTATGCACTTTGGTAACCAAACTACCAGTAGAGTTAAAAGCCAGCACTCTTCCTTTAAGTACTATCTTGGTAGCGGCAACAACTCATTTGACACCCTCTTCAAAACGGCACACGAACAGATAACAAATCGGCATTAACAGCAAGTATAGAGTGCGGTCGCATCCCAACTCTAGTCTTATCGACCAGCAGTGTCGAGCCCACTTTAGACATTTAGTATGCAGTAGTCTGCGTGTTCAACGACTGAAAACAGTGGCACAACTGTAAAATTTCACTAACGTTTATGCTGCCGTGAGTGAAAACCCTCTTTCTCCGCAGCTCAGCCATCGGCTCCCCTAAGAGACCGGCCAGGGCCATCTTACACTCACCGTCAGCAGGATCATCAGGCATAGCACCATCAATACCAAGTCCTAAAATGTGTTGCACGTCGTGCTACATAATCGTCATCTCCCCCACACGGCATGTGGAAGGTGTTGGTATCCGGCTTCCACCTCCCCACAAAGGTCGCTATAAGAGCACTATCAACGTGCTGGTGCATAATGTACGGCAGACGGCCTAGGGAACTAGCAAATAAAACCTGGTACAACTCATTAGAAATGTCCTGCAGTCTGATGATCGACTCCACCATCTTCGTCCTAAGCCGACACTCCAAAATCGAAGGGTTATGCTCTGATCCCTCAAAAATAACCCTCGCTATGTGCCCCTCGTAGTTGGGTATCAAACGAGTATTGATCGGGGCCCCGAGCTAGGGTGATGTGATCAGCCAGTCCACATCGGTAGACTGTGAGCGTATCCTCCTCCGTGGAGCCGCATCCTCAACCTGGCTGCCTTCCGCCTTATCAGAAGGGCCAGCCGAGCTATGACCTCTACGCTTAAACTGACCGGCAACCCCTCTGACTAGATTCCAATCAACGGGCTCCCCAATAGACTCTTCCTCACCGACAGACTCGTCGTAGTCAGTATCATCATCCCTTGAGCTAGGCGTATCACTACACAGGCTCATCTGCTGGTTAAAGCGAGTACGCACTTGGTCCAACGTACTCGAACGGTAGGCCTGACTATGTTTGGCCACCTGTTCTTGCCTAGCCCTCCTCGTAGAACCCGTAACCCCTCTCTCATGGGGGTCCCCCCTAAGTAAAGTTGGTCTAGAGCATGCCGCTCAATAGGCCTCTAAAAAACCCCTTTCCTCTACCTTGGTTTCCAGCCATTTACTACAATTTTCATAATTTAATGAATTATTATTAAAAATATAAAATAAATAAACATTAACAACTAAAATAAAACAACTACATTTAAATTTAATAACTACAATTAATTAAATAATAATTAAAATAACTTCATTTAAATAAAATAACTACATAAATAAACAAATAATATTAACATTTAATAAAAATAAATAAAAATATAAATAAATAAATAATACTACCTCCTATTTACCATAGGAGTCACATTTGACTTTTCACGGATGTTAAGGAGAGTCAAAATGGGACCCTAAGGGTAGGAGAGAGAGTGGTATTATGGTTATTTAATTATAGAGATTAATGAGTTAATGATTCCCACCAATTTCAAGCACTTTGTAACCAAATCTTAAAATTGATCATTTTAACACCCAAAAGTCGAAATATTTTTTCAGTACAACACCAAAATTACATCGTACCGCCAATTAAAAACCGAAATTACATAAATAAATTCTACAATTACACTAATTCTCTTAAGTTACATCAACTTTTTCCGAGTAATAAATAAAATTACAAAAGTCCATTACGGTATCTCGGCTAGCCTTCTCAATTCTTCGACGACCGTGGAGTAGTTGCAGTCGTTACTGATCATGTGAGTGTGGATTTTCTTTCGATCATTGACTTCAATTTTCATAAATTACCAAAATGATGCATTGTTAACTTCATAAATAGCCACCGATTGCAAACAACCATATTTTCAAAGCCAATTTTCATCACAATACCTACAAAAGTTTAAAAACCCCAAAATTAAAATGTCCAAAAAATAATGAAGGAGATCAAATACTGGCGCCAAGTATTTAAAAAAATCAAAACTTCATCACAGCAACAAAGATTGTCTAAGCACATTTATATTCAACAAGACAATGCCAAACCACATATTGCACCTAATGACACTGAATTTTTTAAAGAATCAATAAAAGATGGCTTTTACATTCAACTTGTGCAACAACCACCCAATTCCCCTGATATGAATGTTTTATATTTAGGTTTTTTTAGGTCAATTCAAGCTTTACAATATCAAAAAGCGGCATACAATGTTACACAACTAGTTAGGGCTGTGAACACTGCTTTTGATAACCTAAGTCCACAATGTATTAGGTTTGTGTTTATCACTCTACAAGCATGTATGATAAAGGTGATGAAAAAACAAGAAGGTTTTGATTATCACATTGCTCACATGAACAAGACAAAAGCAGCAAGAGAGAGCACATTGCCAGATTACTTGAACATAGAAAAATAATTGGTTGTTGATTCAGTTCAACACTTATTCTCAAAAATAAGCACAGAAACAATTCTCTCACTTAAAAGTTCATAGAGCAACTAAAAATAATGCATCAAGAAACGACTCAAAGAAAATCATCATCAATCAAAATCCACATGCACCCACAAGAACAGAAACTCACTTGAGAAAGGACCAAGCTTATCAAGCCACTCTTCTTCTTCACAATCAGTATTCGAAAATACAGCATCAGCGGAAGTATATTCACGATCAGTCCAATCATCAGGCTGAGGTGTGTAAATGGGCTCACCTTCAGAGTCAAACTCTCTTCCCCATTTAGGATCAGTCTCAACAGAGGTGGAGTCATCACAATACTCGAAACATACATCCTTAAACTTTAAAGACCCATATCTAGGGTTTTCATCATTAAAACCCCTAAACTCAAGATTAGAAGGCGATTTGTAAGGGATTTGGGGATACTCAGTTTTGAAGAACTAGGCGAGTTAGGGTTTTTCATGGGTGACTTGAATGGCGAGTTCTTGGTCTTCAAGGGTGAGTTCACAGGCGAGTTAGGGTTCTTAAGGGGTGACTTTGGGTTTTCTATGTGAGCAGATAGAAGAACACGAAAGGACAGAAGAAGAGGGAGAAGAACAGGTGTTCGACGAACAGAAGATGAAGAACCAGATCTAGGGTTCTTCAAGAACAAAGGCAAAAGAAGCAAAGAGACAATCAGATTTAGGGTTCTTAAAAAGACGAAGGGTAATGGGTGGGGTTTAGGGTTAAAAAAGGGAGGCATGATTAATGGAGGGTGTATCAATTAGTTTTAAGATGTGGTTGATTAATTATAAGGGAAGGAAATTAGTAAGGGTAATTGAGGATATAATTGTGAATACGATACATTTATAAGAGCATAAGGGTAAAAAAATCATACCAAAAAAGAAAATGGGACATTTAGTGTGACTTGACCCAAAATGAAAATGAGACACCTAAGCTAAATAGGAGGGAGTATTAACATTATTAAACAATTATTATTATTATTATATTATTTAATAAATAAAGTAATAATATATTAATTTAATAATAATATAACAACAAACGAAAATATTTTAATATTAACATTTAATAAATTAAATAATAAAAAACAATAATTGAAAAAATTTTAAAAAAATTTTAAAAAAATAAAAGGGGCAAGTCGCACATTTTGTGCGTGTGGACCATGGTTGGGTCGCATAAAATGTGCCGCTGGGCACGTTTTGTGCGACTCCCCCCTATTTTTTTTATTTTATTAACACCAACTTGACAACTTTGGCATTTTCGTCATTTTAATTAAATAATTTAAAACGATAATTTTTTTGTGGATTTAGCGAGTTTTAGAGTGATAAAAGTGTTATGGAGTGAGTTTGAAGTGTTTTATAGTCGTTTTAAGTCCAAGAGCATTTTCGTCATTTTAATTAAATAATTTAAAATAGAGGTGACGATAAAACGAACAGGGTGGAACCTATAAGAATTGGGTAAATTAATGTGACTTTACAATTGACAGCTACATAGGCTTGTTATACACACCATTTTTAACTTCCTGTAGTATGCCTTTTAAGTTTGACCAATAATAGCAATAATTGAATGTTATTTGGAGAGATTGTTTTTATTCTAATTAATTGACTTGCTATTTTAATTGTCAATCAAAGATCATTTTGATTAAAAATGTAATTCAAAATAACTGTTTAGACTTGCGATTTAAATGGTCAACGTAAGATTCATTATGATTAAAAAAATATAATTTTAAACGGCTGTTTATATAGGGTAATTATAAAATTAGATGTGTAAGTGGCACCTGTTAGAATTAAATCCATGTAATCAACTTTCTCTTATAAGCATCTGACACATGGAAGATATGATTTGAGGAGATGACATCGGTATTTTTACAGTCTTTCTAATAAGTTTTATATGATAATCTTGACCAAGAGATAAATATATCACTTCCTTACCATCAAACCAGAGGCTTTATCACTAAAAACTTTCATTTTGGGGCGTTTAGAAGTTGGGGCCCAGAGCAACTGCTCATAAAGCTCTTCTAGTGAGTCGAGCCTGCTTGAGAGTCTGTTTCTTTGAGAGACGACTCTCAAAGTTTTGCCCAATTTACAAAAACATCTACTACGCGCATGCATTTTAGAAAAACACTAACTCTAATTTTTAATAAGAGTCATTTAAAATAGTTTTAGTAGGTATTTTTGCATACTAAAGTGGACATAAAAACACTCGCAATACATAACATATATTTCTGCACCCAATAACTAAACACCTACATTACATAATATAAATTCTTATAACACATAACAGATATACCTATAACAGTGAACCTAAAAATCTACAACACCAAACAAAAATACGTATATCAAATAACAAAAAACACCTACATAAAATAAATTAAACACGTACATCACATAACATAAAACTCTTACAACAAATAACCTAAACACATACAGCACATAACACCAACTTGACAACTTTGGCATGTTAAAAGCACATTTGACATAATATGAACCCCAATTTGACGTAACGTAAACGCCTAGTTAAGGTATCCTAAACCCCTACCAAGTAAGCGTGCTGTTACACTATATTTTTATTTTTAAAATTTTTAAAATCTAATGGGCCGGTCCAATTAAAACCATCTCTTTGAGATACGTCTCTCACAACAATCCGTGAGATTTAATACATGAATCCGACTGGTTCGTTAACTTTAATCTAATCCACCGACCATAATCGACAAGATTTGATCAAGCCCAACCCTGAGAGTAGCCGAGAAGTGCCGCAGCCCAGGCCTCGTTATGAAGGGCCCATTCTGTAGTAGAATCAATGTATGGTGGTCAACATTTTTCAGTGAAGATGGAGATGCTATTTTCAAAGAGCACGACGAAGGAAGTTGAAGAAAGTAGCCAAATTTCTTTTTTTTTAAGAATTTTATATTTGAATTGACAAAAATAGTCTTATAAAGTCTTTAAAATTGCACATAAATGCAAGTGTAAAAACTAACAAAAGTTAAAGGAGTAGTTTGATGTAACTAGCATAACTATAAAGGTTTTTGGAATTTGGATGCTTTCTTAGCTCTTAATAAGAAGTATTTTGGTGCATATTTTCTATTGGGCATTTTAACATGATAATCATCTTATTTTTTTCACAATTTCTTGTGAGAGACGGTCTATTTGAGACGGTCTATTATTTTTAAAAATTATATATTAGGCGAACTGATATTAAGTCGTCACACGATACGATGGTCTTAATAAAAAGTATCATAAAATAGTGTCACTATTAATCAATTAATTGAGTTCTTAATTCTTATTTAATTTTATTTGTTAATAAAAAAATATTTCATTGAGATTTTATTTAATTCGTCTGAATTCTCAACTTTTATTTTGGTGATTATTAACGACTAAATTTTATTAAGTTAATAAAACATAATCATGTAGTCATCAATTAATTGAAAAAATATGAAAATATATTACAATTTTTGTTTGTGTCAGTATGAAAAATTACACCTTAAAATGTAATTATACTCTACAATTTTTTGATTTTTTTTGATTCTCAATTTAGTTGTGTTATTTTTTTCATTACAACTTACTTATACCTTTAATTATGTTTTCCCATCAGTAGAAATGAAAAAGTATTTTTTTATGTTAAAAATATATGAGAATCCCATTTTAGATTTTAGTTAACATAGGGCCCTTACTTAAAAATTCGGCTAGGACCCAATAATTCTCCGGAACGACACTGGATTTAATACGACTCGCAATTATATGAATCCTGATACGACTTGTTTTACTGATCGTTTAAACAGGTGTAGTTTAAAGTTTGGAAAAATTATCCTGAATAATACGACCTTTTACTGATTTCCCAACAAAAATACGAACTTTCAATTAATCACGAATAATACGAAGTTTAACCTGTGTTTTCCGCTGGTATAACTGACCGGTTTGTAACTGGTAGAACAAGTCATTTATGACTGTTGCAAATCAGATTGCATCCCCAACCTCTATTTCATTCTTTTTTTTCCAGATTTCTCACCTCATTTCCTTACTTTATCTTTCTTTTTTTTTAATCTTCAAAAAATTTACTTCTTCTATTTTCATTTAAACTAATTTAATGTTTAATTACTTCCTTCAATCTTCAAAAATTACTTTGTCATTTTCATTTTAATTACTTCTTTGAATCTTCAAAAAGACATCTTCTTTGGGTCTATGAAAATGGTTTTACACATCCCACACAAATACTCAAACCCCACAACTCATTTTTTGAATACCCCACCATACCAAAAATTCAAAGTAATTGAATCATTCAAATTAACCTAAAAACAAACAAAAAAAACACTAAATTACATACAATTAGAACCAGGGGCGAAGCCAGGATTTTCAGTTAGGGAGGGCCAAATTGTTGATATACTAGCAAGTTATTTATTATATAAAAACTAGTTAACCTATGAAAATTTAAATCATATAAACTGAAATTAACCTAATCATAGCAAAAAAATAAAATAAAAAAATAAATTTGACAAATAAAATTGAAGCTTTCCTATGCTTACCCCTTTTAAAAAAAATTAAGTGTTTTTGACTTTATATATTTGCGTTCTAAGTCTCCAAAAAAAACACTAATATAAAGACACACACTAAAAAAGATAAATGTGCATTATGAAATATAGATAATAATTACATTATAGTATAAATTAAATTTATTAGTCTACTAAAAAATAATAATTCAAATTTGGGTTTGATCCATTATCTTAAATTAAAAAATATGTTATCTCAAACATTGACTTATAGTAATTTTTGCTATAATTATGCACTCTTTAAATTATATAATATATTAGTAGGGGGACCGAAGCAAAAATTACAAAGGATCGCATTTTCAGCAGGGGGGTCGGGCCTCCGCCGGCCCCCGATGTGGCTTTGCCCATGATTACAACAAGTATTAATCGATTAACAGGTTAGCTAACACCTTATTTAACCGGTTATAGGTAAAAAATTATGCCAGCAAAAAACACTGGTTAAACTTCGTATTATTCATGGTTAATTAAAGTTCTTATTATTGTTGGGAAATCAGTGAAAGGTGGTATTATTGACGATAATAATAAACCTCATTTTTACCTTCTAATTGGGCATAATATACATTGATTTTTCCTTAGTTTTTGTGCTTTTCCATTGCATATGGTTGGTTTTACGCCCTATTGTAGGGTAGCATGTTTGTTGCTCTTTTTTGCAGTGTGATTACCTATTTTCGAGCTTTAAAGCATGCTAGCTTGAAGGAGGCATGTGTCAAACCGAGGAAGAAATGAGGCCAACAGGTGGAGAAAAGTTCAACTTGAGCAAAGCAAGAAGCATTATTTATGGAAAGTCAAGTTAACTGCCGATGGAGGTCAGCTCGCTCAAAATTTGGTGGATATCTTGATGGACTACGAAAGTTGGGTTCGTTAGCTTCGAATCGACTGGTCAAACGTCGAAATCGAAGTTATAACGAAGGAGATAGAGCAATTTCAAATTGACGTGCCAAAAGAGAAGGAGATCGATCGATCTACTTGAATCGACCAATCCATTTCATAAGCAAAAAATTCCAGAATATAGTTGAGCAAGTCGAAGGAGATCGACCGATCGATCTCTTTTGATCGAGTGATCGATCTTATGCGGATGGTATTTCAGAAAGTGCAAAATATTTACATGGGAGATCGATCGATCTCAATAGATCGACCGACCGATCGCAAATGGTAGCCCCGCGTGCCAAGCAAGAACCAAAAATGTTGCTGCCAGCAACAAAATGTCGCTTATCGCATTCGAACACGCGACTACCAGCAAGCATGAAAGAGCTCTGACCAACTGAGACAAGTTCCACTACTCGTTTCTTTCAGCTCCATTTGTATTAGTACTTGTGTGTGCAGGCCCAATTTCGAAATTACATTCTTAAAAACAGAAAGCAGCGAACGATTAAAAGGAAATCAAATAGAGCAGATTAGGAGCAGCTTATTTTACTTGTTTTTCTCTCTTTTCTCCCACTTTACTCTTAAAAACCCTAGTTTAGTTTGTTTAATTTTTCTTGTCTTTATTTTAATTTTCTTAATCAAAACTTTATTTTATTGTTTATTTTAGTTTATTACATTATCTCCTCTCTTTTATTGGTATTTTATTTAAAGATTCAAGGGTTTTAATGGAGTTTGCAAATGAGCATTTATGGGTTTTTGTCATTTATTCTTAAATCTTCATCAAAGTTTGTTGGTAATTTCTTATCTAATTTATATTTAGTATTTCATTGTCCATTTGTTATTTTTAGTTAGTTTATGATATTTTCATTTGTTCTTGATTATTTATTTCTTGTCATGTTTATTTTTAAGTTTTTTGTGCTAGAATGGATTATTTGTTGTTAATGTTTTGGTTAGTTATGATGTTGATTAGTGAGTAGTTAGTTAGGGTTTGGAGTTAGCTCAACCCTTGTTGATGGCTTGATAATGGTGGAATATTGGTTATATTGGTTTGAATGGAGACTTAGTAGAAGGGTAGCTTCATTCATTGTTTGAGGGTTGCCATGGTTCCTTTTGGAAGGCCAACGAGGGTTGGATCCTGGAGTAATCTAAATCGTTGCTCAATGAATGGAGTCGGTTGCAAGGGATCAACAAGAGTTGAACCTTGCAATCCCCCCTCTAACTAAAGATTTCCCCTCCGTCTACGAGAGTAGGGGAGGATTGACAGATAGTGGACTTTTGTTGCCCGATTTTCTTGTCTTCACTTATGAGAGTGAGGGGGATGAGATTTTCGGAGGTGATCCCAAGCCCGATCCAGGATCGGATTACTCGTTGTATTGAGTTTCACTTCTCTCTAATCAAACCAAAGGATATCAAAGCCTTTACCATAGGATAGCCGTCACAAGTGAGTTAGCCCCTACCCAGATGTTTCTTTGTTTGTTTCTTTCATAGTTGTAGTTGTAGTCTAGCCCATCACCAATCTTTCTTACATGATCCCCCAACATCTAAAGAGGCCCTAAGTCTCACAACTCATCTCCCTGTGGATCGACCCCCTACTTATCACTACACTTCTGTAATTTTAGTTAAGGGTGTTTATAAGTTTTGTTTGATTAGAGGCTTTAGCAACGACGACCAAAAAGCCCTCTACCAGATAATGTTTCCTAAGTTTTACGTATTCCTTAAGATTATAGGTACTTTCCTTATTTCAATCCCAAGTCCCAACACAATTGTCCACTTTCCTATGTTTTCTTTCTCATCTCAAACTTATCTCCCATTTTCCACCTTCTCTTTCACTATTTCTCCCTTCTTTTTCTTTCAAACTATCCCTAAAATCACTATTTATAAAGTAAGAAGAAATCAAATAGTGGATTAAAAAAATGGGGGATTGGGCACCAGTACTAGTAGGAGTTGTGCTATTTGTGTTGCTTTCACCTGGGCTTCTACTTCAGATCCCTGGTTATAATCGTTCAATTGAGTTTGGAACTATGAAGACTAATGGAAAAGCCATTTTCATTCACACTCTTATTTTCTTTGCTCTTTACTGTATTCTCATCTTAGCTGTCCATTTTCACATATATACTGGTTGATCAATCCCTTCATTTAATGTCATTCTCATCTTAGCCGTTCTTTTTTGTTTTTTTTTTTCCTGTTTTTTTCTTTTGTCAAATTATAAGCTACAAGCCTACAAATAATGGCTAGTATCGTTGAAGTTTGGTTCTTTTAATGGTTACTTTTTGAATATATATCTTCATCAATGATGTTTCCATTTGTAATCTTGGGCATGGTGAACAACGCAGTGGCGATCATTCTTTGTAATTTGCTTTTAAAATGTTAGCAAGTAGTAATAGTATACTTCATATTACTAACTAACAATTATAGTCCCTCCTATTCTGTTTACATGTCTATTTAGTTTTGGTATATTTGTCATTGCACGTATTCATTTTTAAATATCTCTAATTGTGCTATAAAAATTTAATTTTAATAAACTTTACAATAAAACGAATTAAATAAGATCCCACATGACTATGTTGTAATTTATAGATTAAGAGCAAATCACATGACAAGAATGATTGATAAATAATATTGAAAAACCAAATTAGACAAGTAACGAATCAAAGGGGTATATTATAATGAGTATTATAAAAAATATATTTTAAAATTTCATGTTTTATACTCCCTCTAATTCATCTTATTTTATGTGTTTCATTTACTTTATATAATCTATCCAATACACTTATTTAAACCTTAATATATCTAATTATGTATAATTAAAGATTATGAAATATTGATATTATTAAACTTTATATTAAAAGCGATTCAAATAAGATCACATATGATTAGGGATGGTCATGGGTCCATGACCCTTTTGTGCCCGCCCTGGATCCTCCTTTTTAAGGGTCTGGGTCTTATTTTTTGAGACCCGTCGAATCCGAGTCAGATCTGAATCTAAAAAATACTTGGTGAGTCCGGATCCGGGTCCAAGGATTAGGACCCGGATCCGAACTCAGACCCAGACCCTACCCTTGGACCTTAAACCCTTATAATTATTAATATACATATGGCAATTTGTATTAATTGTCTTACACTCTTACTATTTTGTGACTTCTCTACATGTTTATATATTTATATATATGACGCTATGGATGTATAATTACTATTTAATATTTGTAAAATACACTAATGACTTACAAAAGATTCAAATATGACAAATCAAAGAGAGTTTTTAAGGCTCATTAAAAACCCTAGACCCACCAGATTCGCACGGTCTGGATCTGAGTCAAAAAAATATGGACCCTTAGGGTCCGGATCAATAAACAATAAAAGGGCTTAAGTCCGGGTCTTGATAGACCCGCTCTAGACCCGCGCCATGACCATCCGTACTTATGATTGTTTAATGGGACACCTAAAGTGTGTATGAATTCTTTAATTAATTGAATAAATTTTAAATTAATTAAAAGCATCATGGTTTATTTATATAATTGACTTGTATTAAATGTTATCTTTATTTTATTTAATTAAAGTGACATTAAAATAAAATAAAATTATAAGACGATTTTTACGTATGATATTTCTTTTAGTTAAACATATTTTGTAAACTAAGACAAAATTTAAATTAAAAAGTGTATTTTTAGTATGCGTGTCATAATATTGGATGATTATTAAAGTAGGACACATGAGCCTTCCATTAAACAAGAAACTGACACCAGTCACATTGGGTGTCATCTCCTTCAGCTTATTATTTTCCCCATATCATTCTTTCATCATTTTTTTCTATTGTTAGAAGAACCCCCCATTAATTAAGAAGCTTTATTCTTATTACTAAAGTCACTCGTGAAAATCCCGTTTATGTTTTATCTCATTAGTATTTTTATTCTAATGTAAAAGAAAACCAAATTTAATCCATTTTATAAAAGTCTTATTTTTTCTCTTCTGTTTTTGGTTAATTTCGAATACCTTCTGGGTTTAGCTTTCTGGATAATTTGTAGGGATAATTCAGTGATCCGAGGAAAATAATCTTAGAAAATGTACTTTAATTTATAAATGAAAAATAAATTAAAGATACAAGTTTGTGATAGAAAACCAAATTACATATGACGATTAAGAGGCTTGCTTATGTACACCATCGAGATCTCCGATACACCGTTCTTCAACAGGGAACCAAGTAACAAAAAATTTTTGTAGGAACTTGATATAAATTCTAGGCGAGATGTTCTTTCCTAAAACGTTATTTCCTCCCCACCACGGTGTTTGGGAACAAACCGGAAATACGTTTGAGATACAAAGAATCACACTAATCTCCTAGCACATGGAAATTAGAATGACATAAGAACTTAAATGGACGAGAATATGAAAATTCACAATCAAGAATTGCAAGTTCTCGATATGAAGTGCTCGAGAAGAGAAGAGAATTAGAAAATTCATATGATCAAATAACACACAAGCATCCTATTTAATAGCTCACACTACTTCACGAAGCAAGGTATCGCTTCATGAAACACGAGGTTGATCCGTGAAAGACGAGATCGATTCATGAACCAATGTCGCCTTTCACTTAACTCTTA
This sequence comes from Amaranthus cruentus, assembly GCA_019425755.1. Classification (NCBI taxonomy): domain Eukaryota; kingdom Viridiplantae; phylum Streptophyta; class Magnoliopsida; order Caryophyllales; family Amaranthaceae; genus Amaranthus; species Amaranthus cruentus. Next base: position 19,146,050 of record CM033452.1, read on the forward strand.
TATCCCAAAGAACATGGCTAAAAGTAACCATAATAACTGTAGGAAGTTATTATATAACCACCAAAACAAAGCAAAACGTCGCACGAAAATTTTCCAGAAAAACACATTAGTCGCGGGCCGCGTAAAAGGTCACAGGCCGCGACCTTCAGTGCTAAATTTTCCAGAAACTTTTTTCTACGTTTTCGCGAGCAGCGAACTTTTCCACGAGCCGCGACTTTTATGTTTTGATTAAAACATATAATTTTCAACCTTGGGATAATATAAATTAATTTAATTAAATTGTTTATTTAATTTAGAATTAATTGTGAATTACAGCCTTGATGTTTATGCCTTTTGCGAATTACAACCTTGATGTTTTTTTTGCGAATTACAGCCACCAAGTTTTGAAAGTGACCACCATTACGGCCAAATGACCGTTTATGACCGTTGACCAGCACAATTACCTTTGACTTTTCTTTTTTTTTATTTTAATTTTTTTTTGAGTTTTTTTATCTTTTTCCTTTTTTTAATTTAATTACTTCATCCCCAATCATCTTTCTCTCTCTTCCTCCTTCTTCTCCATCATCTTCATCCTCCATTAATTTTCAAAGTCACCATTAATCTTCAAAGACCCATCTTCTCTCTAAAGTCCAAACCCTAAATTTCTTTCCCCTTTTCAAGAACCCTAATTCCATTCAACATATTCTTGAATCGATTTGTAGATAATTTTCTGACACTTTGTTTAGCATCAGAAACACCAGCATCAGCAAGTTTTTCAATGTTCTTATATATACCCAGAATGTGTAACTTTTTTCCATGCATAATTGCAACTGCTAATTGATAATAAGATTGATAATAAAAACTTGAGATTCCTAGAACTTTCTTCATTTGGATTAATCAATTGAAGAATTAAAGCAATGTTATGATCATCTGCAAATTTCTTTCTATTTTTAGGTTGTAATACCATTAAAGACAATGCTTCAGCTGCCATTTCTCGAATTTTGTACGATTTTGCTACTAAAAACTTTACTAATTCAGCCATAAACCCAACATCTCCCATTGATTTTCTTGCATCTTCAGATGTTCCACATAATCTACAAGCTGATTTAAAGGCCAATTCTTGGATCGAAACATCGCCTTTTCGAAGAAATAACAATAATTGATCGATGAATCCGTAACTTATCAACATATGAACATGTTCAATTGAAGAAAAACATAAATTCTCAATTGCCCTTAGTGTAGTTTCCCTTAATTTAAAGGAGTCATTCGATTTGGGATCGATAATTCGAACCAAAGCTCGAATTCCACCTTCTTTGATCACCAATTGACGGGCAATTTCATCACGTGAGGCTAAGGATTGCAAGAACTCAGTAGCACCGATTTGAGCCATTTCATCCCTTCCTTTAATAAGCTTTATACATGTAGAAATCGCTCCGTTTTCGATCATAAATCGCTTAATTTCATCAACCCCAACAAGATTTCTTAATTTCATAAATCGTTTAATTTCATCCATTATCATTAACTACAATCGATTGTTATTGGGTCTTTCAAAGTCACCAGTTGATGATGGTGGAAAGAAATCTAGGGTTTGGACTTTGGAGAGAAATTGGGTCTTTGAAGATTAATGGTAAGTTTGAAGATTAATGGAGGATGAAGAGGATGAAGATGATGGAGAAGAAGGAGGAAGAGAGAGAAAGATGATTGGGGAAATTAAATTAAAAAAAGGAAAAAGAAAAAAAGGAAAAAAAAGGAAAAATCAGAAAAATGGAAAGTCAAAGGTAATTTTGATGGTCAACGGTCATAACCGGTCATTTGGCTGTAATGGTGGTCACTTTCAAAACTTGGTGGCTGTAATTCGCAGACAAAAAACAACATCATGGCTGTAATTCGCAAAAGACATAAACATCAAGGCTGTAATTCACAATTAATTCTCTAATTTAATTAATTAAATCATTTCGATAACCACTATACACTCTAAATTAATTCCAACAATTCTCCCCCATTTAGAGTGTATAATCCTTTTCTTCTTTTGCGATCCATAATTCCAACCCATTTCATGCATCATTGTCAATGTCCTTCCGGATTGAATTGACACCTAGTACCACGCATCTTTACAATTGATTATATCCCCTAATGTCACATGAAATAATTCATTAATCTTATGTCATTGACACGTTAAAGGTCATTAAGTATGCCCCTTGATTTCTTTGAGACGGCCAAATCTCGAATTTATATAGGTAGCTTCTCCTAATTTACCATGCTTTTGTGAATAAAGCACTCAATCTAGAGATCTTCATAACTCTAGAAATAGAGACTTCGAGGGACTACTCTACTACCTCGTTATTTAACATCACGAACAAAGCAATTAAAGGGTCTTAAAATTGCTTTCCAACATCTAATGAGCGATCAATCCACATTGAATTCAAGACTAGATGTTTCTTCTAGCGTTGAATTGGGTTTCTCTTATGGTGTCGTAAATGGGCATAAACCAATTCCTTGAACCATAAGATCACAGGAATTCCTACTCAATGGCTTAGTAAACAGATCTGCCATATTGAGTTTAGTATTAACATAGTTAACAGAAATGACCCTTCTCTTGATAAGTGCACGCACTAGACTATGTCTTAGTGCTATATGTCTTGACTTACCATTGTATGTTTGACTATACGTTCTGTTCAAAGCCGAATCACTATCACAATGAATAGCTACCTGTGAGATTGGCTTAACCAACAGAGGAATCTCATACATGATATCTCTTAACCATTTTGCTTCCTTGCTAGCAAATGCTAAAGCAATAAACTCAGAACACATCGTAGAATCTGCAACACATGTTTGCTTCGTAGATGCCCATGAGATGGCACCTCCCCCAAACAGGAATACCCATCCACTTGTGGAAGAATTATCTTCTTTATTGGATGCCCAAGTTGCATCAGAATATCCTTCCAAAACAGGAGGATCTCAATGATAATACAAACCATAATCCTTGGTTCTAATCAAGTATCTAAGTACTTTTCTAAACGCTCTCCAATGGGTAAGACCAGGTTTTTGAGTAAACCTACTTAATTGACCCACTACAAAACCTATATCTAGCCTTGTACAGGTCATTGCATACATCAAAGATACAATGATCTTTGAGTATTCCAATTGAGAAATCGCTTCACCTTTATAAGATAATAATTTCTCGCATGGATCTATGGGAGTAGAAACTGGAGCTTTCTCAAACATATTAAACCGTTTGAGAATCTTCTCAATATAATGAGATTGGTTCAACATAAGAACTCCATTATGACGTAATATCTGAATACCCAAGATAACATCAGCCTCCCCCAAATCTTTCATAGAGAAAGACGTTCATAAAAATTCTTTTGTCATTTCCACTTGCTCTATACTTGTACCAAATATGAGCATGTCATCGACATAAAGGCAAATGATAACCCCATTACCTTTATTATCGAACTTGCTATAAACACACTTATCGGCCTCATTAACAACAAAACCAAAAGACAACACCTTGTCAACAAACTTTTGTTGCCACTGCTTTGGTGCTTGTTTAAGTCCATAAAGAGACTTAACCAATTTACACACCTTCTTTTCTTTTTCTTTAACAACAAACCCTTCGGGTTGTTTAATGTACATTTCCTCCTCCAGATCACCATAAAGGAATGCCGTTTTGCCATCCATTTGATGAATCAACAAGTTGTGGATAGAAGCTAAGGCAATCAAGAGCCGAATAGTAGTAGTTCTAGCAACCGGTGCATACGTATCGAAATAATCAATACCTTTGTTTTGTCTAAAGCCTTGCACCACTAATCTTGCTTTAAACCGAATCAAGGACCCATCGGGTCTACGTTTAACCGTAAAAATCCATTTACTTCTAAGTGGAGTACAACTTGGAGGTAGGTCGGTTAAGACCCAAGTGTTATTCCCCATGATGGAATCCATTTCATCGTTAATGGCTTCTTCTCAAAAAGCCTTATCACGAGAAGACATTGCTTCTTCGTAAGTAGATGAATTGTCCTCCACATTTAAACAATAAAGTGTGGATGTACAAAGAGAATCTCTTGTACCCTCTACTGAGTAGACTTCAAAGTCTGGACCAAATGATTTGGCAATCCTTCCTCTTACTTTTCCTAAGAGAAATCTCTACATTTTCATCATTTGATGGAACATCTTGTGTATCAAATTGATCTTCATCTACTTCATGAACATTAGTACTAACTTGTAGGTCTTTAGGCCTACCAATTGATGAAAATTGAGTTTCATCAAAAATAGCATCTCTAGACTCAATTATCGAATTAATCGATATGTAGTCATTAGGTTCTATTACATAAAACCTATAGGCATGACTATGATGTGCATAGCCAACAAAGATGCAATCGAAACCTCTTTCACCAAGTTTCTTTCTTTTATTACTGGGCAATCTTATAATTACCCTATATCCCCAAACTCAAAGATAATTCAAGTTTTGTTTCCTCTTGTACCATAGTTCATAAGGAATAGCCTTTTTCCCATTAGTGGGAACCCTGTTAAGGATGTGACATGCGATCAACATCGCTTCACACCAAAATCCTTCACTCAATCCCGAGTAGGATAACATAGAACTAACCATTTCTTGTAAAATTCGATTTTTCCTTTCGGCAACACCATTTGATTGTGGTGAATAACCCGTCGTAGTTTCATGAACAATTCCCATTTCTTGGAAATAACAATGGTTATAATATTCCCCTCCTTTATCCGTTCTAAGTCGTTTGATCTTAGAATCCAATTGTACTTCAACTTCATTCTTAAATATTTTGAACATACTTAAAGCCTCATCTTTAAAATGCAATAAATACACATAACAAAATCTAGAATAATCATCAATAAATGTGATCATATACTTTTTGTGACCTAAAGATGGAGTACTATGTAAGTCACAGAAATCACTATGAATCAAATCAAGAATGTTAGAAGATCTTTCTACTTTCCTAAAAGGATTTCTAGTGATTTTATTTAACATGCAAGTACTACACTTTTTATTATCAAAGCCACACATAGGAATAATATCTAATTTACCCATATATTTCATACTTTCATAATTTACATGACATAATCTATTGTGCCATAAATCATACATATGTACATCCTTATCATAAACATGAAAACACTATCTATACATGTCTTAATAGAAAGCTTGAAAAGATTACAATTCAAATAACATCTACCTATAAATACACCACCCTTACTAATTACACATCGATCGGATTCAAATACTAATTTATATCCCATGCGATTCAAGGTTGGCCCCGACACTAGGTTCCTTGCAATTTTAGGAGCAAAAAAAACTTCCTTCAAAGTAAGAAGATTTCCCAAAGTGAAATGTAAATCAACCGATCCTTTCCCAAGAATTTGAATAGTAGAATTATTTCCCATATTACCATTCTTTTTCTTGAAGAAAACAATCCTTCTTTCAATGACCTGGTTTTCCACAAAACTAACACCCATCAACCATAGGCTTCTTAGAGGATTTAGTAGATTTTCCCTTGAAAGACTTGGAGCCCTCTTCTTATTCTTCACAAGTTTGGACTTGTTTGAATTTTCACCTACCATGTTAATGGTAGAAACCGAGGATGGATCCTTACCCTTCTCTTGCTCACGAATCCCAACTTCTATGAGAATATGGGTGGCGAGTTGGGTAAGATCGATTTCTTCCTTTTTTTGCTTTAGGGTGTTCCTAACATCTTTCCATGATGGCGGTAATTTATCGATAATACTTGAAACAACAAAGAGTTCATCCATATTTATATCATGCCTTTTAAGATTATCATACATACATTGGATCTCATGAAATTGTTCCATAATAGGGCGAGCATCATCAAATTTATAATTATTGAAATTACTTACAAGAAACTTCTTGATTGATGCATCTTCGGCCATGTACTTAGTTTCAAGTGAGGACCACATTTCTAGTGCGGATTCAACATTTTTGTAGACATCGAAGAGAGTATCACTCATACCATTAAGGATATGTCCCCTACATATGAAATCATCATTGTCCCATTTGCTTCTAGCACGGGTATCCTCCGGAGTCTCATCTTCCTTGTCACTAGGCCTTGGTGTACTTATCACATAAGCTACATTCAATGTAGTCTATAAGAAAAGCATTTTCTTTTACCATCTTCTAAATTCATTACCTACATACTTGTCCAATTTCACAAAATTGGTAGTCAAATCCTTGAGACTTGTCATATTGTAATTCAAGAGAATAACGTTTTAAATAGTTAGAAAATGTACTTTAATTTATAAATGATCAATAAATTTAAGATACAAGTTTGTGATAGAAAACCAAATTACATATGACGATCAAGAGCATTGCTTATGTACACTATCGAGATCTCCGATACACCGATCTTCAATAGGAACCAAGTAACAAGAAGATTTTGTTGGAACTTGATATAAATTCTAGGCGATATGTTCTTTCCTAAAACGTTATTTCCTCCCTACCATGGTGATTGGGAACAAACCGGAAATACATTCTGAGATACAAAGAATCACACTAATCTTCTAGCACAGGGAAATTAGAATGACATAAGAAGAACTTAAATGGAAGAAAATATGGAAATTCATAAATAAGGATTGCAAATTCTCGATGTGAAGTGCTCGAGAAGAGAAGAGAATCAGAAAATTCATATGTTCAAATAACACACAAGCATCCTATTTTTATAGAATAGCTCACACTATTGCACGAAGCAAGGTATTGCTTCATCAAACACGAGGTTGATCCGTGAAACACAAGATCGATTCATGAACCAATGTCGCCTTTCACTCAACCCTTACATCTCAAAGAACATGACTAAAAGTAACAATAATGTAGAAACACTTAGAGAATATGAACGCAACAAGAGGGGGGAGGGGGTGAATTGTTGTGTTTCCTTAGAGAGTATTTATGCCCTGTTTTTGCGGAATTTCAATCTAATAAAATACTCAAAGCAAATTAAAGAAACATGAAAAGAACACAGGAATTTAATGTGGAAACTTTCTAGGCCTTAATAGAAAGAAAGCCACGACCACTTCGGATTTTAACTTCTCTTATGAAGTTTTAAGCAATTATAACTCAATTACGTAAAACTATTTCTTCTCTTCTCTTCTAGGCCTAATTCTCCTCTTCTTTTTCTCGTTTCTCCTTCTCGTTTCTTTTTCTCTCTTACAAAAACTTCTCACTGTTCCCCTTAGACTTCCCCAAGTCTAAATTACACACTCATAGAACCCGTACAAAATAATTCCCTAAAATTGGATAAAGACTAAGTTATAGCATAAGAAAAATATCAAGAATTAATTGGCAAATTGTAAGAATGACTATTTTTCTCTTTTGGGTGATCTCTCTAGATTTTTCGGTGTTGGGCACAATACACACTTTTATTAGCCGGTTGTATTTTCTCTTTTATAAGAGTTAGAACCAAGACTTATTCAACTTATTCCCTATTTTAGTGGAGATAAACTAGGAGATCTATTTTTAGCCCTTAAGATTTATTTTAATTAATTTTGCCAATTAATCTCTTATGCTATTATTTAGTATTAACCGTACAATCAACTAAATAGAGAAAAACTAATTTTTCCTACGTTCTTTTAGTTGACTGACTTCTCAGACTGCTTCGCTGGGAACACTGCACTGTCTCCGTCAGCTTTCTTTTCAATTTGTCAATCTTGGAACAGTAGTAATCGATCCTTCTTTTGACTTTCCATTTGGACTTCAAGATTGACTTCTTCAACTTTGACTTTGACATTTGACTTTAACACGTACATTGTTCTTTAAGCAAGTCTCTTAGGCGCCATCGACGATTTTGACAAATCGGATATTTGACCTTTAAAACAATCTCTATGGTTTGTTTGTTTATAAAAGTTACGTCATCATCAAAACTCAAATGGGCCAAAAAATTCCCCCTTTTTGATGATGTCAAACTTTATAAACAAACTTAATTAAAAATATAGAGTAAAACAAATAAACTAGAGCATGCTAGAGATTAAAGCAAGTCTAAGCACATTTAGCAAATTAAGTCATTACAAAATAATTTACTAAACATCTATTAGCACAGATTACTCTAATATAATACTTTTCTTGAAACTTATCGTAAATCATGTGATTAAACATGACTTAAGTTTTCAAAAATAAGCATAATAAAAAATAATAATAAAAGATAATAAACACAATAACTTAAGCAACTCCTTTAATGTGAAGATGTAAGAATATTCAAACGAAACATAAGTGATAACCATAATCCAAATAACCAAATATTTAGAGACAGTACTTAAAATATTAATAACCATAAGCAGTACGAAATACCTTAAGCAATTCTATATATCATAAACGTTAATATCAAAAACATGATCCTACGCATAACCTTTAGCAAGTTAATTAGAAAACAAACAAAGACTAAGTTAAGAGTTTAAGCATTCACAAGTTTCAGGTTAAGTTTGTTGCCTTTCTTTCCCCTTTTGACATCAATCAAAAAGTAGGGGTTTTATCAAACCACAGCACTAAGGCAAGCGTTAGAAAAATTGAGAAAGTAAGCAACAAACCAAATCAGCAAATGTCAAGAAAAGTTCAAGATATGCAATGCAAAACATCATAGACCATTAAAGATAATCATCAGAAACTGAAAGTAGCAGCATAGTTAGCAGAAATTAAAAATACATATGGGCGTACCCCAGCGCGGTACTCAAAAGAAAATAGTTTAATAGTTTGTAGAGAAATAAGTAGTGGGGCCAACAAAGTTAAATACTACATAAACTGATTTAATAAGCAGATGGAGGGATCATTGCGCAGTCTCTTCATCTATGAATTCGGTTTGCACTTCCACCGTGTCCAGTTTAGCTCCTAGACGGGACTCCATCTGGGTGAGCTGGTCAGTGATGGATGCAAGTGAAACACGAATCTCATCCTGAAAAGAATGTAATTGAGACTGAAAATCAACAAGTTTGGTGAGCAAGAGATCAAGGGTAATAGGAGGTGGGATAGCTGATTGGTCATCATCAAAACTAGTGGAGGGTGGTGGTGAAGTGGGTATAGGTGATGGTGGTGGTGATGGTATATGGGATGGTTGAGGTGTATCTGGCTTTGGTGAAGGAGGGGTCTGAGAGGCGATATCATCATCCAAGCACGAAGAACGCTTTGACGCCAACCTGCTGCTCTTCCTTGGTGTGAGCACAGGTTCTTTCTTGATTGGCTCAGTAACTTCCTCGTCCTCTGAACTGGATTGAACTTCCTCTAGTTCAGCGTTTTCCTTTTCCTCAGAAGTTTCCCCCTTACTTGCAGCTTCCCCTTGTTCCTTGTCAGTCTCTGCCTCAGTAGTGGTAGTATGAACAGTTTCTTGATTCTCTTCTTCTCCTTCCTCTCTTTTTACTTCCTTTTCTTCTTCTTCCTTATCTTCATCAGAACTCACATTCTCGACATTCTCCAGAACATCCTCTAGTGTTCCCTTCTCATTCAATGCAAGGCGCAAATTGTTCAAGCATTTTGCACCAATCTTATTGTTAGCACTCATGGGAAATTCCAAACCTTCTAGAGGAATGCCAAATTTCTTAAACACGTGGGTCAACAAGCCCCCATACCCTACCATTGTTTTCTTCTCAATACAGTCAGCCAAATGTGAAATCATCAATGAAGGAAAATTAATTTTAATGTGGTTGGCTAAGCAGTAAACTAAGGTGGCATCTCTAAGATTTACCTCACTACGTTTTGATTTACGTGACAAGATAAACCTCCTAGCAATATTGTACAGCAATTTGTGGAGTGGAGATAGTGATTTGTGACTAAAACGCTTCTTATCATTAATCCCTAAAAACTTTAACACCGTTTTTTCATTAATACCCGAGAACACAATTTTAGAACCAACATAATAAGTGTCGAACCCAATTGCAGGAACCCCAAACCATTCACCCAGCATAAGACTATTAAACTCTATTTTAATCTCCTTAACAGTGCTCGAATAAACACCATTGTCAATCGAAAAATTGTTAATGAACTCTCGCATCAGATGTGGATATATTGAATTGCAAGAATAGTCATACATTAGAACTTCCCAGCCTTGATTACTCAAAATAGCATGCAATTGAGGAAAAGAATTGGATTCATACCAGTACTTGTCTAAGCCAAATCCTATAGACATTTCCTTAGCAATCTCTTCCGCGCTGTTAGGGTCCAGTTGCTTGGCCCTTTTTAATGGTCTGGATGATGAGGCCCCTTTTGATTGAGTTCTTTTCGTGCCGCCTTGCATGGCTTTAGGAGTGGATGATCGTTGGCGTTTTTGAGAAGATGACTGAGGGATTTCAGTAGGTGAAGGTTGGATTACTTGTAAGGGTTCGGGTTGGACAAATTTAGGACTTTTTCCCTTGTTGGTTGATTATGATTTGGGTGATTTCATGGTGTGGAGAGGATGGAGATGGAGGTTTTAGGAAGAGAGAGATTGGAGTGTTTAACTATTTTAGAGGGTTTTAGCAAGAAGTAGTACTTAGGGGTAATGATGGTGTGAGTGATGGATGGGACGTGAGAGAGTGGGTTTTAATGGGGTGAAAGGACGGTTACACGAAAAGTTTGTACTACTTCAGAGCTTCATTTTTGCATGTGAACAGAGAGTGCAACGAAGAGTTTACAGGCAAATTCGAAACACCCCGATGATCCATCTTCTATATTATTTAAGTTGACTCGCCGAAAATAAATAAAGTAAAATACTGGAATTTTGTGAAAAAGAAAAATAAAATTATAGAAAAACATATGTCCTCGTTTTTTTTTTGTTTGTTTTAATAGGAGGATATAATTACGTAAAGTAAACTTATGCTACTTGGTCTAATCAGTTAAGCAAGCAATCAAGAAAATATTCATGGCACATACTTGAGATAGTTGCATACCTAAATCTCGCAATAATTGATTTCTCAATCATGGTCGTTGTGGTTGATCTAACCCTTCCAATTTTCACGATGCTTTGAGGAGGTTTGCTAGCATTAAACTTTAGTGAAGCTTGATCATACCTAGCTCCAACCTCATCTTTTCAAATTGTTCTCTAGGAAGTGGTTTAGTCATTATGTCTGCAACTTGCTCATTAGTACTGACATGTTTGACAATAATATTCTTATGTTCCACATTATCCTTAAGGAAATGATGTCTAATATGTATATGCTTAACTCTAGAATGATGCACGGGATCTTTTGATATGCATATGGCACTGGTATTATCGCAATAAATAGGAACACATTCAAATTTAATACCAAAATCTCTTAGCTGTTGTTTTATCCAAAGCATTTGGGAACAGCAGGCTGCTGCTGCTACATATTCAGCTTCAGCGGTGGATAAGGCAACGGTGTTTTGTTTTTTGGAACACTAAGATACTAAACATGAGCCAAGAAATTGTACCATTCCTGAAGTACTCTTTCTATTGACAAGATCTCCTGCATAATCTGCATCACTAAAACCTTTCAAGTCATAGACATCACTTTTTGGATAATATAGGGACAAGTCATTTGTTCCCTTCAAATATCTTAGAATTCTCTTTACTGCCGTATGATGTGATTCCTTAGGATTTGATTGAAATCTAGCACACAAACCAACACTAAACAAAATATCGGGTCTACTAGCAGTAAGATATAGTAAAGATCCTATCATGCCTCTATACATGGTTTGATCTACACTTGTACCATTCGCATCTTCATCTAATCTAATGTTAGTGGCCATAGGTGTGTGGTTCGTTTTAGCATTATCAAGACCATATTTCTTTAGAAGTTCTTTTATATATTTTTGTTGATGTATGAAGATACCATTAGCCGTTTGTTTAATTTGCAAACCAAGGAAGAAATTTAATTCTCCCATCATGCTCATTTAAAATTCATCACTCATTAGGTCAGCAAATTCTTTACATAAAAGTTCATAAGTGGCTCCAAAGATAATGTCATCAACATATATTTGAACAACTAAAATATCCGAATCTCTATTCTTAAAGAATAAGGTCTTGTCAATTTTACCTCTTATAAATTTGTTTTCAATCAAAAATTCAGATAATCTCTCACACCATTGTCTAGGATCTTGTTTGAGCCCATAAAGAGCTTTATCAAGCTTATAAACATGATCTAGAGAGGATGGATTTTCGAAGCCTGGTGGCTGTTCCACAAAGACTTCTTCTTCTAGAAAGCCACTTAAGAAAGCACATTTCAAATCCATTTGATATAATTTAAAATTCATAAAAGCAGCAAAAGAAATTAAAATTCTAAAAGCTTCTAACCTTGCTACGGGAGCAAATGTTTCAGTATAGTCAATACCTTCTTGTTGATTGTACCCTTTGACTACCAATCTTGCCTTGTTCCTTACTATTGTTCCAAGTTCATCCAACTTGTTTCTAAAGACCCATTTCAATCCAATTATCCTTTTATTCTTGGGCTTTGGTTCCAATTGCCACACTTTATTTCTTTCAAATTCGTTTAGTTCATCTTGCATAGCCACAACCTAATCTGAATCTTGTAGTGCTTCTTCGTGATTTTTGGGTTCCATTGTTGAGAGAAATGCAAAGTGTGCACAGAAGTTTCTCATCTGGGATCTTGTTTGTGTTCCCTTACTTAAGTCACTCAAGATCAAGTCAAGTGGGTGAGACTTTTGATGTTTCCACGGTTTAGGCACGAAGTCTCTTGTGGAGACTGATGTGCAAGCAGGTTCATTGACTTGATTTTCATTGTGCTCAGCTTCATTTCTTTCATTTTGTACTGCTCTGGGAACTTCTGGATTAGGAACATCTGCTGGTCCTGATTTTCCTGCTGTTCCTGTTCTTGATTGGGTTCATCTGTTTGAACCTTTTGCTCTTCGTTAGCTTTTTGTTCTTTCTCTTTATGTATGTTCTCATCATCTTTCAGATTAGCAAGACCTATCTTGAAATCACTTGTTTCTTGTTCACTTATCATAAAATTTGTTTCATCAAAAATAATGTGAACAGATTCTTCAACACACATAGTTCTCTTATTATAAACTCTATAAGCTTTACTATGGGATGAGTAGCCAAGAAATACTGCCTCATCACTTCTTTCATCAAATTTACCTATATTTCTTTTTCCATTTACATGCACAAAGCATCGACATCCAAATATGCAAAAATATGAAATATTAGGTTTAATCCCTTTAAACAGTTCATAGGGTGTTTTAGAAGTGATTGGTCTAATTAAAACACGGTTTACAATATAGCATGCAGTATTAACGGCTTCAGCCCAAAAGTTTCTAGGTAGACCACTAGCTATTGACATGGTTCTAGCCATTTCCTCTAAAGTTCTATTTTTACGTTCCACCACACCATTTTGTTGAGGTGTCCTTGGTGCGGAGAAATTGTGGCTTAAACCATGCTCGTTGCAATAATCCATAAACCTTGAATTTTCAAATTCCTTAACATGATCCGATCTTATGTGGACAAGTTGATTGTTACTAGATTTTTGAATTTTATTGGCAAATGCAACAAATTCATCAAAGGCCTCATCTTTGCTAGATAAAAACAATGTCCATGTAAATCTGCTGTAATGATCAACTATAACAAATACATATCGCTTTCCACTGCGACTTTGGATTCTCATTGGTCCACAAAGATCCATATGAATTAATTCAAGTGGCTTTGAGGTGGTCACGATGTTTTTAGGTTTAAAAGACGACCTTACATGTTTTCCTTTGGCATAAGGATCACACACTTCATTCTTTTGAAATTTGAGGGACGGTAATCCTCTGACTACGTCTTTAGTTCGTAAAGTGTTAAGCAATGAGAAACTAGCATGACCCAGACGTTTATGCCAGAGGAGAGGGTCATCTTCTAAGACACTAAGACACATTAGACTGGTTTTAGGAACAGTGTGCAGGTCCACAACATAGGTGTTCCCTTTTCTGATTCCTTCCAGAATGGTGTCCCCTGTGTCATTCCTAGAAATGATGCATTTTTCAGAAGTAAAGAGTACAGAGTTACTCGCAAAATTGAGAGATACTTAACAAATTGTGTTTTAAATTCTCGACTAAAAATACATTATCAATTGCATTGGAACTTGACCTTCCTACTTTTCCTTTGGCTATTATTTCGCCTTTCATGTTGTCTCCAAAGGTCACAATTCCTCCATCATAGGCTTCTAGTGAGAGAAATTTTGAGCTATCACCTGTCATGTGCTTGGAACAGCCACTGTCGAGATACCATGTGCTGTTCCCCCTCACTAGAACCTGCAAAACGAACTAATTGTTAGAGGGTGGAACCCAGCCAACCTTGGGTTCCATATCGATTATGCATGAGTCATATTTCTTAATCCAAATCCTATCGACATATATTTGGTTCGTTTTGTTATGCTATTCCCTTTTTAAACATTGATATTTCAGGTGCCCGGTTTTGCCACAAAAGGAACAGATCTTACTAATAGGGAGATCAACATAGACCTTTTTCTTTTTATATTGTTCTTATTGTATCCTAGACCTTCAGTTCCTTTAGTTTTGGCTTCTAGAATCCATTTGGGAACATCTTTGATTTTCCCTTTTCCTCTTGAATTTAATTCAAGTTTAAGCTTTTCGTTTTCATTTTTGGTGGATTCTAGGTCTAATTTTATCTTGTTAAATTCATCATTAATCTCTTGAATAGATTCGGCTTTTAATTCCAATCCTAACAATTTATATTGATTTAGTTCAATATTTAACATGACATTTTCTTGTTTTACTTTCTTTATAGCTTTCTTTAACATCACATTTTTATCAAGCAAATCAAAAAATCGAGTTTGCACATCGGACCTAAAAGAATTTAGGTAGGATACTAGGTCATTACTGGTTTTAAGGTCTTTTTCTTTTTGGAGACAGGTGGTCGTTTGTTTTTCTAGATTATTTTGTGTCTCCAAGATCATTTTAATTAATTCATGTTTATCCAATCTAAATAGATAATTAGGAAATGAATTAGAAGACGTTACCTCCTTTTCTTTAGACTTTTCATCATGTGTTGCCATGAGACAAAGATTAGCGGTTTCTTCCTCAGCTGGAGCTTCGGTTTCAGCTTCACTTTCGGATTCTCCCCATGCCGCTATCATGGCTTTGCGAAAGTCAATTTTGTTGTAGTTTCCTTTGAATGGTTGTCTTCCTGTTTCCCTTGCCTTCCCTTTGCCCTTCTCGTTCTTCCATTGAGGGCACTCTTTGATGAAGTGGTCAGTGCTTCCACACTTGTGACATTCGAAGTTGGTTTTGGAATTTACCGTTTCTTTTTCTTTGTTGTTTCTTTGATTATTATATCGACTGTTCCTGAAAAACTTCTTGAACTTTCGAACCAGCATGGCAGCTTCTTCCTCATCGCATTCTGACTCTTCTTGTTCATTCGCTGCCAGAGCCAAGCCTTTATTTCTGGAACTGTCAGCTGTTCCCAGATGTAATTCATGAGTCATCAGGGAACCAGCCAACTCTTCCAGATTGAACTTTGTGAAATCTTTGGATTCTTGTATGGCTGTGACTTTTGCTCTCCAGCGATCATCTTGAGGTAGACTTTTTGAGAATTTTCCTAACCTGTTCATCTGAGGGAATAAGCCTTCCAAGTGAGACAAGTTCGTTAGGTATGTTAGTGAACCTAGTGAACATTTCGTCAATACTTTCTCTAGGTTCCATAACAAATCTTTCATATTTTGACATGAGCAAGTCAATCTTGGAACGCTTGACTTCACTTGTTCCTTCATGGGTAACTTCCAGCAGATCCCAAATCTGCTTTGCTGTTTTGCAACCCATAATTTGATTGTGTTCATTTGGTCCAAGCCCACAGTGAAATAATTTGATGGCAAGAGCATTCATCTCCATTTTCTGAAAATCTTCTTTCTCATATTCAGTTATCGGTTTGGGAACAGTCTCGTTATTGGAGTTGGTAGTGGTTACCTAGAAATCTCCAACTTCGATGACTCTCCAAACTTGATAGTTCTCGGCCTTGATGAAGATTTCCATCCTATTCTTCCAATATGTGTAGAATTTTCCATCGAACATTGGCGGTCTCTGAGTAGAGTAACCTTCTTCCATACGTTCATTCATCTTCAACATCTCTTAATATACCAAGATACGGCTCTCAGGGTTTCCTGATCAAATGAGGAACAGGGCTCTGATACCAATTGTAGAAACACTTAGAGAATATGAACGTAACAAGAGGGGGGTGAATTGTTGTGTTGCCTTAGAGAGTATTTATGCCCTGTTTTTGCGAAATTTCAATCTAATAAAATACTCAAAGCAAATTAAAGAAACATGAAAAGAACACAAGAATTTAACGTGGAAACTTTCTAGGCCTTAATAGAAAGAAAGCCACGACCACTTCGGATTTTAACTTCTCTTATTAAGTTTTAAGCAATTATAACTCAATTACATAAAACTATTTCTTCTCTTCTCTTCTAGGCCTAATTCTCCTCTTCTTTTTCTCGTTTCTCCTTCTCGTTTCTTTTTCTCTCTTACAAAAACTTCTCACTGTTCCCCTTAGACTTCTCCAAGTCTAAATTACACACTCATAGAACCCGTACAAAATAATTCCCTAAAATTGGATAAAGACTAAGTTATAGCATAAGAAAAATATCAAGAATTAATTGGCAAATTGTAAGAATGAATATTTTTCTCTTTAGGGTGATCTCTCTAGATTTTTCGGTGTTGGGCACAATACACACTTTATTAGCCGGTTGTATTTTCTCTTTTATAAGAGTTAGAACCGTGTAGTTAACAATTATCCCATGATCATAAGATGTGGGTATGTGGATAATAGCCTTGGAGGTTACTCCAAGTCTCACGGTTACAATTAGAAATTAATAAGCTAATTTTAGTAAGTTAAAGACTTATTCAGTACTTATTCCCTATTTTAGTGGAGATAAACTAGGAGATTTATTTTTAGCCCTTAAGATTTATTTTAATTAACTTTGCCAATTAATCTCTTATGCTATTATTTAGTATTAACCGTACAATCAACTAAATAAAGAAAAACTAATTTTTCGTACGTTCTTTTAGTTGACTGACTTCTCAGACTGCTTCGTTGGGAACACTACACTGTCTCCGTCAACTTTCTTTTCAATTTGTCAATCTTGGAACAGTAGTAATCGATCCTTCTTTTGACTTTCCATTTGGACTTCAAGATTGACTTCTTCAACTTTGACTTTGACATTTGACTTTAACACGTACATTGTTCTTTAAGCAAGTCTCTTAGGCGCCATCGACGATTTTGACAAATCGGATATTTGACCTATAAAACAATCTCTATGGTTTGTTTGTTTATAAAAGTTACGTCATCATCAAAACTCAAATGGGCCAACAAATAATAACTTTAGGAAGTTATTATATAACCACCAAAACTAAGCAAAACGTCGCAAGAAAATTTCCCTGAAAAACACATTAGTCGCGGGCCGCGACCTTCAGTGCCAAAATTTCCAGAAACTTTTTTCTACGTTTTCGCGAGCCGCGAACTTTTCCACGAGCCACGACTTTTATGTTTTGATTAAAACATATAATTTTCAACCATGGGATAATATAAATTAATTTAATTTAATTATTTATTTAATTTTATTAATTAAATCATTCCCGATAACCACTATACATTCTAAATTCCAACAAATAGTTCGATTCGAGTCCAAGGAAAAAATCATCCAACTCAGATTTTATGATTCGAGTTCGAGTTAGAGACGTATCGGAGTTGGACCTTATGCAAAATTCGACACTCCGACTCGACTCCGACCTTGAAGGAAATCCGACTTTGACTTGGATTTTTACACCAACATTTTGTTTCCTTTAAAACTCTAGACGTGACTAATTCAATCTCTCTCATATACTAATTGTAATTTTCAGTTTTGAAAAACCATTTGGTATTTTTATTTAGCATAATAAATCAGAATACGACAAATCCGATTAATATGCGAGAAAATTTTGTTATATTGTAGTTCTATGACTATTTCTCTCGTTAAACTTGAATTCAAAGTACAAAATTTTTTTAAGAAATTGTATTTGAAAAATATATTTTGTTAATTTTGTATGCTTTAAAATCATTAGTACAATATCACCCAATATCACAACGATACTGTTTGATATAATCCGACTCCGTTGGAGGTCCGAGAGTTCGAGTCAAGGAAAACTTGGAGTATGCATAATCTGACTCCGAGTGGAGGTGGGCTGAAAAAAAAAAGTCCGACTATTATCCGGAGCAAAGTCGGAGTATGTATAATCCGAGCCGAGTCCGACTCATTGTCATCCTTAAAAATTTGTAGAACATTGATTCGGGATCGCGTTGCCACTTAAATCGTTCCATTTTGAATCTGTATTATAGAGTTGTTTCTGTTTAACTAATAAAGTATTTGGTGATATATGGGAATGCTATTTTGAAACAAAAGCTAAGAAATCAATTGGGTATTTTTTAATCATTTGTTTAGGTTATTTATTAGGCATTTGAGATTAACTTAGAGTTGTTTTTCATTGATCTAATTGAGACATTATTTATTGGTATTGTTGGGATATGGCTTCTTATTTTGATTAATTTGGGTGTTTGGATTATGTGTTAAATTTAGGAACATAAGTATCAATTGGATATTTGTTAGTTAATATTATTTGAGTTTGAATCAAGTTGGGTGGATTAAAGTGAAGGTTCAACTTTGTTCGAGTCGGGAGTAAACCAAAATTTACGAGGAAGTCATCTATTGTCATTTCCAAGTACGTACATGTTGTTTTCTTTACAAAGCTTTTCTCGGAGTTGCACTTTTGAGATAGAGTTTTAATCAATGATCCTTTTGAAATGAAAGTGTTAAAAGGTGTGTAAACCTGATTAAAATTTCAAATGGGAGCTTTGATCAAGTTATATCATAATGTTGTGATTTTGATTGCAAAGTCTGATTAAAGTTATTCAAATAATACTATTTTAATATCAAGTGATTGAGTTTAATTGTAAGTTTGTGCTAGATTTATAGTTGGGATTGTTGTGTTCTTTGTTGATTATGAATTTAGTTTTGTGTATGTTTGATTGTGAATGAATATCAATTCAAATTTGTGATGTTGATGTGGTTCAAAAGTGCAAAAATTGCTCTCCATGACAGGAGAATTTTAAGTTTTTTAGTTAGTTTTTGTTTTGACCACATCTTCTTTAGGGCTAAAAATTACGCATATGACCAGTCATTACGATCCCGCGAGTTTATGGAATAACATTCAATTAGAGCTTATTCTAAATCTTTTGTAAACTTTTATTTATGTCTCTAAGAATTTGAAAGGTACAAAATGGTTTTGTTGAAATGGCTTCAACTTGATAAATAAGTTATAGTTATAAGGGTGGTGTAAGCCTTAGTATTAGGTTGAAATTGACTATTGGATCTATATATATTTTTTTTATAATTTTGTTAATCTATAAATAAATCCTACATACCCATTTAAGTGTTTGGTCTTATAATAAGTGATTATTTATATATAAGCTGTTATAATTTTGTAATTTTGTATGCGTTATTGTAATGATGTATTTATTTGAAAACAATAACATGATAATAAAAAGGCTTGATAGTTAGAAAATGCTGAACCATTCTTTTGGCATGTAAAAAATGTGAGACGTGTTTTCCAGCACGTAAAATACAATGACGATTACAATTAGGTTATTTAACTAAACCTATGCCTCGAGCAACAAAGCTTGTTCACTCAATGCCAAGAAAGTGCACGAAAGGATGTTAAACGTGCCTTTGGTGTACAACGAGCTTCACTTGCAATTATTCGAAAACCTGCTTTACCGTGGAGTGTTCTAGTGCTATTGAACATCATGATGAGATGTATCATTATCCACAACATGATTGTGGAAGACGAGCACGATATTTATGTTAATTATAAAGGTCCACAAGAGTTTGCCTAAGAACAATCTGAAAATGTAGCAGGATCATCTAGCTTAAATGGTACAACGTTTTCTGTCACACCCGGACGATATGATGATCGTAAGATTACGACCCTCTTAGCTACAAGAGAAGAGATTCGTAATAGACATATACATATGTCTTTGAAGAGTGATCTGGTAGAGCATCTGTGGCAAAAGTTTGGAAGCTCCTATGCAGACTATAGAATAACTTAGTAGTATTTATTTATTTTTTTAAATTCTATGTTTTTCGTATTTTCATAAGGTATGGACTTTGTTTCTTTAAGTTTCATTTATTGTGAGTAGGGATGAACACGGGTCGGATCTTGATTCGTTTTCAGAGGAAAGACACAAATGCGGATCTGCGGACCTAAGTTTTCAAGACTCAGATCCGGATACATAAATCCAACGAATTCAGTATTGGATCCGAGTACAAAACTGGTCCTACCTGTTTTGGAAAGTTTGATTAATTTTGAATTGTATTGAGATTGCGATAGAGTTATATTCATTAATAAATGATAATAATTATGCATAACTAACAATGACAAAACTAACAATGTCAAACTAACAATGACAAAACTACAAATTTCATAGCCTTCAAATAACTAATATTCTTAATATTGAATTCCAAAAAATGGACTACAAACAACACTTGAATATAATGTGAATTGTTAGGTTTAGTAATTATAAAAAGGACCTTAGGTTTAGTAATTATTAGTAATGTTACAGACTTTAGAACAGAGAGAACTTATTGGGCTTTATAAGTAAAACAAATTGCAGCCCATAATTCGTTTTTTAAAAAACGGGTCTTAACGGAACCACGGTCCGGGTTCGGGTATTTTTATGAGACCCGAATCCATATTCATCATTTGAATTGGTTCCGGATCCAACCATAATCTGCAGGGTCTAAAAATTTAGGACCAAGACTCGTGGAAACGAATTCGGATCTATGGATTCGAGTCGGGTCCAGAATCCATTGTCTTCCCTAAATGTGAGTTACATTATAAAATCTTAATTATGAATATTTTTGTGTGTTGCAAGACTAATCATAAGCTAATTAAATACATAGAGTTTTTCGAAAGTGGGCCTCCCGCCTTTAATCTATGGTAAGTAACTTTGTACATATAATATCCCAATACGACATATTAATTGTTTAATCTGTAGTTACGATTCGAATTCTTCTTCAATGACTTTTAAGTTGCTATTTTTCTGAAATTGGTGTAGTTTTACTAAATAATAATTAATATTAATAATTTCTTAAATATAAACAAAATTACTTTACATGTATTAATTCGTTATTTGTTAACTATAATAAATATAGAGAAAATAATACTTGACGTGTAAGAGAAATTAAACGTATTATTTTACATTTCCTTATGTATGTAATATCGAGTATTATAGTAACCACAATTTAATCTTTTGAATATCTACTTCTATATAGTATATATAATTTAAATATATTATTTTTAATATCTTAATTTTTTAAACTCAATTATTGCTTTTGTGTATTTTTGATGACTTAAGGGAAGATATTTTATAAATGATTTTTTTAATAGATGTAGTACCATTAAACGTATGACATGATTTGTAGTACCATTCATGATATTACCCATCTAAACACTTATGACATGATTTGTAGTACCATTCATGTGCTAGGTCAATTGCTTTTATGGTTGCTAGTACTACATAAGTCCTTTTCTACATGAATTAATTAAAATTAAAACCCTAAAGAATAATTTTGAAAAACATAGATCATATATATATGTTAATAAATAATAAATAATGAATTATATACCTCTTTGATGGAAGGCAAGTCCCTCAAATTAACAACATTAGGATTATCAAGGAAAATGTGTTCTAGAGATTGTGACTCATCTTATGGAGCTTCAATTAGTTGTATAGAACAATCTTCTTTGATAGTTGTAAACCTATGAATTAATCAAGTTATACAACAAATATTTTGTCATCATGAATTGCTTTAAAATAATAACATTTCTTGTATAAATTTTGGTATGTCAAAAAAAAACATTTTCCTTGATGGAAACATTGTATTGCTTAGTGTAATATTTCCTTGCCAATTCTTTGCTTTAGCGAATTGTAAAACAATGATAATTGCATCATTTGTTTTGTGATTGGAGAAAAAGTTATACATTTGTTCAGCATACCCCTCCCAAAGTTTGCATGTCATATGATTGTCCCTGTAAAAATTATCAATATTTAGACAATTTATTTAAATTAATATAATACAAAAATGTTAAAACTTTTCATCACACAAGTCTAGAGTTAGTGTTTTTTTTGTGAGATTGCATATCCACATCGCTGAATCCAACTACTTGGCTAATCACATCTGTTATATTATATAAATAATATTCGAATGAGAAACTTTTTCACAATTTTGTTTCTTTGATTATTATAATTAAAGCTTAAACTTTTTACTTATCACAAAGAGGTGTTAAATCATAAGATGGTGATTTCAACTTGTGAAAACCAACAAAGTTTAAAAGCATGAAGTTGGAAAATCAATATCTTCTATAACTGTCACTGTGCACTACAAAAAAAGAAGGCGTTTTCTTTTATGAAGCATCGTAATCTGTTTTGGAGCCATTTAAAATGAGAAGGAAAATTAAGACCCTTGTTAAAAAAGTGTAGATAATTGAACGGTTACAACCCACGTTCTCCTTCCGTTCATCCTCAAATTCAAATCCAACCACTATGTCCCTACATTTTCTCCTTCTCATCCCTCATTTTCTGAAACTAATCTTACCACTAATCCTATAAACAAATCGTGCTAACGATTACTCGCCGAAATATACTTGTATATTGCAGCCTATGCGCACTCTTTCATTTGCTAGAATCAGAATTGGATCATGGTATACTACTCTTGATCGATAGTATGGGTATAATTGTTGTCGTATATTTGCAACCATTTACTTGAATTCAAATCCTCTATCTCGGCCATCGAAATTCTGGTATAATCACTGATAATCATTGTAATTGAAGATCTATACAAGGTAACAAGAGTCTGGTAATTTGCATTTTTTTTTCTAATTTGGAAATTTTAATTGTACTTTTCTAGAATTAGGTTCGTTGAAGTTCTTACTGCTAATAAATTATAATTATCGGTTTATATTTACATTGATAATTTCTCATTAGATAATATGTATTTTTTTTATTGGTTTTGGTTTACTTTTAACATATTTATGAAAACAACATATTCTATATTTGGTGAAAATACTACTTGTTTTATTCATTAAAAGGAGGGAATATATGTACAAGTTATTAGGAAAGGAAAAGAGGAGTCTAGAAGCGATACATCACCTTTTGTATGCAACAAAGAGAGAATAACAAACTGTACAAAAGAGAGCTAACAAAAACAGAATTGCTTAGCAAACTAATGACGTGGGTTAAGAAACTAATTTTCTATAATAAAAATAGAATAGTGAGCATGTGCATTGATATGTGATTGTTGTGTAGTTGATATATTATCATCCCCCTCAAGCATGAGGAGGGGAAATACATCCCGAGCTTGGATAACAGTGGCTGTAGTTGAGTGGAAGGTAAAATTTTTGTCAGTAAATCAGCAAGTTGTTAAGAGGTTGGCAAGTATTTCAGTTGAAGGAGACCGTCCAAAATCTTCTCTCGTGTGAAGTGACAGTCAATAGAGATATGTTTGGTAAGCTCATGTTGAACGGGGTTATGAGCAATTTGCATGGCAGAAATGTTGTCACAGTGAAGGGTGATAGGCCAACGATTATGAACACCAAGATCTTCAAGTAAGCGAACAACACAAGTGACTTCAGAGGCAGCGGAAGACATGGCCCTATACTCGGCTTCTGACGATGATTTCGAAATGGTTGATTGCTTCTTAGACTTCCAACTAATAGGAGAGTTCCCGAAAAGGAGAAGATATTCGGTAATAGAACGTCGAGTGTCCAAACATGCACCCCTATCGGAGTCCAAGTATGCGTTGAGATGAAGCTGATCAGAGGCCTTCAAGATGATGACCAAGTGTGGAAGCAAGATAGTGAAGAGTATGTGTCAGAGCTTGATAGTGAGCTTCGGTGGGATTTTGCATAAATTGACTTAGCGTTTGAATAGTGAAACCAAGATCGGACCGAGTGTTCGTCAAAAAATTTAGTTTACCGACCAAGCTACACTAATGAGTGGGATTAGCATATAAAGGAGAATCAGAAAGGTGAAGTTTGAGATTAAGGGGCAAGGGAGTAACAACCCTTTTGAACGTAGATAAACCAGAAGCATGAAAAAGCTCCTTGGAAAACTTGTGTTGAGTAATAGCAATGCCATGAGCTAAGTAAGACACTTCGAGTCCAAGAACATAATGTAGGGGACCCAAGTCTTTGATGCTAAATACTCTATGAAGATGTTGTTTTAGCTTGAGAATGACAGAAGAATCATTACCTGTCACAACTCACAAGAATATCATCTACGTACACAGCAACGATAGTAAATGATTGAGAAGTTTGTTTATTAAATAATGAATAATCGTTTATAGATTGATTAAAGCCTTGATTGAGAAGTTCAAGGGTAAGCTTAGCAAACCATTGGTGGCTAGCTTAGTTAAGGTCATGGATTGATTTGTTAAGCTTGCACACGAGATTAGGAGCATGAACTAAACCCTCGGGTGGTTTCATACAAACATCGTCGTGTAAGTCGCCATGAAGAAAGGCGTTATTAACGTCTAATTTTTGTAAGGATCAGTTCTTAGAAGCGGCAAGAGCAATAATGCATCGAATGATGGTCATTTTGACGACCTGAGAAAAAGTTTCATAAAAATCAATGCCATACTCTTGTGTATAACCTTTGGCAACGAGATGTGCCTTGTGCCGTTCAAGAGAGCCATCAGCCTTGAGCTTGAGTTTATAGACCCATTTACATCCGATCAATATTTTACCCGGTGGGAGAGGAACTAAATCCTATGTTTGATTTTGGTCAAGGGCATGAAGTTCTTGATTGAGGATTAGAGACAACCTGTTTATAAGTTGAGGGCTCAAACAGATTAGTGGAGTTTGAGAGGAAAGAAGCAGAGAAAGGTAAGGAAAAAAAAGAGACAGTGCACACATAATCAGAAAGATAAGCAGGAGGTTTGGATAATCGTCCAGAAGTGCGAGAAGGGAGTGGAGGAGGAGCAGTATGTGGTGAAGGGACCGGTACTAATGAAGGTGGATTACTGGAAGAGGGAGCATTATGTGGTGAATGAAATAGTACTAATGAAGGTGAAGTATGATGGGAAGAGGGAGCAGGAGTATTGGAAGGGACGAGAACGGAGGAAGATAAGGGTGCATCGTAAACAATATGGTGAGTGGTAATAGCCGGAACATAAAATTTGGGAGAGGGAGAAACAGGTGTAATATGAAATGGGAAATGTTGTTCATGAAAGATCACATGTCTTGAAATAAAAATCTTCTTGGAGTCAATAGCATATAGGTTATAGCCTTTTTGACCATAAGGGTAACCCACAAAAACACATGGTGTGGCTCTAGGATGGAATTTGCTTCGACCTTGTTTAAGTGTAGAAGCAAAACAAAGACAACCAAAAGAGCGGAGATGATCATTGTTAGATGGAATACCGTATAATTTCTCATAAGGAGAAATATGACCAATAGAACTCAAGGGCATGCCATTAATTAAGTAGGTGGCACATTGAATTGATTTTCCCCAAAAGGACAAAGGGAGATTGCATTGGAAACGTAAGGTGCATGCTACTTCAAGGAGATGTTTATGTTTACGCTCGACACGTCCATTTTGTTGAGGTGTTTCCACACAACTCGATTGATGAGTCTCACCTTAGTATAAAATTGAGTCTCAACAAAAATATAAAATCTAGAAAGCATTTGAACAGATTCAGCTTTGGTATGCAATAAGAAAGTCCATGCAGTACGTGTGAAGTCATTAACAACTGTTAGAAAATAATGACAATCATCGAGAGTAGGTGTACTATAAGGGCCCAAAATATCTAGATGTAACAACTCTAATGCAAATTAAGCAATAAAGGAGGTAGGCTTAAAGGCTAGTCTAGTCTGTATGGCAAAAGGACAAATAGAACAAAAGAAAGAGTTCTTGATAAGATTGACATCAATATTCAACTACATCAATTTGATTTTTGTCAAATGGAGCATGTCCTTGCCTTAGACGTAACAATTTAGCTTGCTGTAACATAGAATTAGAACAAGCTAGAGTTGTTTTACTAATATTGTTGATAAAGGCAACACATGGAGATGTAGAGACTCTTTTGTCCAGAAGGTAATAAAGTCCTTTAGAGTATTCACCAAGAGGTAAAAGCCTCTTCGTTGTAAGGTCCTGAATACAACAAGAAGTTGCAGTAAATATAAGTGAGTAATTATCGTCGATGTACAACTTAGAAGCAGAATTCAGATTAAATTGTAGTTTAGGTACATAAAGAACCTTTGACAATGTAAAACCATCATTAAAAATAATATCACCTTGGTTCATAACCTTGAGTAAATTACCATCAGGAATGGTAATATGACGATTAGAATCAGAAATATCTAAATATTGATAATGGAAGCAAGATTGTTGCACATATGATCGGTATCCCTGGTATTAATGATCCAAAGAGATGAAGAAGAGTGAGAAGTAAAGCAAGATATACTTGCACGAGTACCAGTAGTAGTGGCAGAAGCATTAAGGTCAGTGGGAGGATAAACATCCTTCTTGCTGAGAAGGTAGAGCAGGTTAGTAAATTGTGCTTTAGTTAATCCAATATCTTTTACATCAATGGAAGAATCAAAGAGAGTTAGTGTAAGTAAAATCGGCTACTTTCTTATGAGATAGACGCCTAGAGGAAGATGGATAACCATGGAGCTTGAAGCAACGATCAACAGAGTGGCCAAGAATCTTGCAACGATCGCCGAAGTAGTGAGCATTACGCTTAGTACCAGAAATAGACTTCTCGTGAGGAGGATAGTCCTGTTTTTTGTGATAAAACTTACGTCGGTCAACAGTAAAAGCCAAGGATTCATTAACAGTAACTGTAAGTTTGTTGAACACCTTTTGACGTTTCGTCTTGTTGCAAAAAATGATAGATAATGGACGCATTAGGGAGGTCATCCATCATCAACATACTGGTACGGACTTGATGATATTTAGAATCAAGATTGATCAAGCAATGCATGATGCGATGATCCTGGTTGAAGCCGGAGTATGCGCTTAGTAAGGTTGTAAGAACCACTATAACAAGTACAAGTAGGAATCAGACTAAAATTGTCCAATTCATCCCATAAGGATTTGGCCTTAGTAAAATATTCATCAATGTACATGTTACTGGTTTGAGACAGAGTGGCTAACTCCTCTTGGATCACATACAATTGAGAGCAAGAAGATTGACCAAACCGATCTTCCAAATCTTGCCATATTTCGCGTGCGGTACAATAGTACATGATGCTTTTAGCAATATGCCTATCAAGAGAAGCAATTAGCCATGCCTATCAAGATGAATCGTTTAGTTTTTATGACTAGTTGCAATGGAATTTAATTGAATATTGTGTTTGTTTTGGATCAAAAAAATAAATTATTTGTTACCCATGATATCTTATGTTTATTAATATTGATTTGTTAGTGATCCTTTATTTTAGATTGCTTTGGCATTGTTGTTCTTGTTGTTGGATTTTTTTTATCACAGAGAGCTATCAATGCTAATCATAAACCGATATGGTAGACTAAAATCGACTACTTACATAGTAATTATCATAAAAACATAGTCTACACAGAACATTAGCTGATAGCAAACCTTGATCTATTCATTAACTGTTAATAACACATATCAAGAACATCCAAAACACACCAACAAAGAGCATCAATTGCAATGAAAGACTGCACCGAAAGTATCATCCTACACATTAAGAGTTTATGTCTACTTGTGACATGCATATCCCAAAACTGACACAACACAAATATTAATTACTGCACAGCATAAAGTAGAAATTTCATTTATTATGAATCTTTAAAAGCTTCTATATTATTCATCTAATTAAGAGGGCTGATTTAGGAGTAAAGACGTAGCTCCTTTGCCCATATGCCAACTTCAATTTTGATAGTGTTATGTGCCCTTATATTCTAGTCTACAAAAGTTCTATTATGTAGTTTTAGGACCTTAAGGAGAAACCAATTTCAGAGGCAGGAGATTGAATAAAAGTTTTTTTTTTTTAATTCTCTTTTATTTACTTATTCCCGTGTGCCCTTGATTCTTTTTTATTGAACATTGAACTTTCGTGTGATCAACTAGCGTTAAAATAATATCAATAACTTTGATACCAGTTGATGAGGTAAGAACACCTCCAATAGTGTTGAGATTACCATCCATTTAGAGAATTAACAATTAATCCGGCTCTGATACCAGTTGATGAGGTAAGAACACCTCCGATAGCCACCAATTACACAAATTGATAATACACAAATAGCGGAAATAACCCGGACAAATTAATTCACCAAAACACCAATTCAACACACTCAAATATCACCAATAAACCACAATAACATCAACAATCAAACAAGATAAAAGCAAGTAATAAACAAGGGCAAAGACACAAGATTTTTACGTGGAAAACCTCTTCGGTGTGAAGAGTAAAAACCACGGGACTTTAGGAGTCCACCCAAAGTTCTCTTATTATGATGAAAAGGAGGTTACACAAACCAATCCAAAGTTCTCCAAAGGGTCTTCAAACTACCCAAGAACAAACAACCATAATAATCAACAATTGAGAAACAAAGAGGATAGAAATCACCAAAACAGCAGCTTCTGTCCAGAAACTATAACCAACGAAAGAAAGCTCAAAACGACGATCCAACAGTCCAAAATGAAGCCTATGTGTCCCCAACAAGCTGGTAAAATTATAGGACGATCCAACGGTTGAAACTCCGGGAAATGGCAATTTCGTAGAGGCTGCCAGGGGGTATACGGGAATATGACATTCACTTTGTGTTTCTCTCTTTTCTCACTTTCAAAAAAGGGATATAAGTCTTATGATAGAAGACCAAAGTATAAAAACCCTAAGCTTCTCATGGAAGCTAAACACTTGACCCCACATGAGTTAGAAAATAAGAGGATATTTATCCTTAACATAAAATGGGTTTCTCCACATAGGAAGGGACCCAAAAACCCAACAACATCCTCATAAAAGTTCAAGCCCCAAGAAAATCTCCTATAAGGTAAGTAATGGATGTTTAGGTTACCTTGGTATTTCTACTAAGTTGGACTTATTTTTCGATTTGACATGTATGATTCTTCAAAAGATTAATCTAGTTAATCTTGTTTAGGTGGATACCATAGTTTAAAAACAAGGTCGCATTATCCTATCACGACCATTCATTAAGGTTTAAGTAGCTATTGTTTAATGTGAACGTGACACGTGTCCTAAGTTGTTTCTTCATTAGTATATATCATTGATCATTGATGTTTGGGTTGCACCTAACTTTTCATTAGTGATATTTTCCATCCCTCTACACCATTGTTGATTTTGTTAACCATTATAGAAGTGTGCAAGTTTCTAACTGTTTTTTTTCCTTCTGCTGCAGCCACAAGTTGAAAGTGGTGATAAAAGTAAGGCTCTTCTATGTTCCTTTTA
This sequence comes from Amaranthus cruentus, assembly GCA_019425755.1. Taxonomy (NCBI): domain Eukaryota; kingdom Viridiplantae; phylum Streptophyta; class Magnoliopsida; order Caryophyllales; family Amaranthaceae; genus Amaranthus; species Amaranthus cruentus. The sequence continues at coordinate 19,175,460 of CM033452.1, forward strand.
TTTTGTTTGGTACTAGTTAGTTGTATGGTTGTTGAAATCGCGATTCTAATCTACGATTCTACGATTTTAAGATCCAAAAACAAGTGAGCGATTGGAATCGTAGGTAAAATCTTAAAGTTGTAGAATCTTATGATTCTAGTTGGAATAAATTTTTAGAGGTAGAATCAAAACACGATTCTACGATTCAATGATTTAATGATCCGATTCTACTAATTTAATATGAATTATTTTTAATTTTTCTTATGTACCATCTTTACTAATCTCTTTCACATATACACATAAATTTTTAATTTTCCATCATGAAAACTTTTAAAAAGCAAATTTCTTAATCGGTATGAAGATTTAAACTAATTATTAAAAATTTTTCATTATCTCACATATACACATATACATAGAAAAATCATGCTAGATATGTTGGGTGACTAAAGTTAGTTGTGCCATATATAGTACATATCTCACTGATGAGCCTGCTCACACACATGCTCAACGACCTCATTTCTATTTGATTTGGTTGATTGCCTTAAGTTTAATTTTGTCTTGCGTGAATTGGTATTCTATATTCAATTTTACTACACCCCCAGAAACATGTTGAATCCTACAGTTGGCATTGCGTTTTATGTTCAAAGTCACGCCTAATTAGCCATGCTCAAATTTTACTACTTTGAAGTAGTTTTGCTAATTCAATAAGAGAATTAGACGCGTATTTTAGGGATCTTTGAGTGTTCCTACAAGGGCTTGAAGAACAAACAACATTCGAGATCCTTGCATAGTTTTCCTTAATTTATTGTTTTCTCTTTTATTATATACTAGATAGTGCCCGTGCGATGCACGGTTTTATTAAATTTTTTATCATAAATTACATTAATTCATATAAAGTATTACAACTATTAATAACACATTTCAAAATCAGAATTAACACAAAAATATGTAAAATTATTTTATAAAAGTTTAAACGAAAAAATAGTTTTCATCATGAAAAATATGATTGACCTAAATAGTCAAAATTTGAATGATATTAAAACTAAGCATTACATTTAAGTAACCAATTGTATAAATAACAAAAAAATTCTAATAAAAGTATATTATGTTTTAACTATATCTTAAAATATCCGATACACTAAATAATACTCATTTAATAAATAAAAAAAAGATTTTATAAATAATTGAAAAAACATATATATATATATAATTTTCTAATACATTAAATGAAGTGAGTAATAAAGTTAAAGATAAAAAAAATTAGTAATAAAAACAATGACATCATCATTGACTATTGGAGAGAAAATTTTTAATAAGGTTGTGACACGTAAGCATTTTTAAATAGTGATGATGTCAGCAGTGTTTTGTTTTAGTAATAACTATAGATATATCGTATAAGTGTGCTATTAAATAAAATGTTTTTTTAATTAAATACAGGAAAGTGATCATAGTACATAGAGGTGCATTGCAACGTCAATTGATTCGAGGTAGCTAGGTGCTCTACACACAACATTGCAAGTCAAATTATATATGAGCATCATCGGTCATCCTAAGTGCAGAAACATTATTGTCTTTAATATTTTAATTTTATATAGAAATTCTTTAAAAGTTGTTTGGTATTGTGTAATATTTATACAATTATTATGATAGATTCTTGGTGTTGAAATTATTTCTAAATATTTAATGGATTTACGTTATTATTGGTGCATTAAAATAATTTGTGATTGAATGAAAGCGTCACAAACTATATAATAACGTCAATAAGCGTCACAATTTTGCAGATAGTGACACTATAATGTGTCACTAAAACATTTAGTGATGAAAAAAAAAGTGTCGCTAAAATAAATAGTGACTAAATAATGAATGTAAAAAATAACACTAGTGTAGATAGTGACGTTTATAAGCGTCGTAAGAAAACAAATAGTGACGGCATATAGAGTCGTAAAAAGACAAATATTGGTTAAATGTATCTTATAAAGCCAAATAACGACACTACAAGTGTCACTAATTGACAAATAGCGACACTATAAGTGTCACTAATTGACAAATAACGACTTTTAAAGCGTCGTAAAATATCGACGCTTTTATGAAGCGTCGCAAAGCTATATTGCGTCGCTTTAAAGCATCCATGTGTTAAAAAAAGCGTCACAAAATGCCTTGTTTTCTTATAGCTAGTGGTTGTTGCGTGGAAAAAAATCTTGTAATTGTGATTGATAACTTTGTAATCAGAACCATTTTTGTATACCGAAAATCGCTGTATGAAGTCATGTCCCCCAGCGTTTACTTTTTGGAGCATGTTTGTCATAATTGTATTTTATTGTTGCTTTGATAGATGTAGTCTGGAAGAAGTATAACATCTAATTTTAGATTATTTATTCCTATAATCTTAATCCATAAGAAAGACTTTAAATTTCATATTGTAATTCTTCAAACAAAAAACATAAAAAAAAAACGTACCTCTTCATCCATTAATATCATATGTAGAACTCTTTTTTTAATATCTGATTCATTTTCTTTCCACAAGTAAACTACTCGAACTTTGATCTTCCAAAAACCAGTATCTTCGTCAATTTCAGAAGATGATACTTAGTGTGAGCCATGGCCTAGATTCTATAATGGAGATTTAGGAAATGATGAAGGGATGCAAATGCATGTTCAATAACATTTTGCTTCATATATATAATAATCAACATATAGATTATTAGTAATATAATCGTAAACATAATATTTTACAAATTGATTATAATTGATTTTCGGCGAATTAAATTACTGCAGGTTGAGAATAAAAAATTCTTAACAAAAAGAGTACTTACCACAAATAAATCATATTGATTTGGGTAAGACTCAGTAACAACATATGATTTATTTTTGGTTAGTTATTTTATTTATTTAATCAATTATTTTTTGTATACTTAAACTGTTTCCATTTTAAATTGTTTCCATTCTGGATTAATCCGTAATTAACTTTTCCTAGCTGTTTCACTCTTAAATTGTATACTTAAATAGTTTCCACTTACCATTAACTTTTAAATTGTATACTTAAATTGTTTTCATTTTAAATTGTATACAGAATTAACAATGTTTTCATTTTAATTGATTAATTTTGTATACAAAATTGAAATCTTCAATTTTCCTAGCTGTTTCACTATGCATTTATTAGGATTTTTGTAATTAAATTTTGATAGGTGATATAAAGAACAATTTAAATAAGGTAAATTTATTAAAGGTTGCTGAATTAGATCATAGTGGTTTCTGAAATATTTTTGTATACATAATTGGCTTTTTTAATTTAGGCTAATTTAATTTAATTTATTTGATATGGAATAAAATATTACTGATGTGAAAAGTGAAATTGAAAAAAAAACATCTATACACTCCAGAGGCAAATGGGTGGAAATTCTTTTGCTGTGGTAGTGCCACGTGGCAGATTCTCATACTGTTTTAGAAGATAGTATAATATGATATGATATGAAGTATGATTGAACATAAATGGAAATAAAATCTTAAAAATAAATTCTCCTACTTTGGAATCTTGGTTTAATTTGATTCTACTTCTTTATGACGTCTTTTAGAGCTTGTACAGAAATAACTTCAGCCATTTGTTATACATTCAAACGTAATAGCATTAATTTTTGAAGTTTTAATAAAATTGAATCAAATAAATATTAAAATCATCATATAATGATATGTTTGGCAACTTGGAATTCATTTCCAAATATTGAATTGACCCAAATACTATGTTTGGCAAATATTGGATTTGGAAATGTGGAATTGAATCAATTCTACATAGAAGTTTAATAGTAATGTAAAATTGATCAAGTATTAAAATTTCCAAATTCTAAGTGTTTATGTGTCATTTATAATTCTTGAATTTGAATATCATATTTGAATTCCCTATTTTCAAATGAATTCTATGTTGCCAAACACTACCTTAAGCTCACTACTTTATTGATTTGGTTATTTAATTTTACAGGTAGCTTAGCATCAAAGGACAAAGTAGTATGTTGAATTAATAGTTTAGTTATTATTAAATCACATTTTGATAGTTTTTTACCTCTTTCTTTTCGAAAAGTTTTTGGTCAATGCTTGGCTCATTAGTAATATTCTTGATAGCATATGTTCGACCCCCTCGCTCGACATTAAACTTTGAAACTTTTTAGTGGAAAAGAAAATATTTATCAAGTAATACATCCAACTGCGATGGAAAGGAAAATGGAAATTCTGAAGGTATTTAATACTCCTACAACGTTAAATAAAATGATAAGTAAAAAAGTCTAGAACATCTTTGGCTATGGCACCTATTATTATGTTGCTTGTAGATCCCATAGTATTAAAACAGCTTTTCCCGTATGATTATCTCTCACCTTGACTTTCTGTTTGGTATATTAATACAATAAATATAATAATTAGCAAAAGTGTATATTATCATTTAACTCTTAGCCATTAATAAAAGAGAAAATAGCAAATATCGCAAAGTTTGAGTGTTTTGCGAATTGCAGCCGCAAAGTTTTGTTTTGTGAATTACTGTTACCAAATATTAAATGTTGGCAGTGTCCAGGCCACATGACGGGATCCATACATTTTGACCATTTTTTGCCGGTTTTTACCATTGACATTCTACTCTCGCCCACGACTTATCCACACTACTTAACTCCCAACTCCCTCATTTAATTTTCAAATAATCTACCCCCAACCACTGTAATTAACCTTCCATCATTATTTTGGCACATAAAACCGTACCTATTGTTGCATAATCTCCTTCGAAAGTCGTTGGAACTTCACTACATTTAATACAATTGCAATTTAAAAATTTAGATTCAATGAAATAGTTAAACTTGTTGACGCTTAAGTCAATTCAATTGGCCTAAATTTGTTTTCCTTAAGGGGTCACCTGGAATCCCCCTATTAAATAGAGGAGTAAATATCTTTGGGGCTAAATTTCCCAAGAGATACTATAATGGAGTAATGATGATTTTCAATGAGTTTGGTATTTTTATCTGATAATTAGGTTAAAGAGAAGATATAAGGACTATGATCTAGAGATAAAAATGCCATTTGTGATGGATGAGATCAGAGAAACAACAAGAATTTAGTGGATGTTGATGATGGCAGAGGAGAGAAAAAAACATGAATAACTATGGTGAAATAGTGAAGTTGCCATTAAACCAAAATGAGTTTGGATTTACGCGAAAATATTTATCCTGCATCCGCATGGGTAAACATTCACCCGAATTTTAGAGGTACTAATTTACACTAATAATTATTTACTTTAATCCCAACCTCTTAGATATCTAGTACTTTATTCCCCTGAACTAAGTACTACCCTTTCACTCTCTTTTCAGGCAACCCCTAATTCTAAATAGGAAACCAATAATATTTATTAAACAATGAATAAGAATAAATAAATTCTATTGAATTAATTTATTTAGTAGCTTTTTATGTTTAGCTCCTCTAAAAGTCTTCCAATTCTGATAATGCTTGGATTTATCAAAAGGCAGCGATTTCCCATAAAATATTGAATGTATGTATTACCTAAACCACATAAGGTTTAAAGTTGTGTTAGTAAAGTGATTAATATTTACCTAAAATACAACAATGGTTGCGAAATTCAAGAGCAATGTGGCGGAAAAAGTTGTCTTGTTCTTATTCCATTTTATCATGATATATATAGGAATGTACAAATAACCCTAAATTAAAATATTTATATGGGCTGAGAAAAGTACAAGGCCCTTATGGGCTTAACATCCCCCCTCAAGTTGGAGCATGTAGGTCACAAATGCCCAACTTGCGAAGAAGGTATAAAAATTGTCGAGTCCCCAATGCTTTAGTAAGAATGTCAGCACACTGATCTATTGTAGAGACATGAGAAGGACTAATGAGACCATCACGAATAGCATCGCGTACATAATGACAATCAACTTCAATGTGCTTCGTTCGTTCATGAAAAAAAGGATTATGAGCAATATGCAAAGCTGACTGACTATCACAATAAAAAGAGATAGGATGAGAGACAACTACACCACGTAACCATTTTAACTCAGCAGTTAAGGCAGCCATGGACCTATATTCAGCTTTAGCGGAAGACCTGGACACAGTGTGTTGTTTCTTGGTTTTCCAAGAAACAGGAGAAGAGCCAAGAAACACAACCCAACCAGTAAGAGAACGTCGCGTAAGAGGACAACTGGCCCAATCAGAATCACACCAACCAGAGAGCAAAAGATCAGAATGTGCAGAAAGAAGAATCCCTTGCCCTGGTGTTCCTTTAAGATATCGAACAACCCGAAGAGCAGCGTCCCAATGATCAACTCGAGGAGTGTGCATAAACTGTGAGAGAATATGTACCGCATAAGACAAATCTGGGCGAGTGAATGATAAATAGATGAGACGACCAACAAGACGACGATATTGTTCAGGATCATCAAGAAAAACACTAGATGAACGACCAAGCTTGTGATTTGGTTCCATGGGCGTAGCGGCGGGGCGAGAACCTAGTAGGCCAGAGTCGTGAAGAATGTCAAGTGTGTATTTCCGCTGACATAAAAAGATACCCTCATGACTCCTTGCAACTTCGACCCCAAGAAAGTATTTTAGGAAACCTAGGTCTTTCATATGAAAACAATTGCTCAAATAAGTTTTAAAATCTGCAATAGTAGAGGAACAATTACCACTGATAATAAGATCATCCACATAAACTAAAACAGCGAGATATGCACCCTTTTTATTATAAGTAAAAAGAGAGTAGTCCGAGTAGGACTGAACAAACCCATATTTGACGAGCGAGGATGCAAGTTTAGCAAACCAACATCGAGGCGCTTGACGAAGGCCGTACAAAGATTTGCGCAATCGGCAAACCACCCCAGGTTTGTTCACTGTGAATCCGGGAGGAGGCTTCATGTACACCTCCTCACTGAGGTCACCATGTAAAAAGGCATTATGAACGTCCATCTGATGCAGGGCAAAGTTCTTAGCGGCGGCGACAGCCAAAAGCATACGGACAGTGGTCATTTTTGCCACAGGGGCAAAGGTTTCATGATAATCGAGCCCTTCTACTTGATGATTCCCAAGAATAACCAACCTAGCTTTAAAACGTTCAACTGAACCATCTGCATGATATTTGATTTTATACACCCATTTACAACCAAGAGCCTTCTTACCAGCAGGGAGAGTTGTCAAGTCCCAAGTCTTGTTATCTTCCAAAGCTCGAATTTCAGAAGACATAGCAAGCTGCCAACTAGGATCATGCATAGCATCTTTAAAGGAACGAGGTTCTACGCCTGCAGAAATGTTAGAGAGAAAAATACGATGCATATTGGAGAATTTAGTGTAACCGATATGATGTGCTATAGGATGGAAAGTACCTGAGGAATCCGACGTGGAGGGTGAAACAGAGGAAGGACTTAAAGAGGGAACCATGGCAACATAATCACGAAGCAAGATAGAAGGACGTTTTTCTCGACATCCTCGACCCAACTCCTCTGAAGGTCGGGTTGCAATAGAATCAACTGTAGGTAGTTCTTGCGAAGCAATGACACTAATAGGTTCCGCAGGTAAAGGAGGAACCTCCTGCGCAATTTGAGGAACATGTATAGGGTCCTTATTACAATAGTCATCCAAAAACTCAGGACAAGACACATCAATATCAGTATAAGAAGGAGAAGCGTCATGGGTGGATGACAATGAGAAAGGAAATTCATGTTCAAAAAATTGCACATCACGAGTCACAAAGAAATTATGCCTATCAAGATCATAAAGTTTCCACCCCTTCTTGGTACTAGAGTAACCAACAAAAACACACTTTTTACTCCGGGAAGCAAACTTGTCAGTCCTAGATTTTTGGTCATGCGCAAAACATAAACAACCAAAAATTTTTATATCTGTGTAATCAGGTTCATTGCCAAACAGAATTTCATAGGGAGTCTTAAAATGCAAGAGTCTAGATGGAGTTCGATTAATCAAATAAGCAGCACTAAGAATACACTCTCCCCAAAAAGAAATAGGAAGATTCCCTTGAAATCTCAAAGCACGACCGACATTCAAAATATGTTGATGTTTTCTTTCAACACGCCCATTTTGTTGCGGTGTTCCAACACACGAGGTTTGAAAGACAATTCCACATGTATCAAAGTATTGTTTCATACAATTAAATTCGTTACCATTATCACTACGAACAATTTTAATATCACATCCAAATTGTCTTGAAGCCATAGCAATAAAAGAATGAAAAGCTGAGTACACTTCAGTCTTAGATTTGAGCAAATAAACCCAAACACCACGAGAAAAATCATCCACAAGAGTTAAAAAATAATGTGCACTACAAGAAGATGGAGTAGCATAGAAACCCCACAAATCACCATGTATAAGTTCAAAAATTTTACTAGCTCTACTATCACTACGAGGAAAAGAAGAATGTTTTTGTTTTGCTTGCGGACAAATAATGCAAGCTTTATTTAAACCTTTATTGCAAGAACTATTCCGGATGGGAGAAAGAAATTTTGTGATTTGTTCTGCAGGATGACCCATTCTTTGATGCCATAATTCAAACTCATCAACCTTCACTGTTGCACTAACCATGCCATGTTCCTGAAAGTAGTAAAGTCCTCCCTTCCGTTCACCGGCTCCAATCAGGTTCCCCGAATGACGGTCCTGTATAGCACAAAATTTATCAGTAAAATACACACGACAATGTGTGTCATCAATAAGTTGAGAAACAGAAAGTAAATTGCAACATAGTTGGGACACAAAATAAACATTGTCAAGAATAAGGTGATCAGTGAGTTTCACTTTTCCTTTCTTCATCGCAACCACCTGTTGTCCATCGGGTAACCCAATTGGACACATAGCATCACTAATATCATACAAACAGGTCTTATTACCAGTTACATGATTAGTAGCTCCAGTATCCAAAATCCAAGACAAAGAGCACATACCCATCATGCGTTCCACAGGTTCCTCATTTACCAATTTCATAAGACGTTGTATCTGTTCTGGGGTCAAGTCATTCAAAAAGAGCCCTTGTCCAGCTCCTCGCACACCATGTCCATTCCCAGCAGCAGCCATATCTTTTGTTCCAGCAATCAATGTGTCTTCTCCAACACCTATTGAGTTTACACGTGCATTTCCATTCCCATTGAATCCGCTATTGCTATTGTGACCATGACCTCTACCACCATTGTTAGAGTGTCGAATTTGTTTTCCTCCTCCTTTATTGCCAAATTTCTCTTCCCACCAAGATGGTATGCCATGTAACTTGAAGCAAGTAGTATTATCATGTCCTGATTTCTTACAGTGATTGCAAAACAATTTATTCCTTTCCAATTTTCTGTCCAAATTATTTTTCAAACCAACAGATTGCAACGCAAAAATATGACGCTCATGTTCATCTTCTTTGTGATCTCTTTTCATCCCTTTAAGTCTCTCTTCCTGTAACAATGTTTGATAGGCGCGGTCCAAGTCGGGTAAAGGATTTTGAGATAGCAAATTTGACCGCACCATTCCGTATCGTTGATCATCAAGACCAATTAAAAACTGATGAAAAATCTCCTCTTCTCTATCCTTAGCATATTCCATCATTACATTTCATGAACATTTTCCACAATCACAATAGTGCAAAGGTTTCATGCGATGTAACTCATCATACAAATTCATCAATTTGGCATAATACTCCTCCATACCTTGATTGTTGGTTTGTTTACAAGTTGTGATTGCACTGCGAAGTTGTTGTACTTTCGGCCCATTTGCAATACAAAATCGCTTTTCTAGGTATAGCCATAGTCCCCTGGCCTCCTCATGAAACGGAATCGAACCTACCAATTTTGGTTCAATACTTCTCAAAATCCATGAAACAATCATCGAGTTTACGGTTTCCCAATCAAATAATTCAGTTGTTGCCGTCGGCTTTTTAACGGTGCCATCAATGAAGACAAACTTTCTTCTAGCTTTAAGTGAAAGAGTAATTGCTCTCGCCCAGCCCACATAGTTATCACCTGTGAGAATTATATGAGTAATAAGACTTCCCGGTTGATCTCCGGACGTCAAATAATACGGTGAATATTGGTCAAAAGTTGCGGCTAATCTGCCTCTGTTTTCGTCAGCCATCCCGATGGATCAGTAAATAGATTCACAAATAATGGGAGAAGCAAAAAAATAAAAAGAAAAAAAAAACATACAATAAGTCTCCAATGGTGGTTGTGTATGATGTCTTGAAGAAGAACCAGTATCCAAATAATGGTGATGTATGATTTATGAAAGAAATCAATACTCAAATTAAAGAAGAAAATTAAAGAAAATTCAAGAAATGAGTACTTGGATACTGGTTTTTAGGGGTATGAGAAAAGCAATGGCATTAGCAGCCTTATGCTCTACCGCTCTGATACCATGCGAAATTCAAGAGCAATGTGGCGGAAAAAGTTGTCTTGTTCTTATTCCATTTTATCATGATATATATAGGAATGTACAAATAACCCTAAATTAAAATATTTATATGGGCTGAGAAAAGTACAAGGCCCTTATGGGCTTAACAATGGTGCATACCTCTCTAAGCTTTTATCTTTGCATATTGTAGAACCATTATGAATCTTCCCTTATCACTTCGAACATTTTGAATGTGATTATAAACTTGTTCAGCATATTTATCCCATAGCCTTACACCTAATTTAACTCCACTAAAAATATCAGCAGTAATTTTAAAATTTTGGAAAATTTTACATGGTAGCATCCAGTTTATGTACTATCTAATTGCCGTAGCATTTTCCGTTAAGTTCTTGTTGAATTCCGTTTAATTCATCATTTTGTAAGTTTTTGCCACAAGGTAACATCCAGTTTTAGATCACAATTTTAACGTTTAATTCACTATTTTAATGTTTGATTCACCGTTTAATTCATTAACGCCCATAAATGTTTAATAATTTTATTAAAAAATTATAAATGTTAAACAATTTTATGGAAAAATAATTTTAATGTTCAATTAACCATTTTAATAAATCTTTAATTTTTACTAGTCGAAACAAGTACTCTTTCGAATAAGTACTTGTTTCAATCGAATTTTCGAAAAAGTTACCCCATAAGAAAAATTGCGACATCCTTTTTTTTTTAAATCCTTATGATGGGTAAAAATGACGTCAAATATATTTTATGGTTTACGTATCGAAAAATAGGCGAATAAGTACTTGTTTTGACTTACGGTTTACGTATCGGAAAATAGGCAAATAAGTACTTGTTTCGACCGGATTTTCAAAAGAGTTACCCCATAAGGGTAATTGCAATGTCCATTTTTTCAAAAAAAATCGTTATGGTAGGTAAAAATGACGTTGAATATCTTTTATTTTTATTTTATTAATTTATGTGTTTTGATTTTAAATTATTTTTTTAACGGATGCTAACATGTTGAAAAAACTTACAAAATTATTTATGTGTTTTAATTTTAAATTAATTTAAATTAATTTCTTTTATTTTAAATTTTAAATTATTTGTTAATTTATTTATTTTAATTTTAAATTATTTAAAAAAAAGCGTTATGGTAGGTAAAAATGACGTTCGATGCTACCAATTTGAAAAAACTTACAAAATGATGAATGAAACGGAATTTAGCAAGAACTTAACGGAAAATGCTACGACAATTAGATAGTGCATAAGCTAGATGCTACCAGAATTTTCTTAAAAAAGTGATACCACTGACATTTAATTAAAACTGATGCTACCATGTGGAATTTCCTTTAATTCTAATCAATGGAAATAATTTTATACATACGAAGTGTGAGATCTTACTTTGTGTTGATTATGTACAAATTCATTGTTTTTTCTGAGCTAAACAATCAAAATCTCCAAATTGTCCCACTTCTCTAATAACTTCTTTAAAACTAAAAATTAATAATAAGTAAATACTTTATTGTTAAACTAGTATAGAAACTCATGCAATGCACAAAGTTTTTAATAGAGATGCAATTACATGATAACAATATAAAATTATAATATTTCTTATAAAATAGGTATATGATTTTAGAATATATAGTGCTTATAATAAAAAAATTCAATCGTTAATTAATATAAGTATTATCTAAGGCTCTCATACTTTTCAAGGTAAATTTGGGTTATCTTCCAACAATGTTATCGTAATATTTTTTGTCATTCTCAAAATAATTTTTGATATCATGTATATTTTAATTCTTGTTGAAATATTTTATAAATTAAAATTTTAATAAAAAAACTTTATTAGTTAGCAAATATTTCAACATAAGAAAATAGTTATATATTCTAAGAAACTTTAAATGTAAATCTTATAAGAGTAGCTTTTAAATTCAAAGATATAATATTCTAAGAAAATTTAACAGATTATATCTAATTACGATATACCACTCATATATTATAAGAATAAGTTGATGTTAAATAAGGTAAGAATTATTTCATATGGAAAATCCCTATGAGAATGCCATGTGAAATTTTACATTCTTTTTATTAGATTATATGATATGATATGATCGTCCAAGTAGCTCCATGAAATATTTTGTCACTCATTATTAAAAGTTTACATACCTATTTAATACTTGTCGTCCGGAGTATTATTACCCAAAATATTTTCAAAATTAATGAATTATAGATTGATTTACGGATTTTGATGCCGGGTATTTTTTCAATTATTGATGTCATCGACAAAAAAAGTTAACATTTATGCTTAGTTGGTCTTTATTCTCTATCTATTTCATAGACGACATATTTAGTGAAAAATAGCCATTAAAAGTAAACTAGTGAAAGAAGTATTGTTGTTCAACCATTCTCATATTTCTATTTGATTATATATATTGAAGCAAATATTATTTTTCTTAAATATGGAATTAGTGGATTTTAATATGAAAACGATGCTATATTAGAGATAGATCGATGTGTTACAATCTCTAATATCACCAAAATCGAATAGTGAAGTCTTGTGTGAAACAAACTAAGCAAACAAATGACACTACAAAAAAAAAGCAATTTTCCGACTACTCAAAACAATCGGTTTTTAGTCGGTATAGAACTATACCGACTAAATTCCGACTGTTTTGGGTTAGTCAGCTCAGATTGGTAGGTAAATCATTTTAGTAGGAAAACAGTCGGAATTTTCCGACTAACTTGGGTAGTCGGAAATTAGTCGAAAATTTCCGACTACCCGTTAGTCGGAAGTTAGAAGGTAAGCACTATTTCAGAATTCAATCCAAAATGACAAAAAAAAAATAAAATTAAAATTTGCGATCGTTTTGCGACAAACCGTCTGGTCGCCAAAAAAAAGAAAAAAATATTTTTTTTGAATGGATGCCACGTACAACCCACGTGGCACCACACGCGCCAGCGCCAATTCCCCACAACCCATGCGCCTAGCAGGTTTCGAACTTGAGACCTCAATTTCCAAAGCACATCACTCTAACCACCAGACCAAGTGACATTAGTGATATGTTTTGCAAGGCTATTGTATTTATTAGTTGTACCTTAATTCTTTATTTGCATAATAATGTTTAATCGTATTATTTATTTTTTTTTCGTTTTTGTTACTTTTTTTTTTTTTTATTATTATTATTATTATTATTGTTATTATTATTATTATTATTATTATTATTATTATAACCCGTTTTAGTATATCATTAGTATAATATTTGTTGTATTAGCATAATATATATTAGTCGTATTAGTGTACTATTAGTCGCATTAGTATAGTATTAGTCGTATTATTAGTCGTATTATTATTATTATTATTATTATTATTATTATTATTATTATTATTATTATTATTAGTGTATTAGTATATTAGTATATAAAGTATTAGTCATATTCATGTAGTAATATTAGTATTTTTATTAGTGTATTAGTTGGTTAGTTGATTAGTAAAAAAAGAAGAAAACCAACAAAATGCTACCCATAGGATTCGAACACAAGACCTACTGGACACAAACAAAACCACTTACCAACTGAGACAACTACCTATACATGCTATGATACAGCGCCTAATATTTATAAATTAGTCCACCAGGCCAATATTAGGATAAAATAATTCCTTAATACGACCGACCAATACCGACCACATTTTAGTCGGAAAATTTTCCGACTAAAATTCAGTCGGAAGTTAGTCGGAAAATAATTAATTTTTTATTTTTTTTAAATTGCGACCAAAAACAAATTTAGTAGCAAAATAGTCGGAATTTCCGACTAACACGTGTTAGTCGGAAAATCAGTCGGAATTTACGACTATTTCGGTTAGTCAGTAGCTTTTTTGGTCGGTAAGTTGCATTTTTTTTGTAGTGTGAAAAACAATGTTTGTAAGAATAAAATGCAATAATAAACGACACAAAAATTTTACGAGATTCACCCAATTTATGCTTTGTCCTCCGGTGTAGTATCTCTTATATTATAACAATTGAAAATAATAATTAGAGAAGAGATAATAGGCTAGTGTTTGGCTCGAGTATTTTGTGGATTAATTTGATGGGCACATGAGACCTCTTAATTACATGTATTGAGTGACATAATAATAGCTAAGAATTAGTTGTTGGAAATTGTGACTTCAATTTTATAATGTAGGAAAAATTACCTAGAATAATCAAAACTATTCATGATTTTCCTACAATAATCCCACCTATTGATTAACCATGAATAATCCCCACTTTGAGGGGTATTTTTCTAGAGTAAACCCGGTGACCGGATGACTTGCTATAGCAACTTTTATTTTTAATGAAATAGGATAAATTAAAATAAAATGTCGAAAAAAATGTTAAAAAATGTTCATAAAAAATTTATGATTTTTTTTATTATTTAGAATTTTTATGTAAAATTTCAAAAATATTTTCTAATTTTAAATTAATATTTAATTTATTTTTTTGGTGAATTACCTACTATAGCAGGTCATCGGGTTACCCAAGCTTACTCTAGGAAAATACCCCTCAAAGTTGGGATTATTCATGGTTAATCAATATGTTGGATTATATAGGAAAATCATGAATACTTTGGATTATTCTAGGTAATGTTTCCCATAAATTAAACATGTAAAATAAAGTTACATAGTATAGTATGTTACAAAACATATATCAAGTTCAAACATTTGCTTAGCATACACAAAATGCAAACTTGATCATCGGGAATCACCATAAATCGAACATAGTAACAAGAAGATTTTGTTTGAACTTGATATTAATTCTAGGCGAGATGCTCTTTCCTAAAACATTATTTTTTCCCTACTACGGTGCTTAGGAATAAACCGAAAATATGTTCTGAGATACAAAGAATTACACTAACTTCCGAGCACACGGAAATTCGAATGATGTAAGATAAACTTAAATATAAGAAGATGCGAAAAATTACAAACGAGGATTGCAAGTTCTCGATGTAAAGTGTTAGAGAAGAAAAGAACTCAGAAATTAAACCTAGTGAATAACACACAAGCCTTCTATATTTATAGAATAGCTCACACCATTTCAGGAAGTAACATATTACTTCACGAAACACGAGATTTATTCACGAACTAATGTCGTCTTTCAATCAATCCATCCCATATATCCGATTAATATAACCATATTAACCGTAGGTAGTTATATTATAACTAACAAAACCGAATAAAACGAACATCGCAAAAACCAGCGCGAAACTCGCGACCAGTGACAAATGTCGCGACCCGCGAAAAGTGATTTTTCAAAAACAGAAACTTTGCTTTGAAACACTCGCGACCCACGAGCCTTTTCGCGATCAGTGAGAAGCATTTTCCACAAAATAATTAATTTGCAATCTTGGGATATTTCTAATTAATTAATTTATTTGATTTAAATACTTTCCGATAACCATTATACACCTGTAAATTGAGAATGTAACAGCTACAACCAAAAGGTTATAAAATAAAACAGAATCCAAAGCCCACTAAAATGAGTGCTGCACAAATTTTACTTCTGCATACTTCTGTTCAATCAGCTCCTCCGAGGAAATAAGTGGGTTATACAACTGATACAACTCCTCCATTAACTACTCCATTCATCAAGCATCATAATTTATTCTATAAAGTTACTCATACAATACTTAATACTTACACTCTTAAAACACCTTCATCAAATACCCATACTCAACACCATTAAGGCATATACTTAAAGCAACCATTAAACATCCTCATAGGGTTCCACACACACTAATTCATATGATTTATTTTGGTGCACTCAAGTCACACCATTTTAATCACAACATGATAATTGAAGTTTTAATAAGGAAAATGAATTGATGAATATTGATAGGTTCTTTTATATTAACTAATAAGGATATCAAGTGTATGGAGTCACGTGTTGTGCAAGAAGATACATGTGCAAACAATACTTATGAAGAGGAGCATACTGAAGTTGATCAAATGGCTGCTGCAACTAAGGGATAGAACACTTATTTCTGTTAAGAGTTTATTAGAATAGTTAGTTATGTAGTTAGTTATGTATCTAGTTCTTGATTCTTGTTTCTTGCACGTGATATAGCATCGCTCAACATGTATATATATGTACCTATAGAGAACAACTTGTATACAATTCCAATTCAATCAATAATAAGAATTGTTTTCATTCCTCCTTTCTGTTATGGTATCAGAGCTTTGCTCTCACTACCACACAGAACCTCTTCCACTTCTCATCTCCCTTACAAATGCTAAATATGGGCAAGAACATTCACTCAAAGAATGACCCTACAACAAATCAATTTAGTGTATACTTCCTTCATCCCACAGACTCAGGACAAAAGATAATTACAAAGATCTTCAATGGAATTAGGTTTAAGGACTGAAAAAGGGCAATGGAGATAACCCTCTCAGGAAAGAACAAATTGGGTTTTGTTGAAGGGACCATAAAGAGATCCAAAAGTAATGCAACTCTTGGCAAAGCATGGGATAGGGTCAATAATGAAGTGATGGGATGGTTATTGTCTGTCATATATGAGAAAATTGCAAACACATTACAATGGCTCTAGACTACCAAGGATATATGGGATGAATTGGAAGACGGATATGGAAAAACATCCTATGCACAACTTTTCTCAATCCAAGAAAAGATAGGGAAGGCTACACAATCATCAAAAGAAACCGTGGAAAGCTTCTTTAGAAAGATGAAAGGATTATGGGATGAGTTGGATTTCCTAGATCCTACACCTACTTGCATCTACTCAGGATGCACTTGTGAATTGAACAAAAAAGTGATCAAGATTCAGCAAGGAAGGAGGCTCATGGAATTCCCGATGAAAATAAACCCCAAATATCAACACATTAGGAGCAACATCCTAATGATGAAAGAATTACTCTCAGTTGCAGAAGCATATAGGATCCTCATGCAAGAGCAAACCCACCAAGAATTAAGTAAATCAACAGTGAGTGATACCCAAGAAACCCCTATAGCTTGTAGGGTTGATAAAAGAAAGTACGCTGATAAGGGAAAGTTCACTCAAAACAAGAAGGGGAGTTATTACTGTGATCTTTGCAAAATGCATGGTCACAGTATGGAAAGATGCTGGAAGATTTACGGTTATCGACCTAACTATAGGCCAAACACATGGAAGGAAGATGGCCTTAGCAAAAGGGGTCACACTCAAGCACTGCCACAAGGAGTAGAATGCACAAATGAACCCAAACTGACCCAAGAATAGTATAACAAATAGATATGTTTACTTAGTAAGCAATTTAATGAATCAGAGGATAAGGATAATTCTTTGGCTGCATCTGCACATCATGAAGGTAACCACTGTCTTAATTTCTGAAGGAAATCTAAATGGATCCTAGATAGTGGTGCCACATACCACATATGTTGTGATATCACCCTTTTCAAAAATCACAACATTATTAACAATGTTCAAAACAATGTCACAATACCTATTGGAACAAATGTTAAAATAAAACATATAGGAACCGTGCAGTTACATAATGGTTTGATTTTAAAGAATGTCTTATATGTGCCAGGGTTGAATTTAACCTTGTATCTATACACAGGTTATGCATGAATAACAATGTTAAAATTAGCTTTGTAGCTGATTTTTGTGTGATGTAGGAGCCTTTGATGAAGCCCTTGCTTCTTCGTAGGTTGAAGAACCACCTATACTATGTTGAAGAAATTTCAACCACTACAACACCTAACATGATTATACAAGTAAAACAACTCTCTGCCTATGAGGGCTTTGGAGAATGAAAGACTAGTTAATCCTGTAGTTTGTACACAAAATAAGGCTTGAAGAAGCTTAGACAACATCCAGTTGTGGCATCTCAGATTGGGGCACATCCCCTTTAATAGACTACATATTGTGTTTCATGATTTAGATTGTAATACTTTTTATAAGAATTTTCTATGTACAATCTTCCCTTTGGGGAAAGAAAGAATGAAATCATTTCAAAGAAGTTCAATAAGAACAACTTACTCTTTTCAGCTAATACACATAGATCTTTGGGGACCAATGAAGTTTCCAAACAGACTAAAATGCAACACATTTTGTACCATAGGGGATGATTACTCTAGATTCATATGGGTAATGTTTGTCAAGAATAAAAGTGACTTCTTGACAGTTTTCAAACAATTTCATGCTCTGATAAGAAATCAATTTGGCAAAGAAATAAAAATTGTGAGAACTAATAATGCCAAGGAACTTAGTCAAGGGGAAGTTCTTGATTACTATAGAAGTAAAGGCATCCTACACCAATTTAGCTGTGCTGAAACACCACAACAAAATGATGTTGTGGAACATAAGCAAAAGCATATACTAGAGGTGGCTAGGACCCTATATCACCAATCTAAACTCCCAACTATGTTTCGGGGAAATTTTGTTTTGACAGCTGCACATCAGATAAACAAAATGCCTATAGTCCCACTAGATGATATTACATGTAACAGCCTCAAACTTCTGTTACATTACACCTTATGAAAAATTATATGGGGCAAAACCATCATATGATTTGCTCAAAGTCTTTGGATGCTTATGTTTTTCCTTCAACCCTAAAAAGGGATAGAACAAAGCTAGGGGCCAAAGCATACCCCTGCATCTTTATAGGGTATTCTCAGCAACAGATAGGTTACAGGTTATATAATCTTACAACTAAAAACACCCTTGTGTCTAGGGCTATTTATTTCCATGAAAAATACTTCCCATAAAGATTCAAAAATCCAGATAAAACCCCTATGCAACGTATATTTGTACCAAGGTCTAATTACCCTATGACTAACTTTGAGTCTGTCACCACTCAATTATGCACACAAGAAAATTCTAATGATTATATACATTTGTGCACACCTTAGGATTCTGAATAGCAAACTGTATGCAATCCTAGCAATAATAAAGAAACTCATCAGGAACCTAATAGGCAAACACCTGATCCGACTAAAAGACTATCAAGACAAAGAACAAAACCAATATACTTGCAAGATTATAATTGTGCATCCAAAGAAACTGCACATTGGTGCAATTTAATACAATATAGTGCCCTATCTACTATGCATAAACAGATAGCAAAGAATCTTGATGAATACACTGAACCAAGATCATATCTTGAAGCATCTAAACACCCTAAGTGGATTGAGGCCATGGAGAAGGAACTCAAGGCATTATCTGAGAATAATACATGGGATGTAGTTTCCCTACCTGCTGGTAAGAAACCCATTGGAAATAAATGGGTTTACAAAGTGAAAATTAAATTAGATGGCTCATTAGAGAGATTTAAATCCAGATTAGTTGCAAAAGGTTATAACCAAAATCAAGGCATTGACTATGAAGAAACCTTCAGTCCAGCAGTAAAAATGACCACTGTGAGATGTTTACTTGCTATTGCAGCTAACCAACATTGGATGGTTCACCAAATGGATGTTAACAATGCCTTCTTGCATGGTGACTTGCATGAAGAAGTCTACAGGACCATGCTACTAGGAGTTCCTAATCCACATAACAAGGTTTTCCATATAAGAAAATCCCTTTATGGATTGAAGCAGGCATGCAAACAATGGCATGAGAAACTCATGCTTGAATTAAAGACTTTAGGCTTGTCTCAATCAAGGAATGATTATCCCCTATTTGTGAAGAGACAAGGGTCACTCATCACTATCATGGCAGTCAATGTTGATGATATCTTAATCACAGGCAATCACACTAATGACATTACTTTTATAAAACAACATCTTGATAGAGTATTCACCATAAATGATCTAGGACAATTACATTTCTTTCTTGGAATTTAAGTTAGTTATACTTCACAAGGAGTGATCCTCACTCAGCAGAAACACACAAAAGCTCTCTAGGCTACAAGTGGACTAACAAATTTTTAAAAGGTTGTTACACCCTACCACTTAATTTGAAACTAAACTCCACAGATGGAGATTTATTTCAAGATGCTGAATTATATAGGAGTATTGTGGGGAAGTTAAACTTTCTCACCAACACTAGGCCAGACATTGCCTTCACTATTCAAACATTAAGTCAGTTCATGCAGTCTCCTAGGATACCTCATTGGGAAGCATTAGTCCACACATTGAACTATATATACACTCTACATCTGGTCAAGGATATGTCCTAAAAGGTTCTGCACGCCTCACCTTACAAGCCTACACAGACTCAGATTGGGGGGGCTTGCCCAACTACCAGAAGGTCTATTTCTGGTTACCTTGTGCTTCTTGGGAATTCCGCTGAAAGTTGGAGATCAGAAAAGCAAACTACTGTGTCGAGGTCCAGCTCTGAGGCTGACTATAGGGCAATGGCCAATAATGCATCTGAAATAACTTGGGTAGTCAGATTGCTCAAAGACATGGGGGTTGATCATTTAAAGCCTGTGACTTTGCACTGTGATAGTCAATCAGCAATATACATTGCTAAGAACCCTAGGTTTCACGATAGAACAAAACATATTGAAATAGATTGCCATTTTACCAGGGATAAGATCTTAGAAGGCCTAATACAGCCGACATATCTTCCCACTCAACATCAATTAGCAGACATCTTAACTAAAATGTTACCATCTTCTCAGTTCAGGTATTTACTATCCAAACTAGGTGTCACTAACATGCCTCCTAGTTTGAGGGGGGATAATAAGGATATCAAGTGTATGGAGTCGAGTGTTGTGCAAGAAGATACATGTGCAAAAAATACTTATGAAGAGTAGCATACTGAAGTTGATCAACTGGCTGCTACAACTAAGGGACAGAACACTTACATTTGTTAACAGTTTATTAGAATAGTTAGTTATGTAGTTAGTTATGTATCTAGTTCTTGATTCTTGTTTCTTGCACGTGATATAGCATCCCTCAACATGTATATACATATACCTATAGAGAACAACTTGTATACAATTCCCATTCAATCAATAATAAGAATTGTTTTCATTCCTCTTTCTGTTATTAACGAAAAGAGATTATTTGAGAAAACAAATGGGAAATTGATGGGGCTTACAAGATAAAATTTTAGAAGAGACAAGAAATTGGAAAAAGAATACTTTTGATGAGAGAAATTATTAATGAACACCAAAATACAATATGTATTAATTTTTGATTACAATATTATTTAACGTATAATTTTGAGCTTATACGATTACATTAATTTTTAATTGATATTCTATTGACAATTGACAATTTTGATGGGAGAGGAGAATTTTCAGTGATAAACAACTAAGTTTGAAATTCAATTATGTCTTTATTAATTACTAATTAACAGTAGTTTATTCCATTAATTAATAAAACACAAATTTGTTTTTAAAGGGTCCATGTTTTATTTCTCGCTCAGGGGCATTTAAAATATCCAAGATGACCTTGTAGTTCGATAACCATCTAAAGAAGCCAATCACCTATGTAATTTCAAAGTTTAGTACAAGTTTCAAAAAAACAATATATATTATGATCCATAAATTTTACTAGGTATGAGTTAATCTGAAGGTATATATAAAACACAAAGTTGTTGCAATAGGAATAAACATTAAATGAAGCAGCTAAAAGTTTGTTATGCATTAGCATTATTTTTTGCGCCATTAGTTTTTAAAATTTTTAAATTTATTTAAATTGCGTTTGAAAACAAACATTTCATTTCAAATTATAGATTTCAATTATGAAATCGTAACGTAGAATTTGAGAATGACAAGTGAATTATGGCAAACTTCATTTGACTTCGTGGGTGTTGTGATTGTTCTTTGTTAATGGTTATATCTTTGTGCCAATTACAATATTGTAAAAGATTGACTTTGTTGTGCAACGTGGACAATCCACATTTTGGGTTCTTCGCTTGATACATTATTTTTTTTTAATTGCACACTTATTGATGATGAAATCCGATACCTTTTCCACTTACTCACATTCTAGATCGAATTTATTTTGTAATTATTGTCATCGTCATGGACATGGTGAGGATCATTGTTGGGCAAAACATGGCTTGCCAGAGTGGTGGAAACATAAAAGATCATGTGGTGATGGTAATAAACGGGAAGGTGGCGGTGCAATAAGTGCTGCCACTACTAACGATAGGACAACTCTTTTATCTCATTCTTCAAATAATTTGGGTCTCACATCTACTGAACAACAACTTGTTATGGATCTTACTAGTTTGACAATATTACAGTCTCGAGATTATTTGAGGGGTGAGCCTTCTGTATCTTGGCTCCTTGATTATGGTGCATCTCATCATATAACTGGAAATCATGAATTATTAGCCATATTCGGGATATTAACCATTGTCCTATTGGTCTTCCGGATGGTAAACAAATTATATCCACTATACAGAGCGAGGTGCACTTGTGTACTAATATTGTTGTTCATAATATGTATTATGTTCCATCTTTGAATTGTAATTTGATCTCTATTTCACAACTTACTATTGATGTTCGTTGTACAGTCACTTTCACTAATACATTGTGTGCTATTCAGGACCTACACTTGAGGACTTTGAATAGATTGGGTGAACGGAGAGATGGACTGTACTACTTTCGTGACATACCTTGTATTCGTTCATTGTCTGCTACTGATGGTTCTTCTTCTGATTTGTGGCATCAAAGACTTGGCCATCCTTCAGACAAAGTATTACGGTATCTTCCTTTCTCTCTTAAAACTAGTAATACTTCTAATAAAGCTTGTGGTGTATGTCATCAAGCCAAACATTCTAGAACTAGTTACTCTGTTAGTGACCGTAGAGCAACCTCCCGTTTTGAGATTATACATTGTGACTTATGGGGAAAATACAATACTCCTTCTTCTTGTGGTGCTTCTTATTTTCTCACTTTGGTTGATGATTATTCTAGAGCCGTTTGGGTGTATCTTCTCTTTGGGAAAACTGAGGTTGCTAAAATGTTTCGTTCTTTTTTTTCTATGATTGAACGACAATTTGATGCCAAAATTAAAGTGGTGCATAGTGATAATGGTACGAAGTTTAAATGTATGCGTGAGATTTTTGAAAATAATGGAATTCTATTTCAAACCTCTTGTATAGACACACCACAACAAAATGGGAGGGTTGAGCGTAAACATCGCCCTATCTTGAATGTTGCTCGTGCTTTACGTTTTCAAGCTAATTTACCTCTACAATTTTGGGTGATTGTGTTTTGGCTGCTAGCTATATTATTTGTAGAACTCCATCTTCAGTGCTTGACTCTAAAAATCTGTATGAAGTTTTATTTGGAGTTTCTCCTTCTTTTTATGATTTGTGTGTCTTTGGATTATGTTATACTTATGATCATCATTCCAAGAGGCACAAATTTTCTAGTAGAAGTCGCAAATGTATTTTTGTTGGGTATCCATAGGGGAAAAAGGGGTGGAAATTATATGATCTTGAGACGAGGGACTATTTTGTTTCTAAAGATGTGCGTTTTTATGAAACTAAATTACCTTTTGCCGATAATCAAACTACAACTACATCCCCTCACATTGTTGCTCCTAATTTTGATGACATTAGTTTGCCTACATCACTTGATGTTGACCTTCATGTTGTAGATACTTCGATTGAACAAAAACATAATGATGGAAATGGGTTAGAAACTTGTGCTTCTGGTTTATTTGCACCTGCGAATATTAGGTTAGGAACAAGGGAGAGACCTACTGATGTTTGTGCGGTTGAGCCTAGTGAAATAGTTGTGTCCACCTCTATTTCTAATATTGAGCCTACCAGTTTCTTAGGCATCGATAATGGTTTTGGTCCAGGGTGCTCCAATGTCCGCAATGATACAAATAATATTTTGGATGTAGATTGTCCCAATTAAACAACTTTGAGGGAGGAGGTTGTGGCCACTCCTAATGTTCTAGATGGTGATGAAAAAGGAAAAGACAAGCGTATACGTTATCCTTCCACAAAGTTACGGGGTTTTGTCAAGAACACTATTCGGAAAGTTCGTCCATCCTCTTCTTCTCCGCTGCCTAATCCTGCTCAGTCCTCAGGTATCTCTTATCCTATAGCGTACTTTGTTAATTGTGATCGTTTTTCAGTAGGCCATAGAAATTTTCTTGCAACTATTTCTGCAATTGCGGAACCCCGATCATTCAAAGAGGCAATGAAAGATCCAGGTTGGCAGGTTGCTATGAGAAAGGAGATCACTTGGCGCATTACCACTCTTCCTCCCGGTAAGAAGGCACTTGGTAGTCAATGGGTCTACAAGATCGAGTATAATTCCGATGGTAGTGTTGAACGTCTCAAAGCTCGCCTTGTGGTATTTGGTAACCATCAGATTTAAGGTATTGATTACACTGATACCTTTGCACCAGTAGCCAAGATGACCACAATATGTGCTTTTCTATCTGTTGTTGCGGCCAAAAATTGGGAATTGCACCAAATGGATGTTCACAATGCCTTCTTACATGGTGATCTGTCAGAAGAGATTTATATGCGATTGCCTCTGGGTTTTCAAGGTGCTCATTTAGGTAAGGTGTGTCGCTTACAAAAATCTCTTTATGGTCTCAAGCAAGCACCTAGATGTTGGTTTGCAAAGTTAGCAGCTTCTCTTCGGCAATATGGTTTTCGACAATCTTACTCTGATTATTCTCTTTTCACCTATCATAAGGGTGAACTTTAGTTAAACATTCTTGTTTATGTGGATGATTTGATTATTTCTGGTAATAATTCTGATGCCCATCTTGCATTTAAACAATATTATTTGTGTTCTTGTTTCCACATGAAAGATCTTGGGCCTCTAAAGTATTTTTTGGGTATAGAAGTTGCTTGTAGTTCATAGGGAATTTACTTGTGTCAACGCAAATATACTCTCGATATTATTAGTGAAATTGGTAACCTTGGCTCAAAACCAATACTTTTTCATATGGAGACAAACCATCAGCTTTCACGATCTACTAGTCCACTTCTTGAGAATTTTGACAGATATCGTCGCTTACTTGGTCGTCTTATCTACTTGTCGTTTACTAGACCTGACTTGGCTTACTCAGTTCATGTGTTGTCTCAATTTCTTCATGCTCCACACCGTGACCATTCGGACACTGTTGTTTGAGTTGTTCAATATTTGAAGGGTTGTCCTTGTTAAGGAATTCTTCTTCGCTTTGATCGTGACTTATCTTTGTCTGGTTGGTGTGATTCTGACTGGGCTGCTTGCCCCCTCACTCGACGTTCTGTAATGGGCTGGCTAGTCTTTCTTGGCCAATCTCCTATTTCGTGGAAGACAAAGAAACAAGTAACTGTTTCTCGATCCTCTACCTAAGCCGAATATCGCTCAATGGCTGCAGTCACTTGTGAACTCAAATGGTTGAAGGGCTTACTTCTTAGCTTGGGGGTGCATCATCCGAAAGCTATGAAATTATATTGTGACAATTAATCTGCTCTTTATCTTGCTCAAAACTAGATGTTTCATGAGCGCACTAAGCATATAGAGGTTGATTGTCATTTTATTTGTGATGCCATTCAAGATGGGCTTCTAAGTCCTTCTCATGTTCCCACTTCTGAGCAATTAGCTGATATATTCACTAAGGCTTTAGGGCATAGTCAGTTTCAATATCTTCTCCGCAAGTTGGGCATTTGTGATCTTCATGCTCCAACTTTAGAGGGGGTGTTAGAGTTTATGTTATAGTTATTAATTGCGATATATTAGGCACAATTAAGAGCTTTCTTAGGGATATATCTTTGATTGAGAATATTTGAGATTATTCCATATATTTAGATGGATATTTTAGGTAGTTTCCTCTTATTGGAAAACCTTGCCTTGTAATATATACCTTCAATGTTTCATGGAATAAGACAGCAAAGATTTCTCTGTTTCATACTTTGTCATGGTATCAGAGCTTCTTTATCATTATTAAAAAAAAAAATTCATCATGGTTGAAGGAGAAACACCTCTTCCACCGCCAAAAATTGAAATCAATTCACCATTTTTTCTTGGAGCTAATGATAGGCCCGGTGACTTTATTACACCGGTGCGTCTCAAATTCGATAATTTTGATACATGGGCTCATGCCGTATATGTGGCTCTTTCATCACGTAGAAAGTTCGGGTTCGTCGATGGTACTATTAAAAGTTTTGTACCGCCTGCAACAAAGGACGATTGGATCGTGATACAGTGTATGCTTGTTTCATGGATAATGAATACGATCGGTCCGGAGGTAAAATCTTTGCTTTCTAATTATGATAATGCTAAGCAATTATGGGATGACTTGCATGAAAGATTTTGTGTAGTAAATGGTCCTCGTATTCAACATTTGAAAGCACAAATTAATAATTGTGAGCAAACAAAAAATATATCTGTTGCTCTATATTTTGGTAAATTGAAAGTTTTATGGGATGATCTTGCTAAGCTTGAACCTTTAATTACTTGTAAATGTGGAAACTGCACTTGTAATGTTGGTCGTCAACATGAGAAGCGACGCGAGGGTGATAGATTACAACAGTTCTTGCTTGGTCTTTGCTCTGAATATTATGCTCAAACAAGGTCTAATATTCTGTCTCAAGACCCTCTACCTACTTTGAATAAAGCCTATCAACAATTGTCTCAAGATGAACTTGTGAGGGGGCTTGATCGCGAGAAGGCGACACCACCACAAGTGGTTAGTTTTGCTGTTCGTACCGGGACAAGTAGAGGGCGTGGCTTATCAGACAAACCAGTATGTACCCATTGCAAGAAACCAGGCCATGAAACTTCCAACTGTTATTTTCTTTTAGTGTGTAGTCATTGCAAAAAGAATGGGCATGATGTAAGCCGCTGCTATGAACATGTTGGCTATCCCGAGGGTTGGTTTGAAGGCAAGAAGGGATCTATAGCTGGGCGTGGCCGTGGTGGAGCACGCGCGAATGCTGTCTTGACCAACAGTGCACCAGAGGGTTCAGTGGGTTCGTATGCTGCAACAGCCGCCACTTCGTCAATAGCCAGCACTTCACCTGCCACTTCTGGACAGATCTTCACACTAGAACAATGGAGGGCTCTCTCTAATTTCCTTGGTAATTCAAAAATTCCCGATAATCGTCTCAATGGTAAGTTTGATACTACCTCGTGGATTATTGATAAGGGAGCAACACATCATGTTACAGGCAATAAGTCTTTGTTATTTGATGCTCATGACTTTGAATGTCCAATAGGTTTACCAAATGGTGAAAATGTGATTGCTACTTTAGAGGGCTCCGTTTATTTATCCGACAAAATCACTCTAGCTAGTGTTCTTTTTGTCCCAAATCTGCATTGCAATTTGATTTCTGTGTCACAACTAAATGATCAATTGACTACTGTTGTCCACTTTAACTCTTATATGTGTGCTATACAGGACCCCATGAAGGAGCTGATTGGAACGGGTGTTAGAAAAGATGGATTGTATTATTTAACAAATCCGACTTGGTGCAACGTGTGTCAGCAATTGGGTCAACATCAAGTTTGGAGTTATGGCATAGGAGAATGGGACATCCCTCCGAGAAAGTGGTTAAGTTACTTCCTCATGTTAGTAATACCGATTATTTAGACAAAGCATGTGAAATATGTATGCGTGCTAAACATCATAGAGATAATTTTTCGTTAAGTGACACTAAGACTTCTAGAATTTTTGAGAAAATACATTGTGATTTGTGGGGTCCATATCGACATGTTTCATCATGTGGAGCTCGTTATTTCTTTACCATTGTAGACGATTTTTCTCGAGCAGTTTGGATTTATTTGTTGATTGATAAAACAAAAGTTTTTCAAAGGTTTATGTCTTTTGTTGCAATGATTGATAGACAATTCTCTCAAACTATTAAAATTGTCCAAAGTGACAATGGCACCGAGCTTAACTGCTTGTTTGATTATTTTGCGGATATTGGTATCTTGTTTCAATCTTCTTGTGTGGGTACTCCGCAACAAAATGGAAAGGTTGAACGAAAACACCAGCATATTTTGAATTAAGTAGAGCTTTACGGTTTCAGGCTTGGTTACCTGTTTACTTTTGGGGAGAATGTGTTTTAGCTGCCACTCACTTGATAATAGAACTCCTACTCCTCTGTTGCAAAATAAAACACCTTTTGAAATTCTTTTTAATAAACCCCCATCATTTGATGCTATTCGTACCTTTGGTTGCTTATGTTTTGCCCATAATCAAAAGACGAAGGGGGATAAGTTCGCTAGTCGGAGTCGTAAGTGTGTATTTTTAGGTTATCCTTTTGGAAAAAAAGGGTGGAAGTTGTTTGATCTTGATACGAAAGAATTTTTTGATTCTCGCGATGTTAAGTTTGTAGAAGATGTTTTCCCATATAATTGTCCGGGGGACGTTGATATTTTACCTCATACGAATGCGACTTGTGATGAAATTCATCCTGATTTTGTCGATTTTGCTTGTGAGGAAGATGAGATCTTGCACACACATTCCAACCCAGCACCTTCTAGACAAGTAGGCTCCATGCAACAAGAGCACACCGTTCCGCCTGCCGACAATGATGTTCCTATTGGGCTGGAACACCAACATACCCAACAACAATCTAATCAAGCTTCATCCCCTATCATTTCTATCTCTACTGACCCGCTGGAACAACAACAGAATGCTCCTAATCCAGTAGCCCCACAACACTTCGATAACATGGGACGTGGTCTTCAAAATAAAATTCCATCTGTTTTACTTCGGGATTTTGTGACACACACAGTCGTTGCTAGCAGTCCATCTCTCTCTATTCCGTCTTCTAATTGCTCCTCAGGTACCCCTTATCCTTTAGCACATTATATAATTGTGACAACTTTTATGTGAATTATCGTCATTTTCTTGCTGCTATTGTTAAAAGTGAAGATCCGAAAACATTCAAAGAAGCCATGAAAATTGATGGTTGGAGAAAGTCAATGAAGGAAGAAATTCAAGGCTTAGAAGATAATGGCACGTGGACATTGGAGCACCTTCCTCCACATAAACGTGCTCTTGGCAGTCAATGGGTTTATAAGACAAAATTTTTGTCTAATGGTGAAGTTGAGCGTTTAAAATCTCGATTAGTTGTGTTGGGCAATCATCAACAAGCCGGGATTGATTATACAGAAACTTTTGTTCCGGTTGCTAAGATGACCACTGTACGCACATTTCTTGCTATTGCGGCTTCCAAAAATTAGGAACTTCATCAAATGGATGTTCACAATGCCTTTTTGCATGGTGACCTTGATGAAGAAGTCTACATGAAGTTACCTCCTGGGTTTGAGAGTCCTGATCCTTCTTTAGTATGCCGATTGCGTAAGTCTTTGTATGGTTTGAAACAAGCTCCTCGGTGCTGGTTTGCAAAATTAGTCTCCGCTTTAAAAGTGTATGGCTTTCTTCAATCTTATTCTGATTACTCTCTTTTCACATTTACTAATACCAGTGTTCAAATTAATGTATTAGTTTATGTTGATGATCTTATTGTTTCTGGGAATGATTCCGCTGCACTTGCTACATTCAAATCTTATCTCAGTGATTGTTTTAAAATGAAAGGTCTTGGTTCTTTGAAGTATTTTTTAGGTATTGAAGTAGCCCGAAGTTCTTCAGGTCTGTTTTTGTGTCAGCGCAAGTATACTTTGGACATTGTTTCTGAAGCAGGCTTGTTAGGAGCCAAGCCAAGTGGTTTTCCCATTGAACAAAATCACAAGCTTGGGCTTGCTAGTGGAGAACTTCTTGAGGATCCTGAATCTTATCATCGCCTAGTCGGTCGACTTATATATCTTACTGTCACACGTCCAGATTTGGCGTACTGCGTTCATATTTTATCCCAATTCATGCAAGAACCTCGTCTTGAGCATTGGGAAGCAGCTCTTAGAGTCGTGCGCTACTTGAAGGGAACACCGGGACAAGGGATTTTATTACGTGCAGATAGTGATTTGACTTTACAAGGTTGGTGTGACTCTGATTGGGCGGCATGTCCTGTCACTCGTAGATCTCTTATCGGTTGGCTTGTTTTCCTTGGCCAATCTCCTATATCTTGGAAGACAAAGAAACAACACACGGTGTCTCGTTCTTCTGCAGAAGCCGAATATCGCTCCATGGCAGCAATCACATGTGAATTAAAATGGCTCAAAGGTTTGTTATTGAGTTTAGGTGTGCACCATCCTAAGGCAATCAGATTATTTTGCGATAGTGAATCTGCCCTACACTTAGCTAAGAATCCTGTGTTTCATGAGCGCACAAAACACATCGAGGTAGATTGTCATTTTGTTCACGATGCAATAATTGATAACTTGATATCTCCATCTTATGTTCCTACAAAGTCTCAATTGGCAGATATTTTCACCAAAGCCCTTGGAAAAAGTCAGTTTGATTTGTTACTCTCCAAGTTGGGCATTCATGATCCCCATGCTCCAACTTGAAGGGGGGTATTGCGATATATAAGGCACAATTAAGAGCTTTCTTAGGGATATATCTTTGATTGAGAATATTTGAGATTATTCCATATATTTAGATGGATATTTTAGGTAGTTTCCTCTTATTGGAAAACCTTGTCTTGTAATATATAACTTCAATGTTTCATGGAATAAGACAGCAAAGCTTCTCACTACAACAAATTTAGCTTTTTGCGACATTGAATTTAGTGGCATTAAAAAAATGCCACTAATTCATACTTTTAGTGTAATAATTAATAGTTTTTATTTTAAATTCCACCATAAAGTGATTTAGCGACACTTAATTTGGTCTTTAGTGGCATATGTAATTATCACTCTATTCTATAGTGACATTTGTGAAAAATGTCACTAGATCCTATGTCGCTAAAAGCTTTAGTATGACTTTTTAATATGCCGCTAAAGGCTCTAATAAATGTCACTAAATCCTCTATATACACTATAAGAAATTTGAAATAGCGACATTTAAATTAAATATCGCTAAATATATTCCACTAAAAGCAAATTATGTTGTAGTATCATATGTACTCACATTCTTATTTTTATGAGCACTATGAGTTCTTGTTGACTCCATCCCTCAAATGCATAACTTATAACATATTTATATGCTGTTCATGGCGGTTAACATTTGCAATTTACTTTTTAGATAATTCTAACAATACTAGCTGTGACTTTCTACTAGCTAGATGGTTCTAGTTCTACTAGTTACATTCATGTAGCTAGAATATTCTAGATAGTTTTTTACCATTATTTTTAGATTATTCTAACAATTTAAAATATCCAAGACCCTATGTAATTTCAAACTTTAGTACTAGTCTTAAAAAAAAATATTATGATCCATTAATTTTACTAGGTATGAGTTAATCTGGAGGTATATATAAAACACAAAGTTGTTGCAATAGGAATAAACATTAAATGAAGCAGCTAGAAGTTTGTTATGCATTAGCATTATTTTTTGCGTCATTAATTTTTTAAAATTTTTAAATTTATTTATATTGCGTTTTTAAACAAACATTTCATTTCAAATTATAGATTTCAATTATGAAATCGTTAGTGTAGAATTTGAGAATGACAAGGCTTGGGAGGTCATTCTCAAATCCACATCTTTTGTCATTTTATTACAAATAATGGATTTGACTCAAATACAAATTTAATTGTTTATTTATCAAACACTTAATTTAAATCTAATCTATATTTTCAAATAAAATCCTTATTTCAAACATAGCATTGAATATTTTTTAGTAAAATGAAATTTTTGTCGTGAAAATAAAGTCCTATTTCATGTATGTGTTGTAGGTATAACAGTTGCATAGATATTTCTTCCATTACGTCCAAGTACCAATTTGCTGAATTGCTATTACTCCTAAAATGGTCCTTGTATAATTGTAAATTATGTATGGCAATAAATAGGGGCCATTTTCCCATCCTGTATCACTGACCTTATAATCATTATACAAAAAAACACATTTAAAATACTATTCATCAATTATGGCTGGGAAGAGTACTGGATGGAAGGTTATTTATATTTTCTCTCTCTCCATTGGCATGAATATTTTGTTAATAATAAAATCTCTATTGTATCAGACAGTCTCACCGTGAGATGTGTCTAAAACATGGATTAAATAGCCTAATAATAAAAACGTGTAGCAATAGCATAATGAGCTTTTTCTATGAACTAGTCTCACGGTGAGACGGTCTTATACAAGAGAAGTTGTAATAAAATAACTTTAAAGTGAAATGATTTGAAGTAAAAACACGTTTTTTTCTCCGTCTAAATAAACATGATGCACTCTACCATCCCTTCCCTTCCCCTTCCCTTCCTTTCTTTTCTCTCTTTAATTACTATTCAAACATAGTGTAATAGCTACCTACAGTTGCCTACATAATTATCGACGTAACTTTGTTGACGACCTACACAATGATAATAATAGCCTACCAATTTACGACAACATACTATAAGTTTTGTGTGATAAATTTAGTGACATTTAATTTAAACATCATTACTTTAAATTTGTAATCCCATGTATAGTGGGTTTAGTGATAATTATCAAACCCTTTAGTAGCATGATAAAAAATTATGCCAAAGCTTTTCTCGACATTGCTTGTATTGATATTTCTCATAAATGCCATTATATGGTTTTATGACAATTACATGTCACTAAAGGACAAATAATATGTCCTTAAATCACTTTATAATGAAATTCAAAATCAAAACTAACAACTATTACACTAAAAATATAAATTAGTGATATTTTTTCAATCACATAAAACAAAAGACGACTTACCGACTAAAATCCACCGACTAACCCCAAACAGTCGGAAATTACCTATTGTCTTACCGACTGACAATGGTTATTTGGAATTTCCGACTAAACTGCTACTAAAAAATTGTCAGTCGGGCATTCCAACTGTTCTCCAACTGTTTTCGCAGTTAGTTGGGAATTTCCCCACTAAATTTTCAACTAAAATGCTGTTAGTCGGAATAAAAAGAATTTAAAATTGAAAAAGGAGAGAATTTTCTGCTTTTTTCCGACTAATTTTCGACCGATTTCTGACTGAAAATCAGTTGGAAATATTTTTTCCAACTTCTTAATTATAGTAATCGTCCTTATGATTATAGAAAGCTGCATAACGATATAGTCGATATATAATTTATAGTAGTAGATATTTAAATATAATAATAGATATTAGTGATTTGCTATACCAGTACTATTATTCCACTACTTCGTTTAGTCGGAAGTTTAATTTACATTGACTTGCTATGTATATCACTACTATTATTTTAAAAATTTAGTGACTAAAGATCAGTCACTATTGTGACTTGCTAAACTTAATTAAAGTGATTAAAATACTAATGCAACTAACAATATACAAATATACTATACTAATACAAGTAATAATGCACTTATACCGGTAATAATATACTGATACGATTAATTATTATATAATAATAAAACTAATAATTAATACACTAATACGAGTAATAATATACAAATGCCACTAACAATATACTAATACTATAAGAGGACATAATAATTAATATGACTTATAATATACGAACATAACTAATAATATACTAATACTGCCATAATACTAATATTACACTAACACGACTGATTACATTCATACGACTAATAATATAATAACATAACTAATAATATACTAATATTAAATGCACCAATACAACTAATGTTATAGTAATTATATACTAATACAACTTTTCACTACAAAAAAAAACAAATTTCCGACTCGGTATAGAGCTATACTGACTAAATTCCGACTTTTCTGGGTTAGTCGGCTCAGATTGGTCGGTAAATCATTTAAGTAGGAAAACAGTCGGAAATTTCCGACTACCCATTTGGACGGAAATTTTCGACTGCCCATATAGTCGGAATTTAGTCGCTAAGCACTATTTAAGAACACCCAAAATGACAAAAACAACAATAAAATAAAATTTTCCGACCAAATTACCGACCAGTTTGCGACCACTAGTTTGGTCGGAAAAAAAAATTGAAATGAAAGTGCCACGTTATACCCACGTGGCACCCACCTGGCTACCTCATGGATATGAGGTCAATGCTCCAACCAACAGGCCAAGTGATGATTATTGATACTCTAAGCTATGTTATTGAATTTATAACATAATAACACTCATTCCACTTATTATTATTGTTATTATTATTATTGTTGTTGTTGTTGTTGTTGTTGTTGTTGTTTTTATTAGTGTAATAATAGTCTAATTAATATAGTATTAGTCATATTAGTCTAATATTAGTATCTTTATTAGTTGTATTAGTATATATTTACTTGTATTAATATATTATTACTTGTATTACTTGTATTTGTGTATCATTAGTGTATCATTAGTGCATTCTTCGTATATTATTACTCGCATTAGTGCATTCTTCGTATATTATTACTCGTATTGGTTGTATTAATATATTGTGACTCGTATAAGTATATTATTACTCGTATTTGTATACTCCGTCCGAATCAGTTTAGATGTCCCATTTGGGATTTCACAGATTTTAAGGGTTGAGTGGGGTCCATTAAAAAGTGGTAGTTGAGTATTTTAATTGATTAAATTAATTGTAAAGATGGTAGTTGGATATTGGGAATTGGAAAAGTGGGGGTATTTAGATAAAAAAAGGATAGACAAAAAAGGAAATGAGACAATTGGTATAGTTTTGCCAAATAAGAAAATGGGATATCTAAACTGATTCGGAGGGAGTATTATATTATTACTTTATTAGTTATTTAGTCGTATTAGTCGTATCAATGCATTATTAGTCGTATTAGTGTTTTATTAGTATAATATTAGTTGTATAAGTATATTACTACTCGTATTAGTAGATTATTAGTACTTTATTAGTTATTTAGTGTACTTTATTATTATTATTATTATTATTATTATTATTATTATTATTATTATTATTATTATTATTATTATTATTATTATTATTACTCAAATTCTTTTGAGAGACAGTCACTTTGAGAGACCATTTATATTTGGGTTGGCCCATTAGGGAAAATGTAGAGTAAATATAGGCAATAAGCTTTAAGGTAATATTGGGCCTAAGAGACGTCTCTCAGAAAGACGGTCTATTAGGAGACTGCTTGTATTACACAAATTATTATATTATTAGTTGTATTAATATACTCGTATTAGTGCATTATAAGTATAGTATAAATATATTATTAGTCGTTGTATATTATTAATATATTAATAATGCAAAGTAAACTTTTTGAGTACCAACAAATTAAACTAGTAAGACAAAATCTATCTATACATGTAACTACAACAAAAGACGCTGACATCATCATAACTCCAAGCTTATGAAGTGTCATCTTGTGGAGTAAAGTTTATAGGATGATGATGTCACACTATTATATAATGGAATTAGATTTCCAATGGTGTTCATTAATATTGATTATATATCCTAATGTATATAATATCATAATCAATACACTGAATTTGGTTAATTTTCTCAACAATGCCTAAATGCATATGGAATTGGTTTATTTAGCCAAAATATGTAAATGCACTATTGGAATTGGTCAATGCAATCAACCTTACAAAGTATTTTTAATTTTATATTTGTATAATTATTCAGATTATTTTTTATACATAAATGTTATCATCATTTAAAATGGTTCGGTTAAAATATTGTAATGTATGTTCAAAACAATTCATTTAATATTATAATTTATTTTTAACATAGTTAGTTATGATTAGTTAGTAAAAAATAATATCAAAATAAGATTTATTAGCATCATACATAACATATAAAATAGTATTTTTTAAATTAAAAATAAATTAAATATTAGTCATTATATGCAATTATTAATTCATAAAAGTCAATAACCAATAATTTACAATTTATTTTCTTTTTTTAAATAATTAAAATTAATAAAATGAAAAAATCGTGCATCGCCCGGAGATTATCTAGTAAATTAATAATGCAAAACTATTAGTATAAGACAAAATTTTAATAAAATAACAAAATATATTGTTGGCCTAAATTGAACTAGGGATCTCTAGTTTACACACCATTGTGATAACCACTACACCACAACAACTTTTGTTTTCTACATTTAAAGTTTTTCAACTAATATCTATATTTGGTCAACCAAAAAATAAAAAAAAAAGAAAAATTATCACTGACCAACTTTTGGTCGGAAAAAGGTCGGAAATATTACGGACAAAAAGTTTTTCGGTAGTTGGTCGGTGATAATTAATGCTTATTTTTTTTTAATTTGAATTTACGACCAAAAACACTTTCAGTCACAATTTAGTCGGCATTTTTGAGTAACATGGGTTAGTCGGAAAAGTAGTCAGAATTTTCTGACTAAAAGTGGGTAGTCGGTGGGTTTTGGTCGCAATTTTGCAATTTTTTTGTAGTGTATATTGTACTAATGATACACTAATACAACTAATACACACTAATACAATTAGTATTAACTAATACGACTAATTTGACTAATACAACTAATAATATACTGATATTAAAATAATACGACTAATAATAATAATAATAATAATAATAATAATAATAATAATAGTAAAATTAATAATAATAATAATAACAAATAATAATAATAATAATAATAATAATAATAATAATAATAATAATAATAATAATAATAATAATAATAATAATAATAATAATAAGCAACGGTGGCGTTGTCGGTGAGTCTGATCTTCAAGTGAGGGGTCTCCGGTGGCCAGGAGTGTATGGGGTTACAACCCGTTCAGGTTCGAGCTTCTTCCTTCAGTTCAAGATTTGGGGGTTCGGTTGCTTCTCTTGGGGCGGGGTTGGTTGGTTTTTGGTTTTGGGTTTTACGGGTTCAGTTAGGGTTCTATTCAATTCAATTACGGGTGGCGCTTGCAAGTTCACGGTGACCATACGGTGGTTGCTTCTTCTTTCGGTAATTGAGGATTCGATTTGGGAAGGAGTGGTACAGGAGGTGGGCTTGCAAGTTCACAAGGGCCTTTGTGGCGGCGATTAAGGTACAAGACGGTGATATTTGTTCGACGACGGGTTTTTCTGGTTCAAAGGTGGGTTGCTTCAAGCGGTGGTTCTTCAGTGCACCGGTGGGGCTGTTTTTAGGAAGGTTCTCCAACACTCTCATCGACGTGGCAGGTTTTTTTTGGCTTCAATCTGTGGGTTTTCGTGCTTTACATACCTTTTGTTCTCAGCTTTCATTCTCGGTTTGACCCCTTCATTTTGTTCCTTTTGTTGTGGTGATTTGGTGTTGTTCCTTCATTGCTCCTTATTCTCATGTGCGTGGTTAGAGTGGAGGTTGTTGATAGTTTGTTTGTGGCCCTTGATGTGTGTTGTAGTTATCCTTGTGTTTTGGATGCTCTGGTTTTAGTTCCTTTTGCTGTTTTCTCCGATCCTTGTTGCGTGTTGGCGGCCTTTTTTTTTGTTGTGGTGTCTTCTATGACGGTTGTTAGAATTTCGTGCCCGTTTAGGGGTTGTGATGGCTGTAACAGTGATGGGGAGAAGGGGCTCACTAAGAAGTACTTTGTTGATCATTTGGGGTCTCGTCATATCTCCTCGGATGATTCTAAGCTCTATCTTAAAGATAATATTGCAAGTGATCCTGGTTTGTTCTCTTCCCTGGATGCAGCACTTAAAAAAGCAGGGATTTGGCTTTGTGGAGCGTGCTTGCGCACCCACTCCTTTTCTAAGAACTGTAGGCACCTCGATGGCTCTGTGATTCTTGCCCCTACCTCAGACCTGGATGCCATTCATGGTATCCCCCACCCTTTGGTTATTGCTTGTGTGTCTAGTGATGTCTTCGAGGAACTTCTCTTGGGTTCCTCTGGTGGATGTGGCTCCTTTGGCTTTGATATTGATCTTTTAGGGCGTGTTTTTTCGAAATCTTTCCAGACAGTTAAAATTATACCCCCCAAGTCGCGCCTAGGTTTTGCTAGGGTTTTTCTTAAGGCTCTTGATGTTGTTCTGGCTTCCCCGTGTGACATATCGGCTTGGGTGCAACTTCTTATTCTGCCTTGTTGTGTTTTGGGTACCTTTATGCCTAAGAATAGGGCTGAGCGTAGGTCAGGTATGAGGGAGCGTTGCCAGTTTGATAGTATTTCAAGGCCTGTTTCTCGTTGGCGGGATCCTGATGACAGGCTTAATTTGGTCTTGGATCGCTTGGCGGAGGTACCAATCTCATGTGTTAGTGCTAAGAAGGTTTATAACGTCGAAGACTCTAATTTGTATCAATGCAAGCGCAAGCTTGGAGATGGGCATTTCGCTGCTGCAATGAAAGTGTTGTCTTCGGTCGGTGTCGCACCTTTCTCCCTCGAAACCGTTCAAGCTCTAGAATCTAAGCACCCTATGGCGCCTCCTCCTGTTATTCCCGCAGTCAATTGCTACAAGGGAGCCCTTAGTGTGTCCCAAGATGAGGTGTTAAGTAGGATTCATAGCTTCCCTAAAGGAACCTCATGTGGCATGGATGGGCTTAGAGCACAACACCTTATGGATATGATGGGAGGTGTTGCGACTGCTATTACTAATATTTTGATGTGCTCTACTACTAAGGTAGTCAATTTATTTCTTGGTGGGAAGGGCCCTAGCATTCTTGGGGGTTATATTGCTATTGCTCCTTTGACCCCTTTGCTTAAACCGAGGGGTGGTATTCGGCCCATTGTTGTCGGTACAGTGTGGCGTAGGCTTGTGTCTAAAGTTGCTGCCTCTATTGTTGGTAAAACCATGTCCATGTACTTTGAAGATTTTCAATTCGGGGTATGCACACAGGGGGGCGGTGAGGCTATCCTTCATTCAGTTAACAGGCTTATTGAATGCAAAGGTGATGTCGTCGGACTCTCTATGCTTCTGGTAGATTTCCAAAATGTCTTTAATCTTGCTGATAGAAGTGTGATGTTGTCTGAAACCAGGGTCCACTGCCCCTCCCTTGCTCCCTAGGTGGACTTTTGCTACTCCCAACCTGCTAGGCTATACTATGGTGACTCTACCCTTTGGTCTTGTCAAGGTGTCCAACAAGGTGACCCCTTAGGCCCTTTGCTTTTTGTGCTTATTCTGCACCCCTTGGTCTTGAAAATTCATCAGACGTGCAAATTGGATCTTCATGCTTGGTATCTGGATGATGGAACCATTGTTGGTAACACCCTTATGGTTGCCAAGGCCGTACGCATTCTCCAGGAGGATGGACCATCTCGTGGTTTGCTTCTTAACATGGATAAGACTGAGCTTTTCTGGCCTATGGAGGATCCTAGGAGTATAGAGCATGGGCTATTCCCCTCCAACCTTTCTCGCCCTAAGGTGGGGGTGAAACTCCTCGGCGGGCCCGTGAGCACTAACCAAAGTTTTTGTCGGGATTTTTCTATGAAGAGGGTCTCTAAAACCATCGAGCTCATGACAACTGTTAGTAAACTCCATGACCTCCAATGCGAGCTTCTCCTTCTTCGCAATTGTGCAGGGGTTGGACGGTTATTTTATGTGAAGCGGACTTGCCCTCCCGATTCGTTTGAGGGCGCACAGGTTCAGTTTGATCTTGCTTTACGTGCCTCCCTGGAGAAGATAGTTACGACTTCAGGACCAGGGTTTGGGGATTGGCAATGGAGATTAGCCACCCTCCAAATCAAGATGGGTGGCCTTGGTATTTTCGCAGCAGGTGATGTTATTAATTATGCTTTCCTAGCTTCTGGTCTCCAAACCAGTTCTCTCTAAGCTAGGATTCTGGCCAACAGTGATCTTCATTCTCTAGGACCGGCTTTTGAACGGGCCCTTTGTGTCTTCCGTGTAGTTTGTGGCAGTAATGCTTTTTCTCTCAATGATGAATCCGCTGCCCCCATATGATGAAAAAGTTGACAGGGGCCTACTTTAATGTTGTTGAGAACAACCTTGTGTCTAGCTACATGCTCACCCCAAAACAAATTGTCATCCTTAGTTCTACCCAGGAACCGCATGCTCAAGATTTTCTGTTAACGACTCCCATCGATGGCTTGGGGCAGAGAATGAATCCACGACAGTATCGCTCTATTTTATGTTATTGGCTCACCATTCCTTTGTATGCTGAAGGTAGCCTATGCCGGAGCTGCAACGGTGCCAAGATGGATATATGGGGGGATCACGCAGTCCATTGCTCAAGTGATGTCGGTGTGAAGTTTCGACGTAATTTTGTTCGGGACATGCTTGTGGATATCTGCTGCAAAGTTGGAATCTCTGTCCGTAGGGAGGCGCCGTTGGGGTTCTCTTCAGAAGCGAGGAAAGAACTTAGGCCTGCAGATCTCTTATTGTTTAGTTGGGTTCAGGGTAAAGATGCTTGCGTAGATGTAATTGGAAGTTCGCCCTTTGCTGGCACAGGAGTCTCCTCTTGGCCCCCTGGTGTCTCCTTAGCTGATGCGGCAGAACGAAAGCGGAAGAAATACACAGCTAAGTGCGAGGAGAACGGGTACAAATTTATCCCTTTCACTTTCTCTACATTTGGAGAGCTAGGTGAAGACGCCCTTACCCTACTATCAAGGATTGCATCGGTTGTTGTGAACAACTCAAGTATCACCAAGTCTCGAGCATATATTTTTCATAGACTCGCCTTTTGTATTCAAAAAGGTCTGCGTGCTCAGCTTGTCGCTCGACTCCCCACCAACTTCATGTAATATCCTATTCTATGATAATAATAATAATAATAATAATAATAATAATAATAATAATAATAATAATAATAATAATAATAATAATAATAATAATAATAATAATAATAATAATAATAATAATAATAATAATAATAATAATAATAATAGTTTTTGAGCAGCTTCTCTCTACCTTCTCTCTAGGTTCTACTCCCTGCTGAGCAACCACTGTTTGCTCCGCCATGGCAGGCAGGACCAGAGGCCGACCTCCGAGAAGGGAGTCAGAAGGCTTGCTTAGTGTTTTCTTCACCTATTGAATTATATACACGGGTTATTTGGCTTCATAATCGGATCTTCTCAGATCTGATTTTCGAATGCTAAACCCTAAATCCAATCTTCACACTATTTCTACCCCAAATATGGGTTTGTGATTGCTTTCTTAGGCTAAAGTTGGCATCTGTATGCTGGTTCGTGATGGAATTAGAGCAAGATCCATTTCATTTTGAAAACCCTTAAACTATCTTCCTTCTCATAAGGATATAGTTTAAAGGTTTTGTTTTCGAATTCTATTTCGTTCAACGGCTGGTTCGCGGGTTGCGTTTCTGGACCCTGTTACAATCTATCAGAAGCTTGGATTTGCAGGGTTTTAAAACTACCTTGAAACGGTTTTAAGGTATCCATATCACTGTATTGATTATATGTCTCTCTTCCTATTATTTCGATCCTTTGCTATTTGGATCTATGCTGTCGGTGAGGTATATTGTTCATGATTGGAATCAAGGATAGCGCAAGTTGCTCTCGGTTTTCTTGTGTGTTTTTTTTTACTCCAATTCAGGGGTTCTCAGTTTCAACGTTCATGAACTACGTTCTGCAGTTAACTCTTTGAGGATAATACTTTGGTTGTTATTCCTTCAACCTCTAGATCTAGTAATGGAGGAAAGCTAAGGTTTTTGGGTTCTAAAACCAGACAGTGGGTTTTTTGAGTTTTCTACAAATAGTATTGTCTGGAAAAGTTCGACTCGGTTTTGGGTTAGTGGGGAGGTGAAGTCCTGCTGGTTGCTGCCTACCCATCTTGAGGCGTAGCCAAAGCTGGATGTTGTTGTGCTACTGTCTTTTTTGAGGCAATTCAATCGGGTGAAATTGAGTTGTTGCCCTTTCATGATTAACCGCAATGTTGCCGCTGATGAATAGTGCTCTCATTAAGGAGTAACCTTACCTGGTTGATGAAATATTGGTTTCTCTGATTTGTCAAAGCTATCAATATTGATGAAGTTACTTTGTAACAGCTAGGTTATACAATGTATTAATGGATCTTGATGTTTATGTTGGAATAGATTTTTGTATAGGTTTTTTGCTTCAATCAATAAAGGCTAGACGATAGCTATACCTTTTGAGATGTCGCCTCTCTCCTAGCATATAATGAGGGGCTACTTTGGTCCGTAGGAGCTTGTAGAGTCGTGGTATCTAAGACTTTTGAACTAGGATGTAAAGCTTCGGCTTTTTTCTGGCATTTTATAAAATTTACTTTGCCAAATAGTAATAATAATAATAATAATAATAATAATAATAATAATAATAATAATAATAATAATAATAATGTAACTAACATTTTTAACAAAATACCACCTTTTGCTTTCTCCACCTTTGGAGAGCTAGGTCAAGACGCCCTCGACATGCTATCAAGGATTGCTTCGGTTGCTATGAGCTACACAAATACCACTAAGTCTAGGGCATACATTTTTAGTAGATTAGCATTTTGTATTCAAAATAGTGTGGGTGCCCAGCTTGCTGCTCGACTACCCAACAATTTCTTGTAAAAGTTCCTCTCGATGATATGAAATTATTATTATTATTATTATTATTATTATTATTATTATTATTATTATTATTATTATTATTATTATTTTTTTTTTTTTTTATTTTTCTTTTCTTTCATTCTTAGATATTAGCATAATAATAATAATAATAATAATAATAATAATAATAATAATAATAATAATAATAATAATAATAATTATCAAACTAGTTCTCTCCAAGCTAAGATATTAGCTAACAGTGATGTTTCTTCCTTTGGTCTGACTTTGAAGCGTGCTCTTGGTCTCGTTCGGGTTCATTGTGGCTCCAATGTTATTTCTCTCAATGATGAACCGGCTGGCCCCCATATGATGAAAAAGTTGGTAGGGGCTTATTTTAATGTGAGTAAGATAAGCCTTGCGTATAGTTACAAGCTCACCACCAGACAAATCGTGATTCTTAGCTCTACTCGGGAATCACACGCCCAGGACTTTCTGTTAACCATCCCTATTGAAGGCTTGGGACATAAAATGAATCATCGCCAGTATCGAGCTGTCTTGTGTTATCGGCTAGCTATTCCCTTATTTGCTGAAGGTAGTCTATGTGCCCAAGCTGCCATAATCCCAAAATGGACAAATGGGGGACCACGTTGTACATTGCTCCAACGAGATTGGTGTGAAGTTTCGGCACAATTTGCTTCGGGACATGCTTGTAGATATCTGCTACAAAGCGGGGGTTTCTGTCCGCAAGGAGGCACCGTTAGGGTTCTTTTCAGAGGCGGGGACGAATCTTAGACCTGCCGATATTCCTCTCTTCAATTGGCTACATAGAAAAGACGCATGCGTAGCTGTCACCGGCGGTTCGCCCTTTGCTGGCACAGGGGTAACCTCATGGACATCAGGTGCTTCTTCAGCTAGTGTTGCAGAAAGAAAGAGGAAGAAGTACGCCGCAAAGTGTGAGGAGAATGGTTACAAATTCATACCGTTTGCGTTCTTCACCTTGGGAGAGTTGGGTGAAGATGCTCTCGAGGTGTTATCAAAGATTGGTTGTTTTTCTGTGAGTCACTCAGGCAGCTCCAAGTCTAGAGCATACATTTTCCAGAGGCTAGCTTTTTGTATCCAAAAGGGTGTGGGTGCTCAGCTT
This sequence comes from Amaranthus cruentus, assembly GCA_019425755.1. Classification (NCBI taxonomy): domain Eukaryota; kingdom Viridiplantae; phylum Streptophyta; class Magnoliopsida; order Caryophyllales; family Amaranthaceae; genus Amaranthus; species Amaranthus cruentus. Next base: position 19,219,190 of record CM033452.1, read on the forward strand.
GTTGCTCGACTCCCCACCAACTTTTTGTAAAGTATCTTTTTATGAAATGAAATAATAATTATAATAATAATAATAATAATAATAATAATAATAATAATAATAATAATAATAATAATAATAATAATAGTAATAATAATAATATCAATCATCACCATCATCATCATACCCAGTGTATCCCGCTCAAAGAAAACTATGATCAGGGTCTGGGGATGGATTTAGAGAGCTCTTCCATAATGACCGTAAAAATGAAAGGACTTAATGCTGATCCCTGATGTAGTCCCACATTAATTGGGAAAGACACAGTCATACCCGCCGGTGTATGTATGTTAGTCGCCACTCTGTCATACATGTCCTGTATTACCTCGATGTATCTTCGTGAAATACCTCTATTCTTGAGGCTATCCCAAACCAGGCATCGTGGTATGCTGTCGTACGCTTTCTCCAGATCAATGAATACCAGATGCAAATCCTTCTTTCGCTCCCTATACTTTTCCATCAATCTCCGCAAAATATGGATTGCCTTGGTGGTTGATCTTCCCGGCATGAATCCAAATTGGTTCTCCCTAATTACCGTCTCTCGTCTAATTCTTTTCTCGATCACTCTTTCCCATAGTTTCATAGTGTGGCTTAGAAGTTTGATCCCTCTATAGTTCTCGCAACCTTGTGCGTCACCCTTGTTTTTAGATATTGGGATAAGTGTGCTAACCCTCCATGCTGCGGGCATCTTCCTTGTGCTCAAGATGACATTAAAGAAGTTAGTAAGCCATTGAATACCCTTCTCTCCTAAACTCATCCACACTTCAATCGGAATGTTATCCGGTCCGACTGCCTTTGATCTCCCCATTTTTTTGAGAGCTTCTCCTACTTCCGCCGTGGTAATATCGATAATCGACCCATGCTCCTCTGCTTTTTGGAGGTATGACGTTTGTTGAATTTTCTCCTCTCGACCCCTAGTCTCATTGAGTAGTTGGGAGAAATATTGATGCCATCTCAGCTTGATGTACTCTTGTCTAAGCAGTACTCGTCCACCTTTATCTTTAATGAACTTCACTGTCCCTAGGTCCTTCTTTTTCCTAAATCTTGCTTTTGCCAACTTATAAATATACTTCTCCCCCTCTTTGGTCTCAAGCTTTTAATATAAGGCTTCAAACGCTTGATCTTTTGCCTCCGCTACTGCTTTCTTAGCCACCCGTTTTGCTTCTTTATACCTCTCCTTCTTATGTGTCCTATCCTCCTCCTCCGTGCAAGCCATGAGCTCCTTGAAACTCTTGTTTTTCTCTTTTATTTTCTTGTGCACTTCTTCGTTCCACCACCACGACTCTTTGTACACCTTTGGTTTCCCCGTCGACACCCCTAATGTCTCTATTGCCACGTTTCGAATGGTTTCCGCCATGGTCTCCCACATTCGGCTTGCATCGTATGATAAACTAGGGTAGCCCACCGTCTTGATCTTATTTGACATGGTAGCGACCATATCCCCCATAAGCCGTCCCCACATGATCGTTTGCCTAAAATTTTTCTTCTTCTCGGCAATCTTTCTCCTCATACGAAACACTAGCACTAATAACCTATGTTGAGTGGGCATCTTTATACCTAGCACAACCTTACAATCCAGACACGAGCTCCGATCGACCTTTCGTACCAAACAGTAGTCAATTTGGGTGGCATGCCCACCACTCTTGTACGTAATCAAGTGTTCATCCTTCTTTCTAAAGATCGAGTTTGCTATGACCAACTCCTTTGCTAACGCAAACTCAAGCAAGATCTCTCCACTCTCGTTCCTTACACCATAACCAAACCCGCCATGAACTGAGTTATAGTTAGCTGCCTCTTTACCTATGTGTCCATTGAAGTCGCCACCTATAAAAACTTTTTCCTCGGCAGGGATGGTATCTATAAGGTCCCCCAGGTTATCCCAAAACTCACGGTTGACTTCCTCGTCTAGCCCAACATGCGGTCCATACGCACTAATGATCGAAATGACCTCTTCTCCCACCACGATTCGAACTAGCATAATTCTATCATTGCACCTCCTAACTTGCTTTAGAAGATCATTAGCTACAAGAATACCGACTTCACTACGCTTTCCATCCAAACCTGCATACCATAGCTTATAACCCTTTAAAACGCTTGTTTTTTTCCCTTTCCACCTAGTTTCCTGAACGCAAGCCACTTGAATCCTGTACTTTGAAAGTTCATTCGCGAATTCCAATGACTTGGCTTGTAGCGTGCCTATGTTCCATGTCCCCACTCTTAGCTCAACATCCTGCTTACGTTGCCCCCTTTGCCCCCCCCCCCTTTGGACCTGACCTTAGGTTACCATTATTCTGCCTAAACTCTATATGTAACAACCCGTCTTTCTAAAACAAGAAAGGTTCGCGAAAATAACCTTTAAGACGGTTGTCTTGTACTCTTAAATGAGTGAGAACCATAATATCAACCTCGTAAACAAGTATAGAAAACTTAAAGGTACAAAAACTTATTACATTATATGTAGAGAAAAACTCCACTAAAAGCACAATAAATAAAAGTCTTAAGGTCTAAAGGTACGACACAAGATGAGGGGAAAAGTCCTAGCGCACACTCTCACACAACCTGCCCGAGCGGTAGAAACCACGCTAACTTTCACCATCTGTAAAAAAAAAAATCCACAATCAGTGGGGAGTAACTAGCTGTTCTTTCTAATCATAAAACACATAAAAAAAATATCATTTCCAACTACAATGAAGTTTAAACTATTATCAATTAGTGATATGATTTAAGCTTTCAAACAACATAATATCATAAATTAATTTAAATAACTTAGTAAATCGAATAAGTATATACGGTGTCAAAAATTCCAAAAGATAAATAACAAGTGGAGAAGGAACGAACGCCGGTGTTAGATGCCCACAAGATGGCCTTACACTAACACCTCCTAAGGTTTGCCGGGCGAACCCCAGTCTATAATATAGACCTGTCTAAGAATGGCCAATTCTCCCCTAGCAGTGGATGCCTCCTTTGCCTTACACCACTGGGTACCGGAACGACAGCAATTAACCCAGGTATATATATGTATCATTAGTGGCATGTTCTAACCATTTAGAGATGCCAAAACAGGCCTTACACTCTTATGGCTCCTTACTCTCACAAAATTTATATAACTCAAAACTTTAGATGTAAACTCATCATCCAAAACATTTATGAGATGCCAAAATAGGCCTTACACTCAAATTCAACATCAAAATACATTACTCAAATAAACTTTATCAAATAAAATTTATTTTAAATATAATATTTTCAACCAATAAATTCCAATATTTATATAAATATACCAAAACTAATGTTATGAGTAATGTCTAAGTTTGGAAATAAGGTCAACTATTAATTTGACTTAGTCAACAAAAGTCAACCCTATTACTAACTCTTGGCAAAGAGGTACTAATGAAAATCTAATAATTACTTGGCTAATAATATTTTTACAATAACTAATGCTTTTAATGCAATATGCTAAAACATCACTAAGAAGACCCAACCTTCTGCCATTTTTTGTGTAGATTATCAAATATTTCAATTAAATTGATTTTTAATTATCAAAATGACTAATTAACAAAATTAGTTAACTAAAACATATAATTTATATTCTATCCCTCCTAAACTACTAATCAACTATGAAGATGTATAAACCATTGAGCACCCACTTATGTTTTGCGGATGATCTTATGATTTTTTGTAAGGGGGATCTCTCATCGGTACGCATCATTTGTGACTGTATTAAACAATTTTCTACTACCTCTGGCCTTCATGCGAACTCGGGCAAATCTTCTATATATCTGGCTGGGGTGGATGAGTTTGTTAAGGAGGATATTAAAAGCATTTCTCAGTTTTCTTTGGGAGCGCTTCCTTTCAGATACCTAGGGGTTCTATTATCCTCAAAGTGCCTTAGTCTTGCGGACTGCGAGAAATTGGCAACTGATGACAAAACGTATTAGTTGTTGGCAAGCTCGTCACGTTTCATATGCAGCTCGATTACAACTTATTAACTCAGTGTTGATGGGTATCTCCTCATATTGGTGCCAGATTTTCATTCTTCCTAGGAGGGTGATTAATATTGTAAACTCCATATGTCGGTCTTTCCTTTGGTTTGGGATCCCACATTCGCATAAAATTGGGAATGTTAATTGGAAGGAGGTTTGCACTCCGAAGAAGATTGGAGGGTTAGGTGTGCGCAATGTTCACGTCTGGAACCAAGCAGCTGTTGGTAAACTAGCCTGGCATATCCATGTTTTGCAGGAATCTCTATGGGTTAGGTGGGTTCACGGTGTTTACACAAAAGGGGCTCGTTGGGAAATATTTAACGTTCCTGTGACAGCTAGTTGGACTATCAAGAAGCTGTGTGCAGTGACTACGACCCTTCGACAATGGATTTGCAATCCCACCTATTCAATTAAGAAGGTTTATGAGCATAATTTGTTGGCTCAACATAGAGTCCGTTGGCTCAACAAAGAGTCCGTTGGCTCAACCAAAGGAGGTTTGTGTGTTGGTTAGCAGCTAGACAAGGGCTTAAAACCAAGGAGAAACTTTTCCAGTTGGGTGTGGTGGATGATACCTTATGTCCGCTATGTGGTTTATACCCAGAATCACATACTCACCTCTTTTTTGAATGTGCTTTTAGCCGTTTGTGTTTAGCAGGAATTAAATCATGTCTTCGCATCACCTTTCGACCAATTACCCGTATGGACTTTCGGAAACGACATCTCTCTAAAACCAAGCAACAGATGTTTATAGCGGTTTATGCTTGCACTATTTATCACATTTGGAAGTATAGAAATGAGGTGGTTTGGTATGCGTTTGTGCGGTCTCCTAGGAAACTTCTCAGCATGATCAAGCATGATATTCATTTACGTTGTCTCGCTCTAAATCTCTCAGATCTATAGCCTGTGCATTTTGCTGTGGTTCTCCTAGTGTCCTGATACTGTTGATTTATGTTGATGTGTTTACTCCTCTTGCTGATCTGGAGTTGATCTGTAGCTGACTTCTTGTTCTTGTTTGCTAATCCATTTTGCTGTTCTGATTTGTCCTTCTATCTCTGCTGGTTAATGTTTGTTTGGTGTTGTTCGATCTGTTGATTGTGGGGAGGTTGATTATCTGATTAAACAACTGTCATTTCATCTTATGCTGCTGATACTGCTCCTGGTGTGTATTTTGAACTGCTATGGTTTGTATGTTGAGTTGTGGTTTGATGAAGCTCATGTTGGCTGTTGGTGCATTGTTAATGAAATGGACACAGAGGTGTTTGCTGTTACTGCACTTCCTTGGATTCTTGTTTAGTTGTGAGCTGCTACAATGCCCACAGAGGTGTCTGCTGTTATTGCACTTCCTTGGATTCCAATAAATGTTACAGATGCTTCTGGTCATTTGAGATAGATCAGCTATTGAGTTTACAGGTTAGGCGTGCTGCATCAGTGTGCAGCTGCTGTTTGTGCTGCTGAATCTGAGTGGGCTGATGATGCTATTGCTGTGACTGCTGGAACTGTTGCTAGCCCCTATGGTTGTTCGCTGTTTATGATGATGAGTGAAGCTGGTTATGTTGATATACTTTGATGTTGGGTGCACTCCCTCTCTGTTGCTGGTCATATGCTTAGTTGAGCTTACTTGAGGTTGCAGAGGCTGCTACTGTGCACACTTTTGCCTACTTGCTTGCTACTGTTTGCACGGTTATTGTTTGATGCGTTGATCAAATGAATGGCTGATGCTTCTATTCTGTGTGTTGCTGATATTATACTATGCTACTGCTCCCTTGCCATTGAAGATAAAGACTAGATGTAGTTGGGGGCTAATATGCTGCTGGATACTATGGTTATTTAGTGAAGATCATTGTGCTAAGCTGCTGCTGTGGTGGAGTGATTTGGCTAGTGGTTTAAGTGATTTGGCTTCTCTGCTTGGCTTCTCTCCTTGGCTTTTGCTTCACCAGCTGCTGGTTGTGGACTGTATAGCTATTGCTTCGTGAGTTGTGTGGATTGTTTATTGAGCTGCTGTCTTGTTTTTGGATTTGTCCGGCCTCCCAGCTTTGTGTTGCTGGTTTTTGTGTGGAGTTGTTTGTTTAGCTCTTGTATTTCTTTTGGATTTTATGCTGACTTTTTGTCAGCTGTCTTAGGCCTCTCCTTTCTCGAATGCACATGAAGAGTGGGGCGTGGAAACCCTTCATAGAAGGTGGGTCGCGTTTCCACAATGATGCAAATAAGAAGGGATGAGTTTCCTTGCCTTGCGTTGCGTTTCCACACTGATGCAAATAATAAGGGATTAGTTTTGATGTATTTGTTTTTCTGGTGAATGAAAGAATTTTTATTTGCCAAAAAAATAATAACAACAACAACAACAACAACAACAACAACAACAACAATAATAATAATAATAATAATAATAATAATGATAATAATAATAATAATAATAATAATAATAATAATAATAATAATAATAATAATAATAATAATATGCTCTTTTAGAGACGATAGTCACGACATCTGGACCGGGTTTTGGAGATTGGCAATGGAGGCTAGCCACGCTCCCCCTCAAGATGGGTGGCCTCGACATTTACTCTGCCTTGTGTCTAACTACATGCTCACCCCACGACAAGTTGCTATCCTCAGTTCCACTTGTGAAGCCCATGCTAAGGACTTTCTGTTAACCACCCCTATTGATGGCTTGGGGCAGAAAATGAATCATCGTCAGTTTCGGTCCGTTCTATGCTATCGGCTCTCTATTCCCTTGTTCATTGAAGGTAGTTTATGTCTTAGCTGCAATACTCCCAAGATGGACATATGGGGGGATCATGTTGTTCACTGCTCCTGTGAGGTTGGCGTGAAGTTCCGCCACAATCTAGTCCGGGACAAGCTTGTGGATATATGCTGCAAAGCTGGGATATCTGTTCGTAAGGAAACACCGATGGGGTTTTCTTCAGAGGATGGGAAAGACCAGGCTAGCGGATCTCCTTTTGTTTAATTAGCTTCATGGCAAGGATGCTTGTGTGGATGTTACTGGAAGCTCACCCTTTGCTGGCACGGGAGTCTCTTCATGGGCCCCTGGCGTTTCTTTAGCCCATGCTGCAGATAGAAAAAAGAAGAAATACACTACTAAGTGTGAAGATAATGGCTACAAATTTATCCCCGTTGCTTTTTCTACTTTTGGGGAGTTAGGTGAAGACGCACTTAACCTGCTCTCAAGGATCGCATCTTTTTACTCGAGTAACTCAAACAACCCTAGGTCTAGAGCATATATTTTTCATAGATTAGCTTTGTGCATCCAAAAAGGTATGGGTGCTCAGCTTATTGCTCGACTCCCCACCAACTTCTTGTAAAGTCTTCTTCTATGAAATGAATTACGTTTTATAATAATAATAATAATAATAATAATAATAATAATAATAATAATAATAATAATAATAATAATAATAATAATAATCATAATAATAATAATAATACTAATACTAATAATAATAATAATAATAATAATAATAATAATAACAATCACAAATATTTGTTGCAAAGCAGGGACTTCGGTTCGCAAGGAGGCACCAATGGGGTTCTCTTCTGAGGGGGGGAAAGATCTTCGGCCAGCGGATCCCCTTTTGTTCAATTGGTTTCATGGCAAAGATGCTTGTGTGGATGTAACGGGAGTTTTGCCCTTTGTTGGCGCAGGAGTCTCATCATGGGCACCTGGTGCTTATTTAGCTAATGTTGCAGACAGAAAGAGCAAGAAATACTCGACTAAGTGTGAGGAATATGGATACCAATTCATCCCCTTTACTTTCTCCACTTTTGGTGAACTAGGCGAAGATGCGCTTGAACTGTTATCAAGGATCTGTTCGTTTTCTTTTAGCAACTCTAGTAGCACCAAATCTAGGGCATACATTTTTTCATCGTCTTGCTTTTTGTATTCAAAAGGGTGTGGGTGCTCAGTTTGTCGCTCGACTTCCCACCAACTTCTTGTAAAGCCTTTTCTATGAAATAGAATGCAATTATAATAATAAAAAAATTAAGAATAATAATAATAATAATAATAATAATAATAATAATAATAATAATAATAATAATAATAATAATATATAATAATAATATTAATACTAATAATAATATTAATAAAAAATATTAATAATACACAAAGTGGTGGAAGTGTTATGTTATAAGTATAATAACAATGCTTAGAGTATCCCAAATTAATCAATACCGTACAAGTTGTAGTTTTGATGTAATAACCAACATGTTAGAGGTTTGAAACCTCTCCAAAGCATTGGTGTGGGAGGTAATTGTGCTGATTGTTAAGGTGTGATGTTGGCGCCACATGGGCATGATGTGGGTGCTAGGTGGGAGCCAAGTAGGCATGACTTGGCACTTCCCTTTCACCATGTTTTTTTTCGACCAACCAGTTAGTCGGAATTTGATTAAAAACTTTTTATAAATATATTTACTTTTTATTTTAGGATAAATGTTGAAATATGGTTTTCCGATAATTTAAATTAGACGGAAATTTTCGACTAGGTTCATAGCCGGAATTTTCGACCAACTTTTAGACTAACCAAAGTTTGTCAGAAATTCCAAAGGCTTTTCGACTAAAACGAATTTCCGACTATGCTGAACCGACTAACCCAAAATAGTCGAAATCAGTCGATATAGTTCTATACGAATATTTTCGCCTGCTTTGGGTAGTCAGTAGGTTGTCTTTATTTATGTAGTGAATGTCAATAATATATGCAACTAATCATTAATTATATTTTTTATGTCTCAAGAGGTGGGTCTGAAATAGTTGTTATTCCATAAATATAATGAAAACTAGTAAAGTACGTCATCCAGTTATCCATAATGCTATTCATACCTGACCTCGAAAATAATTGCTTAAACTGAAAACACTACTAAAAAAGGTGGAGTTTTTAGACACATTATTTTAGACAGTTGAGCAAGCGTCGAAAAAAAAACACGAAGCGTTTCGACGGTTTATTTTCGACATTTAAATACGTCGGAATAATTAATTACAAGCGTCAAAAAAATTAGAAAAAAAAAAACTAAAAATAAGAACCGCCTCTTTTAAGTTACCAAAAATTTCCAAAACCCGCTTCTTCTTAACCTTTCACGTGAAAACTCTTAAACTTCCCTGTTTCTTCTTCAAAATTCTAAACCCTAACAGAGAACGACGGTTGTCCTCTCTAATAAACCTATCCAGGCCTGCTGTTTTCCTTCATTGATACCGGCGATTATCCTCCATTGATACCGGCGGTTTTCCACTATTGCCATCGATTGTTGTCCTCAATCTGTGAGGTATGTCGCTTTTATAAGTTTTTTTCTTTTTTTTTCTTGTAAAGAAATATCCAGACTTGTAGATACTCTTGGATTGATTCAGTACTCTTGAAAGTAAACTGCGGTTGTTGTCTATTAATCCTTCTAGTAAATTTCGGTTTGCTCAGAATTTTTGTTTCTTGAGAATTTTTGTATCTTAATTTCAATGTCTTCGATTTTGGTTTGCAGTTTGTGTTATTTTTGTTTTTTTTTTCTTTTTTTCTTGTATGGTTTCCAGTTTGTGTGTTATTTTTGGTTTTGTTTTTTTTTTTTTTGGTTTTGTTATTTTTGGTTTCCAGTTTGTGGTATTAATTTCTTTTTTTCTTGTAAATTCATGTTTGTGTTATTTTTATATTTTTTTTCCTTATCTTTGTATCCTAATTTCTTGAGAATTTTGGTACAAATTTTTGTTAGGGCTTAAACTACTGGAAATTGTGTTAGGACCTTATAGTTTAATTGTGCTACTGGAAATTTTGGTAAATTGTGTTAGGACTAGAATTATTTTGTTAGGACCTTATAGTTTAATCCCTAATTCCATTATTTGTTAATTGTATCCATATGGAACTTTTTAAACTTACTATTATATATAATGCATAGGATGTCTCAATATATTGATAAGAGTTGGATAAATAAACCAAGAAATTCAGAAGCTTATATGAAGGGGGTTAGTGACTTTATGGAATTTGCAAAGAAAGGGACACAAAATGGTTTCATTAGATGCCCTTGTTGCAAGTGTCAAATTGATAGAAAAAAAATATTACCACTAGAGGAGGTTGAATGACACATTTTGTTTAAAGGGTTTTATAAAGAATACAAGGATTGGATATTTCATGGACCTATGACTGTTGCAGAGAATCTGTGTAATCAAATAGGGATTCCATTTATAGCTTCCAATGGATCAGAAAACTTAGGTCAAGATGATATATCAGGATTACTTCGAGATGCTTTTGGGTCAAATATTTTAGGTGGTCCTGAGTTTGGTGGTGAACATAATGATGAGGGGTTAGTTAATGAGACAATAGAGGAACCTAAATTTCAATATGAATCTGATGAATTTCCTACACAACAACCTGATGTGAATTCTTCTTTTGAAGAAGTCAAATTTAGCAAGCTTTATGAAGCTTCCAATGAACCTCTTTATGAAGGTTGTACTTCCTTTTCAAAACTATCATTCCTCTTGCACCTTTTTCACCTTAAGTGCTTGTTTAAGTGGCCGGATAAATCATTTTCAATGTTGATTGATCTTTTACTTGTTTAAGTATGAATACAATTGCATTTGAATTCACCAAATTAGTTATGTGTTATTGCGTATATTTGTAGCATTGTGTTAAGTTTGTTTCTTTGTGGTATTGCGTATATTTGTGGTATTGTGTTAAGTTTGGTTCTTTGTGGTATTGCGTTGCTTTTATATAGGCTAAGTTGAATCAAAGAGAACCTAGCGGGTTAGAAATATGGAAACGCACACACACTACAAAAAGTGGTGGTTATGTTGAGGGTACATGCACTCAAGAACTCATGGTATATTAAAGTATTGAATTGGAAATACTTATCATTATAAAAATTGTTATTGCATATTTCATTTATACTTTTGTATTGTAATAGGACATTGCCGAAAGTAGGGTTAATGAACGTTTACGTGATTCGGAACAACCTCGTGAAGTGATTGAGACGGAAGTTTTTAACGAGATAATGCATCAAGAAGACAAACCTAATAAACGTGTGGTTGGTTATGGTCTTGGGGTTAATAGATCTCACGTGTTTGGTATTGAAGCTCAATTACGAAAAGACAAGATAGGTGATTGTGGTGGTTCTTCAAGTGATGTTATGGGGCTTAAATCCTACCTATTGTCTATTGAGAGAAAAAATGATGAGCTTATGAGAAGAAATGATGAGGTTATGAGAAAAAATGATGAGCTTATGAGAAGAAATGATGAGGTTATGAGAAAAAAAGATGAAGAAGTTGAAGAACTAAGAGCTCAAAATCAAAAAATTCTTTCTCAACTTGCATTAGTCTTAGATCAACTACAACAAAATCAAAAGACAAGTAAGAATCATTATCGATTTTATCATCAATTGAATATTTAAATATTACTTATTAGTTCTTATGGTAGAAGCATAGTTACTAATATTTTCATGTAATGTCTTATGGTAGAAGCATAGTTACTAATATTTTCATGTAATGTAAATGTATAATTTTGTTTGATTTCTTGCAGATTTTCTGCGATATTTATACTTTGACTAACAATTCATTTTTGCGAAGGTCTCGACACTAAAGTGGATGATGCAACAAAATGACAACATATTTGGAGGCCTTTAACTTTTGACAAATATTTAACACTAGTATTTAACTTCAATTAATGTATATGAATATATATTTTGCCTTTTGCTACATCGACGAATATATATGCGTGTATGAATATCGAATTCTAATACTTTTGTGGAAATGATTGATTTGGTATTTTAACTTCAATGAATGTATATGATTTTTAATTATGTATGTGTGATAAATTTTATATTGATTTTTGTTGGTAATTTTTTATGTGTGATAAATTTTATATAGTATGGAAAAGACTAAATATGACTTTATTTTCGTTTACACTTAAAAGCGTCTAAAATATTAAGCATTTTCGACGTTTAAAAGCGTCTAAATTACTGAGTTTTTTCGACGCTTTAAAGCGTCTAAAATCTCAAAAATAATACGTTGCAGATTTAAGGAACAAACTATTTTCGACGCTTTAAAGCGTTGAAAAATGCAAAATAGTAGTTTATTTTTAGGGCGCCAAATCTTATTTTCTACATGATGATTTAGACGAAAAAAAGCGTCGAAAAAAAAGCGTCGAGGATTTGTTACGTCATTTTTTTCGACGCTTTATTAAGCGTCGAAAAAATATTTTTTGACGCTTAAAAGCGTCGAAAAAACCAATGTTTTGCCGTCGAAAAACTCCGTGTTTTTTTGTAGTGAAAGTATAGGTGTTCAAAAATACCTGATTCGGAATATGTGATAACTGGTTTCAAAAATCAGATAATTCCAAGTATGGGGAGTATGTTATTGATACTTGACCTCGAAAATAAATTGCTTGTGTTGTTTATATTTTAACTCCGCACTTAAGTTTTAGATTTATTATTCAACCAACGAACAATTTCCAAAAAACTGTTTGAAGCGTCTCACAAGATTTGAGCTAACAGAAAAATTCGAATATTAAAATCTCCATCAATGAAGTTGGATTTATTGTTAGATGATCAATCAATAAAAAGTTTTTTAACTATGAGGTAATTACACAGGAGTTATATATAAAACGAAATGTTAGTGCCACAAGAAAAACAACAAATGAAGAAGCTGCTACTAGAAGTAGGTTTATAGCAATGCAAACCCTAACGAGGTACCTAAAGGACGATTAAAAAGAAGATGCATGTGATCTAAGAGGGGATAACAATCATATCTTCAACGTACACTTTCATCTTTATTTTTTAGCAACATTTTTGGCGCCAATATATAATTCTTTTATGTAGTGTTTGGGCATAAGTATTTCATTTCAGATAATGAATTTAAATTATAAAATCATAAATGAAGAATTTGAGAATGACAAGGTTTAGGTAGTCATTTTTCAAATTCTTATCTATAACTACTTTAAAAACAATAGTAGAATTTGATCCAAATCCAAACTTGAAAATTTTTGAAATTCTTTTGGAAATTCCATTTGGTAACCTTGAATTTTCGGCTTTTCCACGTGGTAGACAAACATTTTTTATAATCCATGTGATGACCTGAGCTTCGAACTTTTCCTAGTGGTAGACAAAGGAGGAGTTTTTATTGTTACATTTTGCGTTGTTTTTATTCAACGAAATGGCATATTTCAAAAAACAAATGTCGTGATCACCATAATGAACTACATATTTTAAAATCTAGTCGAAATAAATACTTAATATAACGGATGAGGAATTTTCTGTGTAGGATCCATGGTCCATGGTCTTCTTCTCAATAAAGTAATTAAGAGGCCCTCCTTGTGGAATGTAGAACGGATGAGGAATTTTCTGTGTAGGATCCCGGCTAGGCGAACATTCTTTTTTCACCATCTTCTCCATATCTACATGAACCATCTCCAAAAGTTTAGGTTCAATACTCAAGTATCCGGGAGAAAACGCTAAAGACAATTCCCAAGCGTATGGTAATATGGTCTTTGGTGGGTAAAAAGGAGAGGTATGAGACTCATCATCTCTCGGAATTGGTTCATAATGTGGAGTCACTTGGCAACTGGGACTACCATCATCCGACTCATCTGAATCAACTCTTGTCCTTGTATTTTGGAATTCCGAGTCCTTATTTAAGTTAAGTTGGGGCATTGCTTTACACAAGTCTTCTAAGTATAGGGTCTCCATTTCGCAAACAACAAATTATGAACAAAAATACAAATACAAGATCAAATGCAATATACTCAAGAACAGGTTGAATATCTTCAACAACACTTTGAGGATCTATAAATATTATTTGAAGATTGGAAGATTTAATTGAATTTTAATGGATTATTCAACGAAAAATCAAGAAATTTATGAGAAAAACGCAAATTAGGGCATACCTGGTTTGAAAATAAATACCCAAGTATGATGTCAGAAAATCGCCAATTATCAGAGCTTCTCTCACTAGAATTTGGTTTGAAATGCTTTGAAATTCTCTCTCTAGAAGAAGTTTTGGAACAATGCTCAAATGATTGGGTAGGTGAGTATTTATTACCCAATTTAGTGCGTTTTGAAATTACTGTTCACACACTAGTAAAAACACAACCCCAAACAATGCCAATTGGTCCGAGACATCTAAAAGTTGAACCCCCCCTTTGGCCTTTCAGAGTGTTGGGGCCAAATTTGTCTAAGTATACCTATGTATACTCTAAGAGGTCCGAGACTTCTAAAAGTCGCAGCCCCCTTTTTGCCCTACAGAGTGTTGGGGCCAAAATTGTCTAAGTATACCCATGTATACTCTAAGAGGTCCGAGACTTCTAAAAGTCGGACCCCTCTTTTTTCCCCTACAGATTGTAGGGGCCAAATTTGTCTAAGAATACCTATGTATACTCTAAGAGGTCCGAGACTTCTCAAAGTCGGACCCCCTTTTTTGCCCCACATAGTGCTGGGGACAAATTTGTCTAAGGTATACGCTACAAAGTCCGAGACATCCTTGATTCGGACCCCCCTTTTTTGCCCTACAGAGTGTTGGGCAAAATTTGTCAAAGTATTCCTATGTATACTCTAAGAGGTTAGAGACTTCTAAAAGTCGGACCCCCCTTTTTGCCCTACAGAGTGTTGGGGCTAAATTTTTCTAACTATACCTATGTATACTCTAAGAGGTCCGAGACTTTTAAAAGTCAGACCCCCCTTTTGGCCCTTGAGAGTGTTGGGGCCAAATTGTCTATGTATAACTATGCATACTCTAAGAGGTTCGAGACTTCTAAAAGTCGGACCCCCCTTTTTAACCTACAGAGTGTCGGGTCCAAATTTGTCTAAGTATACCTATGTATACTATAAGAGGTCCGAGACTTCTAAAAGTCGGACCACCTTTTTTGCCCTACAGAGTGTTGGGGCCAAAATTATCTATGTATAACTATGTATACTTTAACAGGTCCGAGACTTCTAAAAGTCGAACCCCCCCTTTTTTTTCCTATAGAGTGTTGGGGCCAAATTTGTCTAAGTATACTTATGTATACTCTAAGAGGTCCGAGACTTCTGAAATTCGGACCCCCCTTTTTTTTCCCTATAGAGTGTTGATGATGATGAGAGTGTTGGGGCTAAATTTGTCTAAGTATACCTATGTATACTCTAAGAGGTCCGAGACACCCATGATTCGGATCCCCCTCTGATGATCTATGAATATTAGGACATGAATGAGCCCAAGTACGAGGGTCTACAAAAATCCGACACATCAAAAAAAAGATGCAAGATATTGAAGTTCAAAACACAAGGGTGTTTGATCAACATTTCGGCACCATAGCGTCGTCTTTCGGCATATAGACCAAGATCGGCTTCCCTGGTGTGGATTCCTCTCTTACCCTATATGCGTGGGGCCAATGTTGAGGATTATAAATCCCCTTTATTTGAAATACCCAAGAACCTATACAACAGTTAATCAGTTTCTTTCCATCAGAAGGCACTTCTATCAAATAACCGCCCACTATCCTCGAAAACTCCCTGCACTATGTGTAACAGACTGAAAATTTCTAATCTTAATCATTTTCGAGTAATTCTTAATTCCTTCAATTTAATTGCTAATTTTAATTATTGAATTCATCCAACTTTAGTAAATTCCTAAATCTTATTTCAACTAATTATCATTTCCGAATGAATTTAAAAATTTTATTTTATTAGACTCTAAGTTGATTTAATATCCGACTTAATTTTTGAATTCTTTATTATTTATTTTCTTTTACATGCGTGATTTCTTAAATTAATTTAAATATATGAAACTATATTTATAGTTTCTAAGTATTATTTTTATCAGCCCAAAAGTTTTAGATACTAATTTATATATTACAGAAATTTGAAATCATTTAATTAACCTACGATTTTCTAAAACTTTACGTTTAAAATTCTTATTTATTAATTAATTTCGTTAACGACTATTTTAATGACTTTAACACTTTTATTAAAATTATTTTATACTAGTATTAGCATATTTTTATTAATAATTTTAATTAAGGTTTTAAGCTAATTTTGCACCTAAAATAATAATAATGATTACCTAAATCTATTAGTCAAAACCTACCTATATTTTTTATTACTTATTTACTTACATAAGTATACTAAGTTTGAAAAGAAATCAAATTTCATCCATACTTATCTACTTACATAAGTAAAGTAAGAAACACATGGAGCCATCATTTTTTATTTTTTAATCCAAATTTTATATGATCTTGTCCCATAATATCTTCTATATATAGGAGCTATTTTCCTAACATTCTACCTTGCAACATTAAAACAAATTAACTCACCCAAATAATATCATTCTAGTTGTGTAGTATTAAGGAATTAAGTCATCCACTTTTCATCCATTTGCTCCTAATTTCACTTTATTATATCAATTACTTATTCTCTAATATTAATTAAGTTGAAGAAAATCAAGAAGGAGCTTAATATATATATATATATATATATATATATTACCTTAATAGCTTGAATTATCATTTTTGGAGCATAGTTGGGTATTCTTTTGGGTACTTGAAAGATCATCATTTTGGAGTTTGGAGTACTTAGCTAGTTTGGAGAATCATACTACTTAATTTCTTTGGTATTAGTATGGTATAACTTTTTACCCTACTCTTTATGTGGAATTTTACATTATATTTACTTTATAATATGCCAAATATGAAATATATTGGTATGTTTATGTAGAAAGTTAGTTTAAGAAAACTATCATCATCACCATCATCGACATACCCAGTGTATCCCGCTCAAAGAAAACTATGATCAGGGTCTGGGGAGGGAGGAACGATGGCATGCTCATACCCATAAGGAGAGTGCGATCAAAGAGTCCCCCGGCTCGAGAACGGTCTTCTAGCAAGAGGAACCTGCAGTTGGCAAATAGAATAGAAGCACACACACAAAAACAAAGATAAGATCAAAGAAATAGGTAAAAAGCGACAAATTTAGTGTAGTTATGCTAAGAATATTTTTAGTATGTTAATTAATAATATTTGGACATGTTAGGAAGTTGGGTGAACCATAATTTAATAGTGATATATATTAAGTACTATCTATGTTATACACTAGTGTTACTTTAATTATGTTGAAATGTTATTATATTAGGATGGATTATGGTATGCTTCAAAAAAGAAAATATAATAAAAAAAATATGATTATGGTAATATTATAGGTTATATTTTTATGTAAGCCCTTAAATTAGTTTATAAAGTTGTGTGTTATTTCATGAATATATATTTTTATGGTTATGCTAAGGATGTCGTCATTATACTTTATTTTTTATGTTAATGCTTATCCTTATAGTTATATTAAATATTAAGTTATTGTGTAAAAGTTTTTATTAACTTAGTTTTTATATTAGTTAAACAAATTAGAATCTACTATGATAAATTAATTAAATTAAGTTGTTTTAAGTGAAAAAGGCCAACAAATACTCATAGTCATAGGCCATTCGATCACTATCATATAAAAAAAAGTGTTATTTACGAATTTAAATTATTACAAGCTATTTTTATGACAATAATAAAAATAACAAAATACAAAAAAGATATCTTTGAAAAAAAATAAATAAGTAAATAAATAAAATTTTCAAGTTATTTATATTAAAGTGTTTTCTTAAATACATGAGATTTAATACCAAAAAGTAACTTTTGGGATATTGAATAGCTAGTTAGTACAAAATACATCTTTAGTTGACTATTTGACTAAAATTTATTTGAAATGATGTAAAAGTATTTTTATATATATATATAAATTTGCCCTTTTTAAAATTTTGTGTGAAATTTCGATTTTATGAAAATATTAAAAGAATAAAATTTTTACTTGTTTTATAACAAGAGTTATGGATTTGTGTGAATATATAAGTTTTACTTTTTTTATTATCAGAAGTATTGTTTTTGTGAGCTTATAAAGTGTTACTTGTTTTTTTTACTAGAAACATTAATTGCGTAAAATGATAATTTGTATTTGTTTTATAAATATAATATTGATTTTTGTAAAATTATCTGTGTGTTGATTGAATGACCCTGATAGTAAGGAAACGTCGAACCATGGACCGGCATGTAAAATCCCGGCGCCCGTGTTGGCCGGCACGTAAAATGCGGTGTTAGATAGGGGGTTAGCTACCTATCCAGTAGAAGCTCGAGCATAAACATTGGCGTGGTGACGACCCCCACCACAGTTAGATATAGGGCTTTGGCGCTAATCTAGCCAGACCCTTACATATATCAGGTGTCATATTGTTGTGCTTGTTGATCAGTGATAAACCTGATTACTATTGATGCTATGAGACATGGTACGGTACCAAAACTAGGTTTGCTTAAGTATTAAGATTACCGAATTTTATAAGTGGCAGTAACGTACTTTTGTCAGGTTTGAGAATGGTATCTTAATGACTTAAAAGTATGGAAGAGCAAAAGAATATGGTAAAAGTATACAGTGGTGTCAATTTATTATAAGTTCGTACTCTAATTATTATTTAGTAAATGTAGTGTATTATTTCCGTACTTTGAGCTGGATAGGGAGTTATGCTCGGCGTTAAGCGCTGACCGATTCAATCGGCTGTCATCCGTATTATGGATGGCAGCATGTTGCAGGATTTAGTTTCAGGTTCCGATCCAGGCCGCAGCTACAATTTATTTATGCTATCGAGGACTTATCTGTAAATTTTTTTATATACTTTATATTTGATGTTTTTGACGTATTTAATTTTAATTATTGTGTATTTTTTTGAAACGAACGATATGTATTTTAATTTTCTAATTTCTATGTAATATTTATCATTTCTAAATTTTTTTTATTAATTTTAAAGCTTTTTAGCCAATCGGCATTTTCACACTTCCGCATTATTTGTTTTTTAAAAAATTCATTAATATTAATTACCTCTCGAATTTATTGGCCCTGTTACACTATGTCACTTCCCTCTTTTCAGTTTGTAAGGAGGGATGGTCCAGAGGTAACCATTTGACGGTTACAACTCCCTAAGACACTTCTTACAAAAATACTACATTCTTCTACCGAAATCTAGTTACGCAATCCTACTCTGAAAACTCATATTAACACTACTTCCTGCCCGGTCTGACTTAAGCATCGAAGGGCTTTTCCGGGACATCAGCCCCCGGTTTAGACTTTCCTTGTGGTTGCAGGTCCACCATTCGCAGCGGTCAGATCATCTTACTTCCTTAGATTCAAAGTTCCCTTTACAAATTCGATCGTTTCTTAGCAGAAACAACAACAACAACAACAACAACAACAATAATAATAATAATAATAATAATAATAATAATAATAATAATAATAATAATAATAATAATAATAATAATAATAATAATATAATAATAATAATAATAATAATAATAATAATGATAATAATAATAATAATAATATTAATACTAATAATAGTATTAATAAAAAATATTAATAATACACTAAGTGGTAGAAGTGTGATGTTATAAGTATAATATCAATGCTTAGAGCATCACAAATTAATAGATGGCCTACTAGTTGTAGTTTTGATGTAATAACCAAGAGGTTAGAGGTTTAAAACCTCTCCAAAGCAATGGTGTGGGAGGTAATTGTGCTGATTGTTAAGGTGTGATGTTGGCGCCACATGGGCATGATTTGGGTGCTAGGTGGGAGCCAAGTAGGCAGGACGTGGAACTTCCCTTTCACAATGTGTTTTTTCGACCAACCAGTTAGTCGGAATTTGGTCGAAATTTTTTTATAAATATATGTTCTTGTCATTTTAAGATAAATTCTGAAATATTGTTTTCCGAATAATTTAAATTAGATGGAAATTTTCGACTAGATTTATAGTCGGAATTTTCGACCAACTTTTCGACCAACCAAAGTTAGTCGGAAATTCCGAAAGTTTTTCTACTAAAACGAATTTCCGACCATTCTGAACCGACTAACCCAAAATAGTTGAAAGCAGTCGGTATAGCTCTATACCGAATATTTTCGGCTTTTTTGGG
Source organism: Amaranthus cruentus (assembly GCA_019425755.1). Lineage (NCBI taxonomy): Eukaryota > Viridiplantae > Streptophyta > Magnoliopsida > Caryophyllales > Amaranthaceae > Amaranthus > Amaranthus cruentus. The sequence continues at coordinate 19,239,153 of CM033452.1, forward strand.
TAGTTAGTAAGCTGTCTTTATTTTTGTAGTGAATGTCAATAATATGTGCCACTAAATATAAATTTTTTTGTAGTATTTGGATAGATTTTATGTCTCAAGAGGTGGGTCTAAAATAGTTGTTATTCCATAAATATAATGAAAACTAGTAAAGTACGTCATCCAGTTATCGATAATGCTCTTTAAAAATTGGCTTAGAACTCATTAGTGTCGTTGTTGTGCTTAACAAGCTTGTAAAAAAAATAGTATAGGTGTTCAAAAATATCTGATTCGGAATATGTGATAACCGGTTTCAAAACTCAGATAATTCCAAGTATGGGGAGTATGTTATTGATACTTGACCTCGAAAATAAATTGCTTGTCTTGTCTATATTTTAATTCCGCACTTAACTTTTAGATTTATTATTCAATCAACGAACAATTTCCAAAAAACTATTTGAGCTAACACAAAATTCGAATAAGAAAATCTCCATCAATGAAGTTGGATTTATTGTTAGATGATGATCAATCAACAAAAAATTTTCTAAGTATGAGGTAATTACACAGGAGTTATATATAAAACAAAATGTTAGTGCCACAAGAAAAACATCAAATGAATTAAGCTGCTGCTAGAAGTAGGTTTATAGCAATACAAACCCCAACGAGAGATTGTACCTAAAGGACGATTAAAAAGAAGATGCATGTCATCTAAGAGGGGATAACAATCATATCTTCAACGTACACTTTCATCTTTATTTTTTAGCAACATTTTTTGCGCCAATATAAAATTCTTTTATGTAGTGTTTGGGCATAAGTATTTCATTTCGGATAATGAATTTAAATTATAAAATCATAAATGAAGAATTTGAGAATGACAAGGTTTAGGTAGCCATTCTCTCAAATTCTTATCTATAACTATTTTAAAAACAATAGTGGAATTTGATCCAAATCGAAATTTTAAAATTTTTGAAATTCTTTTGGAAATTTCATGTGGTAACTCTGAATTTTCGGCTTTTCCACGTGCTAAACAATCATTTTTTATAATTCATGTGATGACCTTGGAGCTTCTAACTTTTCCTAGTGGTACAGTAGACAAAGGAGGAGTTTTTATTGTTAAACTTACGTTATTTTTATTCAACGAAATGGCATATTTTAAAAAACAAACGTCGTGATCACCATAATGAACTACATATTTTAAAATCTAGTCGAAATAAAGACTTAATATAACGAAAAACATAACATTTTGTCTAACACGTGCAAAACTTGGAAGTACAAGGTTACCACGTGCATTTAAGAAAACATTTGTGGAAAAGCCAAAATATCAGGGTTATCACATAGAATTTTCGTATTTCTTTTATTAAGTGCAAGAACCAACTTGGTGAATTGGGACTACTCAACACCATTACTCCTTATACATGTGCATCTTTAAAATATGCACTCCTAAAATGGTCCATATATTATGTGTATGGCTATAAATAGGTGCCATTTTCCCATCCTGTATCACTCATCACCTTTAACATCAATATATATATATATATATATATATATATAAAGAAAAAAAAGAAATTTGAAAAACTATTGATCTATTATGGCGGAGAAAAGTGAAAGGAAGGTTATTGAAATCCTGTTGCTCGCTAGCATTGTGATGAGTATTAATGTTATAATGGTGAGCGCTGATGAGGTTCCATTGTGGAGCATCATGCTTGAAGAAGCTAACGCTGATGGGTTACATCAAAACTGTGCGCAACGAGGTCTGCCTTGTAATTTACCAGGCTTGCTCCCTTGTTGCGCAGGTCTTGATTGTTTATCTACCCCAGCAGGGTTTTTCTTTTGCAAAGTCTGTTATTCGCGTGGAGATCAGTGTGGACGCTTGCACCCATGCTGTGGCCGCCTTCGTTGCAGCGGCTTTTTCTCCGGCACATGCTATTAGGTCTACCGGCTTGTTGCGTGTTCTAGCTATTACGATCACCTTACACATGCATTTTCATCGTCTTGAGTTAATAATGCATGCGTTAGATTTCAATTTGTGTGTGTGTCTGGTATGAAATATCACATATATTTGTCGTTTGTGGAATATTTGCAATATTAATAAATAAAATTGTGTGATCCAAATATTATATGTGCAATCTTTACTACAAAAAAAATACTTGGACCATTATAAAACTTTATATTTACAAATTTCTATTGTTAAATATAAATTAATATGTATACAAACTTTAATTAAAAGTGAACTCCTTTAAATGATGAAACTAAAATCATACTTCCTCCGTTCTGATTTACTTGCTACCATTGCATGGGCACAAAGATTAAGAAGTTGCTGTGCAATGATGAGTAGTAGGTATAAAGTTGCTTTTTTGGAATTTTTTAATATTATTTGTTGAAAAATAAAAAAGTAAAATAGGAGTAATTAGATATAGAGTAAGATAAAAATAGGAGTAGGTGGTATAACTTTAAATGATTGGTTTTTTACTAAAAAGAAAATGTAGCGAGTAATATAAAATTTTCCAAAATGAAAAATGTAGCGAGTATTATGGAACGGAGAAAGTATATTAATTTATTAAAATTATTAAAATAAATAATTGAACAACTAAATTTTATTTTAGTATGTTAAATAGATTAATAAGACAGGCGCAAATAATATTTAAGGTTTATTATACTTCTGAATTATGGTTAATTGATTAAATATTATTACTCCCTCCTATTCTCATGTTTTATTTACTTATTGGGTAAGTTCAACTTAGTTGTCTTATTTTCTTTTTTGTCATTGGTTTTTTTACCAAATTATCCTCATTTCCCATGTGTATTTATGAAACTACCCTTACTTGCCTAACTAATCTTGTAACACCCCTAATTTTATAAATATAAATTTTACTAAATACAATAAGACGTAAATATCTCATAGCAGCGAAAAATAAAAACGGGGTGTCCGCCACACTCAAAAAGTGTAAGATGTTAAAAACAATCAAAACTAATATAGTTTTAAATAATATATATAAATGTTTAACACTAAATTATTAAAAACACTATTGATGTACGATCTAACTCGCCGAACCCTCATGTGTTAAGCACGTCAAATAACTTGTCATTACCTGCGCAAACAAAAACACAAAACATGACCCAAAATTCAGTGAGTAGTTATTCTAATGTGTCAAACAATTTATTCTTGAAAACATTTTACTTTAAAAAAATTTCTTTATTTGAAAAACACATCACCTTTCATGAACTCCTCTTAAAAGACCGATCCACCAAACACCTTATAAAGGTAATTTACTCTTAGCAATATAAACACATGTCGTGTTTAAGTGCACCAAGGGGTGACCTACCCTACACGTCTGGGGCAAAAACAATTTATAATTTTGTAATACTACTTTAATATATAGTCATTATAAAAACATTTTGAAGTATTAGTAAAATTAAGATAATGTTTTTTATTTAAAAAAAAAACTGTAAAAGATTCGGTATAGATAAGATTTATTAATGTGTGATTAAAAATTAAAACAAAAATAATATCATACATTGTTATTACTAATAACATTACTATTATTACTTCACCTTAGATTCGAATGGCCACCATGAAAAGTGAGACATATACATAAAATTCATTAAGATTACCGTATGCTTTAGAAACTACAGGAATATGCAATTTTATTTTTTTTACCAAGCTATAATTGTATCATTAAAATGAAGTTTATTTTTTTCAGAAAAAGAATATTAAAGTTACCAAACTAAATACCTTATATGGTTCGCCATAGACGAAAAGCTCCGAAATTAAAGTGATAGAGTTTATAATAGAGAAGGATTAGAAATAACTACTCACGTTGTAAACGAGATCGGACGGTAAAAGAGAATGTAATAAGACCTCTGGATCAACGTTGACTGGACGTTGGGACCGACCACCGCTACCGTATCTTTTTTAAGAAAATAAAAAATAGACTAAACACCAAAAAATAGACCGACATTCTTAATATGATATCAAAAATCAAAAATAAAATATTTAAGAAAATAAAAGATAAAAATAGACTAATGCAACCATGCAGGAGATATGACCCACACTACAAAAAAATCGTAGATTCCCAACTAACCATAATACGCTGTTTAGTCTGTATACGGCTATACCGACTAAACACCAACTACACTCAGCTAGTCGGCACAGAATGGTCGGTAAACAAAAATAGTCGGAAAATCAGTCGGAATTCTGACTAACTTTCACTTGGTAGGTGTTTAGTCGCAATTCCGACTAGGAAGATTTGTAGGAGTTTAGTCGCAATTTTCCGACTCAGCTCCGACTATCCGTTAGTCGCAACATACCGACTACGCTTTTAGTAGGTAACTAGTCAGTAGATCTAAAAAATGGTTTTAATTGATTTTTCAGAAATTTTAATAATTAAAAATTATTTCCATCTACCGACCAGCCTCCGACTAAATATTAGTAGGAAAGTACTCGGAAAAGTCAAACCTGTGTGTAGCCAAAGGTTGACCAAAATGTGGGGGCGTTGGATTCCGACTACTTTGCTACTAACAAATGGTAGGAAAGTAGTCGGAAAAGGCAAACCTTAATTTAGCCAAAAGCCTCCAAAATTTTGGCGGCGTTTGATTCCGACCAATTTCCGACTCATTTTTAGTCGGAAGATGGTCGGTAATTGTGGTGAGTACCGACTCAATTCATACTAAATGGTAGTCGGAATTTAGTTGGTAAAAATTTATAATTAAAATAATAAAACTGGTCAAATGTGGTCAATGACCACATTTGACCAATTTTATTATTTTATCCATAACCTAAACTATCGATCAAACGAAACAAAAACACAATAAAGATAATAAAATAAGGCACAGAAAAAATTAATATATAATACAAATATAAAAATATACAAATTGTCGGTAAATGTATTATACAAACCAATGTTTAATCCATATAAATTAACAATAAAAACAAAAATACGAGGGGCTCAGCTGGTCGAGGGAGTCGGAGGAGGACTTTCGCGGAAAAGGGTGCGCACAAAGTTGAGCAAATGGTTGACCTCTTCTCTCAAACGTCGTTGCTCCTCCAAGAGTGAAGCCTGCTCCTCATTTGAAATGTGCGCGTTGAGGCAGGTCTCAACTCGGTTAATAGGCTCCTGAAGATGATCGAGCCTCTCGTTCACCATTTGTTCAGGGGGAGGTCGAGGAGCGGCCTGGTATTGGGACTGCGGCGTCGCAACATCTGCGTAATAAACTGTCGCCGCATCACCAACCCCATACACGCTCTTGGAGGGCATTTTCTTATTGGGCGCCTGTGATTCGATATTTTTAACGGCCTGAAAATGGCGTCGTTAATCTTTTCATCAGGCGCATCAAGAGGAAGTTCGGCATAGAGGCACTTGTATTCGTCCTAAACAATGAAACAAAATATTTTGTTAAAATTTCGGTAGAGTTTCCTCTGTAAACTAACTACACCAAAATTTAAATAAACCCTAAAATAGAAACCAATATAGATATAATTTGTATCTACTACCAAAACAGCTACAAAACCAACATTTCATCAAATTACAATATCAGATATCCTAAGTAATATTCCAAAACAACTAATGTACCAAAATCTAACCTACCAAAAAAACTAACTAAGCTATGATTCAATGATAACAAAAAAAATGCTAATTTATAATCTATATAGATAAGAGATTGAACTTACACTAATGGCCTTGGACATTTCGTTGACCCATTGCGACCCGTCCTTTGTACGCACCTTATGAGTGCGTAGAAACAACTCAAAAGAGAGCGGCGTGTGACGCTGCTCTTGTTCCTGAAATGAATTTCAACCATGGTTATCAATTAAATGTTTATGTATTAAGATTAATGAGTGTATAAAATTAAAAAATTAAATTAGGACAAGTTCAAGGTTATACCAATATGCGCAATGTCCTGTACGCAGATACCGAGCCGCTGGTATAGGTGACTTCAACCGCACCCCCTTCGTCCTCCCGGTGGCGGTTCCTTCTCCCTCTGGACCGATTGGCTTGGAATTCTTCAGATTTCCAAGCACTTACCCATCGGTCCCAAATCTTCCTCGAGACCCAGCTGGGCTTGTACCCATTATTCTCCTCATACATCCTCCTATGATGATGAATAATGTCGTTGTACCTGACCTTGGCCCTCTTCTCCCACTCCGCGTACACTCGCGAAGTGATAGAAGAATCCCAAGCCCATTGTTTCTGAAACGACAAGATCAATGAATCAGTATTTGTATAACAAAGTAAGTCAATCATAAGTCAATCAAATAAGTAATGAAGTACAAATCTTTACTTGAAATTGAGTCCAATAGAAATCGATCGTTTGCGTACTTAGGTGCCTCCATGCCCATCCATTAGGATCTTGGTAGGCCTCAAAGTTCCTATGGATGGACGTGGATATTTGGCTGCCACCGTCTGTGGCAAACCTTCATAAACAAACAAGTTATACTTAGTATACGTAGTGCATATAACAATTACAATGAAATAAATAATAATACGTACCCAGTGCCATCAGGCTTCATCCATGGTAGAGGTGGTAGTGCATGCTGCGGCGTAGGGGCAGGATCATCACGCGGCGGCCCCTGCGTTGTATCAGTGTTTGGTGTCCTAGCGTGACGTGGCGAAGCACACGACGATACCGGAGAGGGAGTGACGACCCCCTCTGTCCTCCTAAACTCTGACCTCAAAAAATGATCATCTAAACCCAGAATAGGTTGAGAATACGTTAGGGCAAGAGGTTCAACTTGATTAGGCTGAGGTCGAGTGACTGTTGGTTCAGATCTGAACGCGTACGATGCTGTACCGGACACGATTCAGGGTCATAAGGTTGACCGGTTCGCGGGTCAATCCGTTGTCCTTGACTGTTTCTCATTCTAGGCATCTTGTTAAAATAATTTAGCCTTGTTAACAATTAATAACCTAAATTTAACAACAAATAAATTTAACAAGAACCACCAGCAATAACCACAAGCAATAACCACCCAACAGCCCCTAAAATAGCCCATAACCGCCCCAAAAACCACCAGCAATAACCACAAACAACCCCACCAAAAACCCTCATGCATTTCGAATTTATATATATTAAACATACCATAAATTTCCGAAATTATATATATTTCGAAATAAGTTAAACATATCATGAATTTTCGAAATTATATATATATTTGGAAATTATATATATTAATACATGTAAAAAATTATATATATTTCGAAATTTTCGAAATTATATATATTTTGAAATTACATGTAAAAAAATAATACATGTAAAAAAATAATTATAAAAAAATTATCATTACAAAAAATAATCAAAACCAAACAAAACTAAGCTAATATATTTCGAAAAATACATGTCAAAAAATATATGAAAAAAAAATAATAAACTAAACTAACAAAACTACTCTAGTAATAAACTAAACAAGAAAAATGTCGAAATTACATGAATAAAAACAAGTAAATGTCGAAACTAATACATAAAAAAATATTAGAAATTACATGCAATAAACCCTAGTTTCATGCAAGATTATTAAACAAAAAAAATAATGTGAAATATTCTAAAATCAAACCAAAATAAACTTGAAAAATCATGTTCATAATCAAACCATAAAGTTGAAAAATGAGCTTGAAATATTCGAAAATCAAACCCTAAAATAACAAGAAAATGTCGAAAATAATACGTAAAAAATATTAGAAATTACATATATTAAACCCTAATTTCATGCAAGTTTATTAAACAAAAAAAATTCATGTCAAATCTTCGAAAATCAAACCAAAATAAACCTGAAAAATCATGTTCATAGTCGAACCATAAACTTGAAAAATCATGTTCATAATCAAACCATCAAACCCTAAAAAAACAAGTATTTAATCGAAATTTCATAAAAAAAAAACATAAAAAGAAGACTAACCTTTATAGTCGGAGTGTAGTTGAAATGCAGGAGTCGAAGTATCACCCAAAAACACGTCGGAGATGAGGATGCAAGAGGAATGTAGTAGGAATGAGAGAAAGAAAGAAACGAGAAGGAAATGGGAATGAAGGAAATGACAATTTGCGTTTTCTGGTGAAATGTTAGTTTTTATATCACTTAGTTTTCGACTAACCTGCGATTAAATGACAGTCGCTAGTTAGTCGGTGAGTGTTAGGGTTTGTGAAATAGCTTCTGGTGAAAAAAATCGTTTATTATCAATTAGTTACCGACTAAAGTGCGACTAACTGGTAGTCGGGGTTTAGTCGATGGGATTTTTCAACTGTTCGACCTATTTCATTAAATGCCATCAGTAACTTTTCAGAAGACGTTGAAAAATGAAAAAAGTTTTCAGTATACTAACTAAACTGCGACTGGTAGCTAGTCAGAGTGTAGTCGGTATACTGAAAAGTTGTTTTACCTTCCCAATGCTTCTGACAATCGGAGAAGCTTCTCTGGGAAGCTTGGTAGTCGGAATTTCAAATAAAAAAAAAGTTTGCGCCCTTGTTTATTTGTGTTCTGATATGTATAATTATTATTATTATTATTATTATTATTATTATTATTATTATTATTATTATTATTATTATTATGTATTATTACTATTATTATTATTGTTATTATTATTATTATTATTATTATTATTATTATTATTACTATTATTATATTATACTTATTAGTTTATAATTATTAAAATTGTAAATACGAGATTAAAATATACAAAACTTACGACCCAAAGTAAAATTAATAAATAAACATACGATTAAAAAAACTAAAAAAATGTTTGTTAATAATAAATAAACATATAATTATGGAAACCTTATTATTGGGTTACATAATTGTCATCGACATCATCGTCGTTAGATAATACAAGATCTTCGTCTAAGTCTAACAGTTCTCCAGTGGGATCACACAACGGTTCGACTTGTGCGTTAGAAACATCTTCATTCACCACAAAATTCGGTGATTTCTCTTCCAGTTGGAAAGCGGTCTCCTCGAATTGCTTTGATTTGACTTTGCAAACAGCTCGCCATTCTTTCATGTTTTTCCTTAAACTGGGATAAGGTAAATAATAAACTTGGGAAGCTTGACTAGCTGGCACATAAGGATCGTACTTTCTATAGGATCGACCAATATGAACGTCAACCAGCTTGTAACGCGGATGGATTCTCGTACCATGGCCGTATCCGGTGGTAGTCTGATCAAACCATTGACATTTGAACAAAGTGACCCTTTTAATTGGAAGTGCTCGATACTCGAGGTCAATAATGTCCTCTAACTTACCATAAAAGTCGGTTTCATCTGGACTATTATCATCAGATTTCACGCACACCCCACTGTTCTCAGTAGATTTTTTTTTTTTGCGGAATAGGAGATAGTGTGAAATCTATAACCATTCACGTAACAAACATCATAGCGACGTGCCTTCTGCAAAGGTCCCTCGGCGAGGTCCTTTAGAATATCGGCATTATCCACACTGTCAAGAAACCCGTCCCTAGACTGCATATAAAATCAATAATTCAATGTTAATTCGTAATACTATTTACACAATAAATTAGCACTAGTGGAAAAAACAAGATAGGCTGCAGTTTTTTGCCCAATATAGGCTGCGATTTTGAACCGCAGCATTAGTAATAGCAGTAGATGACAAAAAGAGTATTTGTTGCGGTTCTAAAAACCGCAGCCTATAGTCTGATTTTAAAACCAAAAAAAAAACACATTTGCTGCGGTTCTAAAAACCGCAGCCTTTACTCCCTTTTTTTTTGTTTTTTTTTCATTTCGTTTAATATTAAGAAGAACAAAGAAACCCAACAAAACGAAACCCAGAAATCAAGAAGAACAAAGAAACCCAACATTCAATCCTCAAAAGAACAAGAAACCTAGAAACAAAAGGACAAGACACCCAGAAAAATACGAACAATTTTTTTTTTCATTTTATTCACTGGGTAAAAGGCCCCAAGTGGTCCTTATATACATTCTGGAAGAATAAATATACATTCTTTAATTGTAGAGAGGAATTAGAAAATACAATCTGGAAGAATAAATATACAAAATGCATTCCCATCAAAACGAAAGCCAAACAAAACTCATAAGCAAAGTTTTAAAATGAAATTAGGAAGAATCGAAGCTTGAGCAGTAGATTGCTGAAAACGCCATAGCCATTTTGTTAGCCCGCAAACATACTCGCATGTCTTCTCAGTAAACTCATCCCTACAGACATCATTTGCTTTAATCCCATAAAAAATAATAAATTAAAAAACCCAAAATCATAATTAACTAAAAAACTAAAAAGTGGAAATTTACTTACCCTTGAGAAATTGTTGCAGCCATTTTTAGAGAAGGTGAAGAAGTAAGGAGGAAGGAGAGGAGAGGAAGAAGGGTTTAAGGCTTAATGAGATGAGGGAAACTTGAGATTAAAGGATGGTGAAGAGATGAAAGAGGCGGAATTTAGGGTTAAGAGGGATAGAAAAGAGAGGCGGAGATGAAAGAATTAAGCGTTCAAAAATATATATCAGGAGATAAAAGAATACCAAAGGCTGCGGTTCTAAATAAAACCGCAGCATATGAGTCATAATCCATTTTTTTTAAGTTATATGCTGCGGTCAATGGTAAAACCGCAACATATAATCAAAATCCATTTTTTTTTCCTTATTTGCTGCGTATTATTAAAACCGCAGCATATGCGGCGCGACAAATGTAATTTTTTCCAGTAGTGTACGATGGTAAACGTGTACTTACAATCTGTTTAAACCAGCGGGCAAACTGGTCTTGGACCACATGGTCAACTTGCTCTGCGTTTAGATTGGGTGTACGAATTGATCATAAAATTGATTCATCTCCGGACAATTTCGCAGAACATATGTCTGAGAAATGTTGAGATCTGCTTCATCCATCATAAGAGCCTTACCCCTCCCATGAAATTTGATTGGGTGTGTGAATATGGACAAAACACCCGTTCTCACGTTATTAAAGCATCCGTCATCATATCTAGGAAGATCTCTAACTCTGCATCGAACGTCTGGCCCAAAGTAATGCGAGACAAAGTATGATGCTTCTTCTATAAGATATGAATTACAGATCGAGGCCTTAAAATGCGCCTTGTTTTTGACATTAAGCTTTAAATGTCGAAGATACCTGTAATTTAAACCAAGTAGTTATTATTAAGACATGTAAAAAGTGACCAGAAAATGAAATAATACTTCGTTTAGACATGTAATTAGTAATTACCTCTCAAAGGGATACATCCACCTATATTGTACCGGACCAGCAATCCTTACCTCGTAAGCTAGGTGAACAGGCAGATGTTCCATAACATCGAAGAATGTTGGAGGAAATATAGTCTCTAACTTACAAAGCACCACTGCAATTTCCTCGTCCAACCTCCACATATCTACGGCAGAAATTTTCGGAGAAGTAAGACTTCTAAAGAACAGACTAATTCCAGTAAGAGCTTCCCATACTTTTGCTGGCAGCAACTCCCAAAATGCTATTGGAATTAGTCGCTGCATGAACACATGACAATCATGACTCTTCATCCCGAATATCTGATGTTTAGCCATGTCGATATTCTTGGCTAAATTTGAAACATACCCATCATGAAATCTTAGAGTTTTAAGCCACTCTAGAAGGACAGCCATTTGTTCTCTGTTTAGTGTGTATGATACCTTGGGGATGGTAGAACCAACTGGATGCAATTTCGATCGGATCCCGAGCTCGGCTAACTCTTGACGTGCCTTGAGATGATCCTTAGTTTTTCCTGCCACACACATTATTGTGTTGAAAATGTTATCAAAGAAGTTCTTCTCAATGTGCATCACGTCAAGGTTGTGACGGATCATGTTTGTGCTCCAGTACGGCAAATCCCGAAAAATACTTCTCTTCTTCCATCCAACACAATATTTACTAACTTTGCATTGTACTCAGCTGCATCGTCTTCAAATACCCGTAAAAATCCTAAATGATCTAGCTCCTCTAAAAGCTCATTCCCCGTACGTATGTCGGGCCTAACATCCTTCTCAACAGCTCCATGGCTGAAACTCACCCGGTTTCTGCGCTAGGGGTGCCTACTATCTAAAAATCTTCTGTGTGAGTCAAACCAACTCACTTTTCTGCTGTGTCTTAAATAAACGGCTTTGGATTCATTCATGCAGTATGGACAAGCGTGCACACTAGATGTACTCCACCATCATCGAATAAGCTGGAAAGTCGTTGATTGTCCACATCAAAGCTGCACAAAGTTGAAATTTCTGCCTCTTGGATACGTCGTATGTTTGGATCCCATCTTCCCACAATAGCTTTAACTCATGTATCAATGGTTGTAGGTACAGGTCAATCTTATGTTTTGGATTGTTAGGGCCGGGGACGATCACCGTTAAGAACATGTACTGCTTCTTCATGCACATCAAGGGCGGAAGATTGTATGGAGTTAGTATTACGGGCCAGCATGAATATTGTTGACCCGAGCTGCCAAATGGGTTGAAACCATCTGTACACAACCCCAGTCTCACATTTCTTGTCTCCCGTGCAAAACCCGGATGGGTTGCGTTGAAAGTCAACCAGGCCTCACTATCCGAGGGGTGACACATCTCTCCATCTTCTGAACGATGCTCCGCATGCCACCTCATGTGGCTGGCAGTAGTCGCAGAAGCATACAACCGTTGTAGCCTAGGACCTATGGGAAAGTAGTGGAACTGCTTTCTGGGGGTGTTATCTGATATCCATCTAGAAACCCCACACTCATCACATTGTGTCATACTCGCTGTGGGGCCCTAATAAATCATACACCCATTAACACAACAATCAATCTTCTCTACCGGCAATCCAAGAGTCAAAATTTGCTTCTTCGTGTCGTAAAAACTTGTTGTTATCCGATTATCTTTCGGCAACACTTCAATAATTAATTGACATAATTCATCATAAAGTCTCTTTGGAATACGAAAGTTCGTCTTCAGGCTAGACATCCTTCCTATGACCGACATCTGAGTATGCGTTTCACAACCAGGGTACAAAGGTAAGTTGGCGGCTCTTAACATTTCAAAGAGCTGTCTTGATTGGGGGTTCGGATCTTCATCAATATGTACGGGCGAGTATGGTACATTTGCGACAATATCATCACGATGCGGTAGAAAATGATGATGTGTATCCGGAAAAGTACTTGTTGCTGCATCGTACACCATTTGTGTACACGGATTTTGAACCGTGTTCTACTGTGGCTCAACCGGAGCCGACTCATTACAAATTGGTGCACCGTCAGAACATTTGTGCAGGTACCAATCGTAGTAGTTTTCCACAAACCTCTTCTTTAACAGATGATCTCTTACGACATCTGGAGCCCAAAGTCTACGATTACCACACCGTTTACACGGACATCTAACTTCATCTGGATTTTTTTTCCTTGCAAATTGTATAAATTCTTCGACCCCTTGTAAATATCTCATATTATAAACTCCTTTACAACTTCGGTTGTACACCCAACTTCTTTCACTTCGTAAGTCCATTACTCTGCAAAAAACAACAAATTTCACGTTTATTAGCAACGGATAAAAATTCCGACTACCTACCGACCAGCTTGCGACACACATTTGGTCGGTATTGTGTCGGCACGTGAAAAATTGTGCCCAATAAAGAATCTCTGAAAAATTCAGTGATTTCAGAATTCCGACTAAACTGCGACTATTGAATAGTCGGAGTACAGTCAGTATGTACACGGATATTAAAGCAATAAATGACTGTCAAGTGTTGGAATTTAGAGTGTATAGTGGTTATCGGAAATGATTTAATTAATTAATTTAAATAAATAATTTAATTAAATTAATTTATATCATCCCAAGGTTGAAAATCATATGTTTTAATCAAAACATAAAAGTCACGGCTCGTGATTTGGATCGCGGCTCGCGTAAATACAAAAAAAGTTTCTGATTTCTGGGGCGCACAGGTCGCAGCCCGCCACTAACGTGTTTTTCCGGGAAATTTGTGTGTAACGTTTTGCTTTGTTTTGATGGTTATATAATAACTTCCTACAGTTATTATGGTTATTCTTAGCCATGTTCTTTGGGATGTAAGGGTTGAGTGAAAAGCGACTTTGGTTCCTGGATCAACCTCGTGTTTCGTGAAGTGATATGTTGCTTCATGAACCGGTGTAAGCTATTCTATAAATATAGAAGGCTTGTGTGTTATTTTACACATGAAATTTCTGATTTCTTTTCTTCTTTAGCATTTTACATCGAGGACTTGCAATCCTCGTTGGTAATTTTCTTATCTTCTTCCACTTAAGTTTCTCTGACATCATTCTAATTTCCATGTGCTCGGAAGTTAGTGTAATTCTTTGTATTTCACAACATATTTCCGGTTTATTCCCAAGCACCATAGTAGGGAGGAAATGATGTTTAAGGAAAGAGCATCTCGCCTAGAATTGATATCAAGATCCAACAAAATTTTCTTGTTACTATGATCGATATATGGTGATTCCCGATGATCAAGATTGCATTTGGTGTATGTTAAGCAAAGGTTTGAACTTGTCATATGTAATTTGGTTTTCTACTACAAACTTGTAGCGTTATTTTATATGTTTGATTTATAAAATTCAAGTCCCATTTCTAACAATCTAAAACATCATCTTCTAAAGTAAGTATGGCAAGTCTCAATGTTTACCACAAATTTTGTCATAATTGACAAATTTGTTGGGAAAGTTTTTAAGTTTGCTTATATGAAAGTTACACCATGATCGGGTGATGAGATAATCGTAGAGATTTTTTAATTGGTGCATTGGTTCATCAAAGAATGTGTTGGTTTGTTAAAAAGACACGTTCGTTCATAAAAGAATGTGTTGGTTCGCTAAAGGGACATGGTAGTTCATGAAAGGACACGTTGGTTCATGAAGAGTTGTGGTGTTTGTTGTACTCTTGATCAAGTTATGTAAGAGAGATGGACATAATTGCATGGTAGAGATGATATTTCTCAAGTATGTAAGTTCTCCATGTTAATTTCATATGTTTATTATCTTTTATGATGATAGAGAAGTACAATATGTTACATGTTTACACAAGTTCTTATATCCATGAAATTTTGTAAAGTAAGTGATCATGGTTATTTGGTCATGGTTATCATTTGGTGTAAATGATGATACTCCATTTTTATTTATCAAAGAAATTTGATGGTTGGAAGTATAAGTAACTTACCATAATTTTTTTGATGATTAATATTATCATCAAAGATGGATAATGTTTGCTATTTTTTGTGTTTACATGTTTTGTTTAATGCATGATAAGATGATAAAATTATCATGGTCATGTTTTGATATGATTATCTTATTTTATATGTATCATGTCTTGTTTTATTATAGAAAGATAATAAATGTTATTATCAAGTTGGATAAAATTGCTTTTATAGATCTTTAATAGTAACATGTTAAGTTTTGAGTTTTTGCATGTTTGGTATGACAAGATAAATTTTGTCATATAAGTTAAGCATTATGTGTTTATTATGTTTGGTTATCTTTAAACCAAGTTCAATATTGTTTTTGTTATTGATGTATGTTTCACCTTTTGAGTGAATTGACTTAAAAAGTTGCATGATCCATGTTTTATTAATAATAAAGTTAATTAAAGTGTAAAGTATATCATTGCTATGTTGTTACAACAAAAGTTCATGTTGTATTATTTTGTTTCATGTATGAGTAGAATTATTTCTATATGATTGTGCATGATTCAAGTTAGTCTTTATGATATATTCTTTCATTGGTTTATTACCAATGTTGTTTAATTTTAGACATATAATTTTATATGGATTTGTCATATGTATACTTTTGCCCAAGGTTATATTAATTTATTAATATTGGAAAAGGGTATAAAGTTTATGACATGAATAAATTTAGAAGGTTTAGCATGAAGGATTCATTAAAAGTAATTTTAATGTAAAGGTGATGTTAAACAAGAATTTGAAAATCTAATAATGTTCTAAATAAAGGTTGAAAGTTGTCAACATTATTTTAAACTCCGAATTTTATTTATTAAATTCTTTTATTGTGGAGGTTAAACTCCATAATGTTACATAAATTAAAGAGTTTAATGATTATATAAGTATGTTTATATATCAAATAAATGATAAAGACATATTTGTCTTGTTTTATTTTGATATATATGATGGTTTAATCTTATATAGTATAAATGTTGATTTGCTAAGTAAAGGAAGATATGAATTCATTTATTATTACATTGATTAATGTATTAATTGAAATTCATATGATACTCTTAATCTAGAGTATATGTCAATGCTTTAAGTTTTATTATGGTAATTAAAATTCCATATTAATATGTTATTATTTTGATTTTCAAGATGTGCATTATTTGCATGAGTATATGTAAAGTTTTTATACTAATATTTATATTGGAGAAAAGTACTAAATTAGTTTTATTCCGAGTAATGGGTATGTTAAGGTATCTTATGTTGTTGGATAACGCCTAAATAAAGTTGGTGTGACAATAAGAAAGAATTTAAAAATTTAAGTTAAAGTTGATATTAAATGTTTTACCTGATTTAAAGTGTTTGATTTTATAGAAAAGTCTTAATTATTTTTGTACAAAGAAAATTTATTTTGAATTATCTCAAGATTCAAAATAAGGATGCATCTATATAGATTATGTTATTTATAACATCTACTATGAGTTCTGTAGGACGCTGTTGTACGCGCACAAATTTAAATTATATTTTACCCTATTACAGCTTGCTAAATATATTAAGTGGCAAGTAGGGGTCGAACCCACAGAGATTGTGATTATTAGTTTTAACGATACTTCTAATTTACTTTACTACTCTAAGAAATTATGTAAAGTAAAAAGATGGGGGGAAATGAGTTTTGATTACACTACTTAAAACTTAAAAATAAAATAAACTCAAAAAAAAAAATGTAAAGTAAAAGAGTAAATCAATAAGAGAAAATAGTAGCAACATGTATTTTAGTCATTGGCAAGATTATTTCTAATATTGATTAATTATAACTTTTATATGAATAGGCAGCTGTAGGATTTATAGTATCCTCGTAAACCCCCTGTCAACCCTTTTATATTAGCTTACTATTTGTACCCAAGATAGTAAAGCCCTAGTGTTCATTAATCTGGTTTCAATGAATTGACTGCTTTAATTTTAGGAAGACTTCACCCACCATTAAATTTAATTAAGAAGATATCCTATAACCCAACTAAATTTAATATTATGTAAACTCTAATAATAAAACTAGATGCAGTTATTATTACTAGCTGTTTCTTTAATAAAAGAAATAAAAGACAAGACAATCCAACTTGTGGCCAATGGGATTTGAACCATGAATCAAGTGTACCAGTTTCATAATATCGAACTGATTTGGTTCTGGATTTTGATATTGCAAGCTAGTGCAAGCTATACTTATAGAAGTAATGTAAGTCGAGAAATTTCTGCTATAGCATTCATTACTAACTTGTGAAGGCTTATCCAACAACTAAGATTTTTAATTGGAATTTTCTTCTTTCAAAATGTACTAGCTATAATCTGCTGCCGACATAATCTGATCTTTTTAGCATTGATAGAGGCAGAATTAGCCTCAGGTCATCGGTAGAAAGTTGTAGATCTTTTCGAATACATGTACGTAGCCTCAAAAACCATCTGATTTGGAGTCCCGGTTAGTGAACTATGCCCATTTTAAAACTGGTGCGTCAAATACTTCGCGAATTATGTTTTTTTTGTTCGGATCCAAATTTTCTTATTTCGTCCAACGTTATTTTTAATCAAAAATCCTACAATATATTAATAAAACTACATAAGTGTAGATATTAATTCATAAATTAAATATTCACTAAATATTAAATATTATTTAATAAACGTAATAAAATTATACGTAAAGAGGAATAAAATAATATAACTTTTACCACTTAACAAGTTCTATTTATTAGAACAAGAGATATTATATATCAATGATATTTGATTATAATACAAAGTGATGCAATATTTATTTGGAAATATATTTTCAATGATAGATAGGTTTAAATACCTACAAGTTTGTGCAAATGATTATGACATTTTGATCCTTTAAGAATGACTTGCTAATCTTTTGATAAAACATATATTTCTAAAAGAGAAAAATATAAGTATGTTTTATTAATGAAAAGTTCTAACAAACTTTAATTTGCTAAAGTTTTCGAAGTAAAGGTTTTAATATTGTTTTCATAATTCTAATATGAACGTTTACCCATGATTATGTTTTTTGATACATAAGTATCATATAAGTTTAAGCTTTCTAAAAGAAAGTAACTAATGATGTGTTCATCATGGGAATAATGTTTGAAGTTTAGTAACTTAATCTCCAAGTATAACAATATGTTATAGATAGATTTTCATATTATATATGAAGATTGATGAGCATGTATTAATGTTCAAGATTTATTAAGTGGTATTATACTTAGTATGATAATTTATTATTAAATTTTTTTCAATAAGTTTACCGAAAATACAATGGTTAAATAATTGTTTGTATTTTCATATGGTATGTTATATCATGTATTTTATAAATTATGATATATTTATTTTGGAATTGTATAAGTAAAGTTGACATAGTAATATGTCATATTCCTTCTATGAAGGAAATAGGGGAGGTAAATGTTAAATGAATTTTAAGATAAAAATTTAAGGACTAAGAAATAAGTATTTTATTATACTTAAGTTTAAGTCCAAATTTACCCTCATGTTTTCTAATTGTAATTATTTCCTAAATATTTGGAATAATCATAAAATTGGATGTAATTTTAATTTATACAAGATTCAAATTGTTTTATAGTTGTCAAGTAAAGTTTTACTTACAACTTAAAGTTTCTTTATTAGGAAATTATCTGAATAGTCCAAAATGTTTATGGTGTACCATGGATTTAATTAATCTTATAGTAGAAGTTCTTCAAGTTTGAAGAGGTACCCAAGTATGAGTTTGATCTTTAGTGAATTGGCCATTCTCTTTATTGATCAAAATATGTGTTTGTGGGGGAGGTATACCAAGTTTTGATCACCCAAGAACAAACAAAGTTTTAACTTATTCTACTATGATATTAATGTTATTTGTCAAGATTTAGACAAATATGTAAACGGTATTGTTTAAAAATACTCATCTTTGTGATGTTTAAAACCAAAGTTGTGCACAAAAACAATCTAGTTTGATTGACAAGTGGCTTGTATAAAGTATTGATAGTCGAGTGTAACTTTGATAATGTTATGACATATCTAATTGAGGCAAAGCCAAAACTTAGGGCTTATTAAAGAAGGGATCACAATTCTTGACTATGTGAACAAAGTTCAAAGTTAGACAAAGTATACTTACTAATGTCTAGGTATTTCATGGTTTAATGAAATTGAAAAATGCCCATTCTTCAACACCATGAGTGAAACCCAATTCGACGCTAGAAGAAACATCTAGTCTTGAATTCAATGTGGATTGATCGCTCATCAGATGTTGGAAAGCAACACTTAAGTGATGCAAAGTTGCTTTATTCGTGATGTTGACAAACGAGGTAGTAGAGTAGTCCCTCAAGGTCTCCATTTTCTAGAGTTATGAAGATCTCTAGATTGAGTGCTTTATTCACGAAAACATGATCAAGCAGGAGAAGCTACCTATATAAGTTCGGGGTTTGGCCGCCTCAATGAAATCAAGGGGCGTACTTATGATTTCAAAGAACTTATGAATAGATATGGACACATGGCCTTTAACGTGTCAAGGATGTAAGATTAATGAATTATTTCATGTGTGCTACTCCTTCAATTGGTTGGATATATCTGATTAATTCAATCCGGATGGACATTAGCTGATATGATCAATTGTAAAGATGCGTGGTACTAGGTGTCAATTCAATCCGGAAGGACATTGGCATTGATGCATGAAATGGGTTGGAGATTATGGATCGTGAAAGAAGAAAAGGATTATACACTCTAAATGGGGGAGGATTGTTGGAATTTAGAGTGTATAGTGGTTATCGGAAATGATCTAATTAATTAAATTAAATAAATAATTCAATTAAATTAATTTACATCATCCCAAGGTTGAAAATTATATGTTTAAATGAAAACATAAAAGTCACGGCTCGTGATTTGGTTCGCGGCTCGCGAAAATACACAAAAAGTTTTTGATTTCTAGGGCGCATAGATCGCGGCCCGCGACCTTTTACGCGGCCCACGACTAACGTGTTTTTCCGGGAAATTTTTGTGTAACGTTTTGCTTTGATTTGATGGTTATAATAATTTCCTATACTTATTATGGTTATTCTTAGCCATGTTCTTTGGGATTTAAGGGTTGAGTGAAAAGCGACTTTGGTTCGTGGATCAACCTCATGTTTCGTGAAGTGATATGTTGCTTCATGAACCGGTGTAAGCTATTCTATAAATATAGAAGGCTTGTGTGTTATTTTACACATGAAACTTCTGATTTCTTTTCTTCTCTAGCATTTTACATCGAGGACTTGCAATCCTTGTTTGTAATTTTCTTATATTCTTCCACTTAAGTTTCTCTTACATCATTCTAATTTCCGTGTGCTCGGAAGTTAGTGTAATTCTTTGTATCTCAGAACATATTTTCGGTTTATTCCCAAGCACCGTAGTAGGGAGGAAATGATGTTTTAGGAAAGAGCATCTCGCCTAGAATTGATATCAAGATCCAACAAAATCTTCTTGTTACTATGATCGATATATGGTTATTCCCAATGATGAAGATTGCATTTGGTGTATGTTAAGCAAAGGTTTCAACTTGTCATATGTAATTTGGTTTTCTACTACAAACTTGTAACTTTATTTTACATGTTTGATTTATAAAATTAAAGTCTCATTTCTAACATTAGGACCTTTTGACCAACTTTTGAAATTCAAAATACCGACCAACCTGTGACTGGACGGTAGTCGGAAAGTGGTCGGTAGAGGGACGACAGCTGTATGGAATAAATGCGTGTCAGAACCCCTGTTGGCTGTTTTTGAATTTCAAATTACCGACCACTCTACGACTGGATTCCGGTCGCAATCTAGTCGGTAAATAAACAAAAAAATTTTTTTAATGAGCTTTTTTTGGGGCCATTTTAGGGTAAAAATTATAAGTACTATAAAAAATTGAAAACGTTAAATATATGTTTCTCAAACCTGAGAAAATTCAGCATCTTAAATTTTACTTTTTATGAATCTACTAAGAATACGTTTTTCATTGCAGCTCGTTGGTTCCCCAATAGTGCAATTTACAGCCTTAGAAAATACAATGGTTGTAATTACCAATATTGGGGAAAACCAACGAACTACAAATCGAAAATTATTCTTTTTCAGTAGCAAATATAAGTAAAATAATACGATGCTGATTTTTCTCAAATTTGAGGAACATATTATAATCGTTTCTAACACATTTTTATAGTAAGCATACAAGACAATAAGTAAGAAAAAAAACTATTTCGGTTAAGTACTTATAATTATTACTATAAATTGGCACCAAAAAAAAGCTCATTAAAACTTTTTTTTACAAAACATGGAACCGTTAAATTTATGTTTTTCAACTTGTCCCTTTCCTCCCACACTCACACTTGATTTAGGAAACTCAAGTATGAGTGTGAGGAGGAGAGGGACAAAGTGAGAAACAGCGCAAGCAGATACTTGTTTAAATTAACCAAAAAATGGAACCGTTAAATTTATGTTTTTCAACTTATCCCGTTCTTCCCAAACTCACACTTGATTGAAGAAACTCAAGTATGAGTTTGAAGAAGAGCGGGATAAAGTAAGAAACAACGCAAGGAGGTACTTGTTTAAAGTAACCAAAATAACTAATATCATACCTAAATTATTTGGAGAGAATAAAGGAGAGAAATAATAGAGAGAAATTGTAGGAAATAATGTAAGGAAAGGTTACGTTGAGGGAGGGTATTTATAGACAAAATCAGGAACTTTTCAGACCAAATAGCGACCACCAAATGGTCGGAATCCGGTCGGTATATATAAAAAAAATTTAAATGAGCTTTTTGCGGCTATTTTTTCGTAAAAATCATAAATACTTGATTGAAACAGTTTTTTTTCTTGTATATACGATGAAAATGTGGTAAAAACGATAAATAAGTTCTCCAAATTTGATTAAATTGAGCATTGTAAATTTTATTTGCAAAACAATGCTTTATTTCATCCAAATTCAAGAACATATTTTAATCGTTTTTGTCACAACGCCATCATATATACAAGAGAATAACAACAATTTCGAGTATGTACTCATAATTATTACAAAAAAAAAGGCCACAAAAAGCTCATTAAAATTTTTTTTACTTAAATATAACATATGATAAAATGCACACTATCAAAATATAAAGAATATAATAAAATTAAAGTAAGCAAAATCTAACTAAAATAACACCTTTGTTATATTGCTAGCGAGAATCCTTGTGGAATGGGAGAAATAATGTATATATTTTTTTTTAAGTAAGAAGTAATGTTAATTTAAATTATAAGATTATTTAGAGATAATAAAGTAAGAAATTAAAATAATAAGATTATTTAAAGATAATAAAGTAGAGAGTAGAGTGAAATAATGTAGAAAGAAATTTAGGATGGCGGAGGGGGTATATTTATAGAAAAATTTGGATAACTTCCGACTAATGTCCGACAAGTGTGGTAGTCGAAAAATTCTGAAAAAGTCACCGACTAACTGCCGACTAATATTCTGGTCGCACTTCAGTCGGAACTATTGCGACTATCTTATGTGTCGCAATTCAGTCGGAATGTTGCTACCAAATGAAGTCAGTAGGAAATTAGTCGGAAACTCCGACCACAGCATGGTAGTTGGTAAACTAGTGGGAATTTTCCGACTAAATCAGGGTAGTCGGTGATTTTAGTCGCAAGATTGTGTTTTTTTTTGTAGTGCCATTCATCGAGATTGATTACATGCTTTTCTCTCTTTGGTTCAAATTAGGTAAACCAAAAAAATCTGTAGAGGGATAATTACAAATAAAAATCCAATTTTTTAGATATGAGAATTGGAGAATGATTGGAATTTTTAATCAGAAAAAGATAGAAGTAATCTTTCATCACAAGTTGCAATGATCTTCAAAAAATATGTTAGAGTAATTACTTTAATTCCTTAATTATAGGGAATATTATAGTTGATGATCTAAATATTAAAGGCTATTTGAGGTAATAGCGTATTTAGTACTCTAGTTATTAGGCGGGAGCTAAACTTATCAGAACATGAAGCGTGTCCTTTGATGGTCTCGATTTTAGTATTAGATATAGAATATATGTAATATTTAAAATAAGATTAATACAAAAATATGCAATATTTATAATAAGATTAATTATGGAAGCAAATGGAAATTATTCTATTAAATAATAATAAAACCATATTTGGTCCAAGCAGAGCTAAATTTGTATAGTAAAAATTAAATATATCATAGTCAACAGTAGTAAATATTCATCAAAATAAATACAATAGATAATAACTACATTGGGCAACAATTTTGGTAATCTTTAAGTTTCTAAATCTTGATGAACATGGAGTAAGATTTTAGGCGGAAAAAAATCTCTGAGAGCACGACACGTGGCAGTAGGTGGTGTTTGTTTTAGTATCATTTAAAGATAGATTCACAACAACAAAACACGGAGTTTTAGACGCTTATAAACTAGTTTTTTCGACGGTTTTTTGCGTCTAAAAAACTTTTTTAGATGCTTGGAAAAGCGTCTATAAAACTACCGTCACAAACATTTTATTTCCTTATAATGATTTTAGAGGCTTTTTTGCGTCGAAGAACAATACTTTTTAGACGCTTTTTTGCGTCTGTAAGGGTTTTTAAATAGTTTAATTTGCTTGTATGATACAAGGATTTTAGACGGTTTTTGGCGTTGAAGAACAACAAGTGTTTAGACACATTTAATACGTCTATATTCCATTGAAATTCATAACATTGACATATTCCAATTATTGCATTTGCTCCATGCCGTAAAAATCAAGATAACTACATATGCATTTCCATATACCAAAACAAAGAGTTACACATGCTCAAAATATTGCACTTCCTCTACATAAACCTTGTGAAACTAATTACAACAAAATGTTCAAAATCAAATCCATAATATTTTTTATCCAAAAATCATACGGGAACGAGAGGCACAATTGGTAATTTATTGTTAGCCAAAAACGCAAAAGTTGTGTTATAGTTAGTTCAGTTTCAAACACCAAAAAAAGATGATGTCCTTCACGTTGATCCCTCCCATTTGAGTAACCATGTCACTTTATAATCTACAAACGAATAAGCAATTAAAAATATCAATATTCTTTCAAGTAAAATGAAGTTACTTGGACTATGTCCCTCCACTCAAATAGCCTAATGACCTATGGGTAGTGAATTATAAGATAAATTAACAATCATGTTTGCTACTTCATAATGATCAAGTTTAATATAGTTATCAAGTACATCAAAATTCTAGCCATTTATCTCTATCACCTAAACAGGATGAAAAAGTTTCACAATTGCAGCAATAGCAAAAATACCAAGTAAAAGTTAGCTATCAATAGCCTAATACAATTAGCTACCCCATGTAGAAATGAAACAGGGTGGAATTGGGCATATGCACCTACCACACAGGTTCCCTAACTAGGTGGTGTATGTGTATTTTTGCTTTGCCCTATAAATGGTTCATAACCAACTTGACATAGCATTTCAAGCTACTACACAAAAATTAAGTTTCTAGAACATCAAGATTTAGTCCATTACACTCTAACGCCAGAACAAAATCTGTAAAATTCGCATGACCAACACATTAAAATTAAAGACCCAATTCATGTCATTTTCATACCTTGAATAGAAAATCCAAGCACCTTGTCATTAATTTCTGTGTCCATTTCATCCAGTTGCGCACATACAAAACATAATGGAGAAACTAAGCAGTAGAAAGTAATGAATGACAAATTCAATAGAAAATAGAAAAATGACCACCATTACTCTTACTTGTCTCTCGATTTTGATCAAATTTGTCTAAGATTGAAGAAAAACAATTAAGTTGAGCGAGAATTTGACCATTTTGTTTTTCAAGCTCCTCATTCCTCTTTTGAAGTTCGGAAATAACTTCTTCATGTTATTTATCAATGGACATTATATAATATTTAAGGCCCATTACATAACTTGAAGTTGCACCACAACTACCCATCTTGTTCTTTCATAATTGAGCTTCAAGTCCAAAAACGTGAGTTCTAGTAACCCCATGACCGTAACCAACAACACGATGATTGGATTTGTCTTCTTGATACATCAATTCGTTAAAGACTTCTGTCTCAATCACTTCTCGTGGTTGTTTTGAATTGCATAAACGTTCTTCAACTCTACTGTTTGCAACATACTTTAACAATACACATGTAAATTTTAAACAAGGGTTCTCTTTGATTTAACCTATACAAAAGCACCATTCTTTGTAGTATATTTTCAATTTAGTACTTTTGCATACCATAAATTGTTCAGTGCATGTACCCTCTATATAACCACCATTCTTTGTAGTATGTGTATGCTTCCACATTTCTAAACCACTAGGTTCTCTTTGATTTAACTTAACCTACATAGTAGTCATACTTACAAATTCTTTCTTCCATTGAGCATAATTTTTTGACCCTGTAGTATGCATATGAGTTTGCATGCCTCAAGCTCTCTTCCCCAACGTTGATAATTTCCAACAATATTAAATTATTAGGTTCTAATCTAAAAACGTAAAGCTTTAATGTATACACTAAATAAAATTACCTTAAATGTTTCTGAGAACCAATAAGAAACCAAGATAATCAATTGCTCCTTTATCACTTTGTCTGGTATGTTCTCATTGATTTTCTCCTTTGTCATATTAAGATTTAAACGTCGATAATTACCTTAAATTCTATCTGGTATGCTCTTAAGATTCATAATCTTCTTTTGTTTCAGGCTAACACATCTTGAAAGATTTGACGCATATCCATCTGGAAACTTAGCATAAGCCAACACTTGCAAAAATGACTTTTTACTTTCTCCAAACATACAATATGGGGAAAATGGCATGATAACTTCACCATTACCTTGACGTTGAAGCCAAAAATATGGTTTCACATTCCTATTCTCAAAATAATGCGAGGATTTTCATCATCTCTACTCTTTCCATCCACATTCAGTAATGTTACAAGTAGATTCTCAAACACATTTTTCTCTATGTGCATAACATCTAAGTTGTGACGAAGGTTATTATGCTCCCAATAAGGAAGATCGAAAAATATACTTCTTTTTGTCCAAAGAACCTCCGCATCATTAACATCATTATCAACCTTGGATTGTCGTCTTCGTTTCCTAAATGGCTTTTGTGCTTTCCCATACACATGCTTTAAACCTTCTTGCTCTCGTAAAACCTCAATACCGATCATCAATAATGGAGCACTACCATGTTTGAAATAGCCCCTAAACTAGCTGCTTAATTAATTGTAATTAATTAAGTATGATTGGGATTTTTGATTCTTAAATACGATAATTTATATGGACTGAGTAAAATTTTCTATTATATTTGGGTATCAGTGGTATTTGATTTGGGATCAAAGTAAGTTATACGATGAGAATTGGGTATAATATTATTTTAGAGATGATAATTTGTTTTAATAATTATTTTGACTCGTATTTAAATTTGTCTTTGTTTTATTTAAAGAGACGTTTGAATAAGTAAAATTATGAGACTATTTTATTTTATCTACAATATTTATTTTAGTCAAACGTATTTCGTAAGCTAAGAATAAAGGGTAAAGTATAGTATAAATTTTGAGTGTCTCACGTTGAGGTGTCATGAATGAAACAAGAAGAAGGGTTTTTCGTGGGTTTTGAGAATGAAACAGTATAGGGTTTATGAGAATGAAGAAGAGAATGGCGGGTTTTTTAATTTTTGAGATGACAATGAAGATGAAAGAGTTAAGGACAAAAATAGTCGTTTTAATTTGTGTGGGTATGGTTATTGGCTGCAGACAACATGCCCAACCGCAGCCATTGAGGTTATTTTACTCTATTGGCTGCGGACATCCTAACCAACCGCAGCCATTGTGGTTTTTTTTTTTAGTTTTGGACTATTGGCTGCGGTCGTCCTTCCTAATCGCAGCCATTGTGTTTTTTTTTTTAATTTTGTCTATTGGCTACATAAACCTTTAAACCGCAGCCAATTAGCCGCAGCCAATAGCTTTTTTTCCACTAGTGGTAACACATATTTTGTAAACACATGTTATCATATGTGTCATCACACTTATCACCAAATCATTTTAATTTCTTTCTTTAAATTGAGTATCACATAATAATACCACTTAAAAAAAATCATTTTGATACATGCAAATGAAAAGATATACTTCATCTTACTTTGGATCTTTTTAAATCCTTCGCCAATTTCCTTTTCTTTGTTTGCATAATCTCTACAATTAAGAACTTTCTTATACTCTAATCACTCATGTAAATTTGTTTTGTGTTGCATCTTAACGACATCTTCCTCCGCATTTTATAGAAAGATCAATATCCATCTTATTTAATGAGTTTATTCTGACCTTTCTGTTTTTGATAAATTTCCAATACCTTCTGGCCATTTTTGGGTTTTAGTTTCAGCATATTATTTGTAGAGCTCCGAGTCGCTGTCGCGTGGGCACTTGAATCGCCCCAAAATGAGTTTGTACGAGAGAGTTATGCCCAAAATACTAACATGGTGTCTTGAAAATCCGAAAATAACATTTGTTGTTTACTTGTTCATAATTAAAGTTGGGGTTCAAATGGAGTACCCTTTTTAATTAAGTGTTTAGGGTTAGTACTTATCCTTCAATTGGGTTTATTGATTGATATGGTTGAGTTACGAGTTCTTATTTAATTAATATGGGTGTTTGGTTCAAGTATAAATTTGGGAACATAAGTATCAATTTGGTATTTGATTAGTTGATATTATTTGGGTATGATATAAGTTGGGCATATATAAGTTGGGTATTAAGGATTTATGATCGGTGTAAAACTGTTTAACTTTATTGATGGTAACTCAAGCTTTTACATGTTGATGGTTGATGATGAATTGATTGGTATTTTATTTATCGATTGCTATTCATGGCATAGGAATGTAATCCTACAAACACTATTATCTTTTAAATTAAATTTAATTATTTCCAAGTTCAAGTTATGTTTTATAAGGTGTGGTATTATTGCTATTTATATTTGAGCAAAATCGTATAACTTTTGGTGTTCGAAACTTTGGAATTTGACTTTGTTTGACCTTACTTTTAATCCTTGATCAATATTATGTTTTGTATGTTCATAGCTTTATAAATATGAGCTTTTAAAAATTGTACTTTGAAAATGAGTTATGATTATTGATTTTAAAGAAGATCAAGTGATTTATTGATTCGTTTTATATTGAAATGTTCGACATTGAAAAATGCTCGTTTTTGGGAATTAACAATGGATATTCATATCCGGATTATTATGAAATTCTATAGCTTTGATAATAGGTAATTCTTTTTGGATCGGTCTCGAGCCCCCGATCCTGTTTCGTTCTTGCAAGAACCGTATTTCGGTGATAACGATCACCCGTATTCTCAGGATTCAGATCAAGCCTACTTCCTGACGGTCCATATATTCCCACGTTTTTTAAAGTGTTGTTATATTATTGTTTTCATATGAGTTTTGAATAAATACATTTGGTATATAAAGGTTTGTTTGTTTCGCAAATGAATTCATATGTTTCATTTGCCGTATTTTGACTTTCGCTATTTACTTGTAAAGTAATAGCTGTATTTTGATTTCGCTATTAACTAGTAAAGTTATAGCCGTGTTTTGATTCACTATGAACCAAAGGTTCTTAGTCATATTTATATCGATATATACCAAACGTTCTTTTTAAAGAGTTTGGGTTTTAATAAATTAATGTTTCATAAGGAGATACCAAATGAGCAAAAGATTGAATTGGAGATGACTTGTATATAAATGTAATAGTTTGTTAGATTATTCAACAATTCAATTGTTGACAGTCCTTGATGGGGCCTATCACTTACGGGGGTAGATCCATTTTCAGGTTAGCTCTGCTGTGGAGATGATGCCTACTTCTTTTTGAAAATTATAATGTAAATAAGATATTTGTAAATTAAATTGTAATATTTTATAACGTTTTGTAAATAGTTTTCACTTATTTAATGTCAAAAGTTTTAGATACTATGATATTAGTTTGTTGTGACTATCGAGCCACAGGTCGGATTCAGCCCAGACTTTTATAAGTCTTCCGCTGTGCTTTATAGACAGTATTATAATATTGTTTACGCCAGTTTGGGCTGTTTCAATGTTTTTCAGTCCCATCAAATAAACTAGTTTGAAACCAAAAAGGGCGGTCAACAAGTAACCATTTACGATGTCCTACATAACATATCTTGTTTCCAACCCGTATAGATGGGGTCGAATAATTACACCCAGGGCAAGCATTATAACCCTTTGTACTCCATGCTGATAACATAGCATATGCAGGAAAGTCATTTATAGTCCACATTAAAGCTGCTTGAAGTGTAAAATTTTCATTGGTGTACGAATCAAAAGCATCAACACCTTTCCAAAATAATTTTAACACGTGTATTAAAGGACGCATATCAATGTTATTCCCTGACCCTTCTTTCCCTGGGATTATCATTGAGAGAATAAATGAAGATGGCTTCATACACAACCATGGAGGTAAATTATAAGGAATCAAAACCACTGGCCATGTACTATAAGTTGTGTTCATAAGACGATAAGGATTAAAACCATCACTAGCCAGACCAAGCCTAACACTACGAGCATCTTTTGCAAACTCTGGGTATCGTGCATCAAATTCCTTCCATGCTAATCCATCAGCCGGATGTCTAAGAATCCCATCTTTACTTCTACATTCATCATGCCATCTCATGTCGCAAGATATCTTTGATGACATATACATCCTTCTTAATCTAGGAATTAAAGGAAAATATCTCATCACCTTTGCCGGAACTTTATCCTTATCTACATCACTTTTCCATCTTAAAGTACAACATTCAGAGCAAAAATTCCTCTCCTTCATCTCACCTCAATATAATATGCAATCATTTGGACATGCATGGATCTTTTCATACCCTAAACCTAAATCTATGATCAATTTCTTTGCTTGGTAATACGAAGAAGGAAAATTTTGTATTTAAGGAAATGCATCAAGTAAAAGATCCATCAACATTGAAAAAGATTTATCAGGCCACTTGAACATGCACTTAAGATGAAAAAGATGCAAGTTGAATGCTAACTTGGAAAAGGATGTGCAACCTTCATAAAGAGGTTCACTTGAAGCTTCACGTAGCCTACTATGATTTACTTCTTCAGAAAAGAAGTTCACATCAGGTTGTTGGGAAGGAAACTCATCAAATTCAGATTGAACATTAGATTCTTCTATTGTACTATTGGTTTCTCGTTCATCAAGTTGTTCACTAGCTAACTCAGGAACTACAGGAATATTCAACCCTAAAGCATCTCGAAGTAACCCCGATATATCATCTTGACCAAAGAGATCAGATTCATTAGAAACTTCAATAGGAAGACCTTGATTAAACACATTATCCGCAAGAGTCATAGATCCATGAAATATCCAATCCTTATATTCCTTATAAAATCCTTTTGAATAAAATGTGTCTCTCAACCTCCTCTATTGGTAAGAATTTCTTTGTATTAACTTGACACTTACTACATGGGCATCTAATTTTGCCATTTTGTGCCCCTTTCTCTGCAAATTCTATAAAGTCACTAACACCTTGAATATAAGCTTCAGTATTTCTTGGTTTATATATCCAACTCTTATCAATGTGTTAAGACATCCTATCATATATGACAAAACTAACATTATAAGAAAAATTGCGACAAATGTGACGAGAAAACTTTCATGACTAAAGTTCTAGATACATATGTCTATATATGACATTTTGTTATTTTCATAAAGATCTATATATGACATTGAACACATTTCACATTAAACTAACACAAACTAATAATAAAAGTCTCATTCGTTATATAAGATAATAAAAGATATAAAAGCCACTAGACATAATGTGACATTGAAAAAAAAGGAAGAACCAAGAAGACAATATTTCGCAATACAACAACAACAATGCAATGCCTTTACTAGCACTGCAATAGCATTATATATGAGAGTAAATGATAATGGAAATGACAAGCCATGTAGTAGTAGTAGTAGTAAAAAAATGAAAAAACACACATAACCATGTCACTAGAGACCGATAGCGTTTGAACTCTGCCATAATGAAACTTAGGAATTAACAAATTCCTATAAACACCCACACATATATAACATGTATCAAAGAGTCCTTCGGCTCAAAAGGGTATTCATGAAAGAAACCTTAAAGGTGTCCAGAAAATGACAACATATCCATTTAGATACTAAATATAAATGATGACATGTATAAATTAGAATACAAAATTTTTTAATTTAATGATGACAGATCAATTACGGTTTTGATAACTTCAAAAATCCATTTCAACTTAAGATGCAAAATCAATACGTAATCCTAAATTTCATATGAAATGTTTAGAAAAGGTGCTACTAAAAGTTATTGGTCTAAACTCTAATATATCTAATGCATAAGCTATTTTATAACCTATAACTATTACCACCCCACGCCCTATCCCAAAGGCCAACCTCACTCTACTGCCACCATTAACATCCTCCAAAAGGAACTAAAATAAGGATCCATTAGCGAAGGATGCTGCAAACTGAAATTTCTCACAAATAAACAAAAAAACATGTCCAAAGTTAAAATACCATAAAATTTAAGCAGCTTAATTTCAAAATTCACAAGAAAATTCACAACAAATATAACAAAAGCAAAGCCCAGGAAAATGCAAGAAAAGTAATATAAAAAAATCAACACACAATAATAGATGTGTTTCGACTCGGAAACTGTCGAATTTGAATAAGGGAACGCCTTGATGGAAGTAACGTCAAGTCTAGGAAGAATGATGATCCGACCGCCACACGTGGTACACCTGCAACCACAAGGAAAACTAAACCGGGGGCTGATGTCCCGGAACAGCTCTCCGATGCTTAAGTCAGATCAGAAGAGAGATGCTACGAATGTATGTAGTTTTTGAGTTAGATTGCGTAACCTTGTTTTTGAAGAAGAAGATGGTATTTGTAAGGATCCGGGGACATCATGTAGTAACTGCTGGGAAGTTACTTCTGAGCTGGTAACCTCGCACAAGTATAATGGGAGGGGTGACCTTATTGGGGCGGTTATTTGTGATCCTGGACGGTTATGGGTAGAAGTGTCTTCCGTCAGGAATAACTACTGAACTGCCATTCGGTTCGTTGATAGCTCTTATTAGACTAGGATTAGTCAAGTTGACCTTGACTTGAGCATTTGACCTTTGACCCGTTGACCAAGGGTATGACGGTAATTTCGAACATGTGGGATTTATGATCCCCAACATTGGCCCCACGCATATAGGATAAGAGGATAACTTACTTTGAGGGAAGTTGAGCTTGGCCTATATGCGGGAAAGTCGCGTCATGACGTTAGAATCTTGACAAATAGCCTTGATATTTGGGTATCTCATGTCTCGGATTGTTGAAGTCTCCGACTTCTGAAGTCACGGATTTTTGAGACAAGCACAGTAATATTTTGAAGGACAGAGAAGGGGTCTGATTTATAGAAGTCTCGGACCAGTGAGTATACATAGGTATACTTGGTCAGATTTGGCCCCAACACATTGTAGGGTCAAAGAGGGGGTCCGACTTATAGAAGTCTCGGACCTATGAGTATACATAGGTATACTTAGTCAGATTTGGCCCCAACACATTGTAGGGTCAAAGAAGGGGTCCGACTTATAGAAGTCTCGGACCTATGAGTATACATAGGTATACAACACATTGTAGGGTCAAAGAGGGGGTCCGACTTATAGAAGTCTCGGACCTATGAATATACATAGGTATATTTGAATGAATTTGTTAAAATGCCTTCGTGTTAACAAGGGGGTCCGACTTGCAGAAGTCTCGGACATGAATGATTTCACCAAATAATGTCTACTTTCACCAAAGAGCATTAATGGGGGTATTAAATACTCAACTACCACATTCTTGGAATTTCATTCCAAATTCATTCTAGTGAGAAGATTTCCCACAAAATTCAACCCATTTTCTAGAGAGAGAAGCTCTGACACTTGGCGATTTCTGACAGTTCATCTTTGAACAACAATTTCATCAGGTATTCTCTAAATTTTGGATCAAACTCATAAATTTTTTTATTTTTTTGATTGATATTCAACCTGTTCTTCAAATCTTCATCCCTTATTCATTGATCTTCAACCTGTTCTTGAAGATCTTCAAACTGTTCTTGATAAATTATTTTGATTTGTAATCTGTATAACTGTTGATAATTTGTTGTTTATAAAATGGAAACCCTATACATAGAGGTTTTATGTAGAGAACTTCCCCAACTTAACTTGAATAAGGATTCGGAATCCCAGGACACAAGGACCAGGGTTGATTCTGATGAGTCGGATGATGGTAGCCCACGGTACCAAGTGACTCCGCATTACGAACATATACCATGTGACGACGAGTCTGATGTTTCGCCTTTTTATCCACCCGAGACTATTTTACCTTATCCTTGGGAAGTTTCTTTAGCGTTTGTTCCCGGATACTTAAGTGTTGAACCTAAAATTTTAGAGTTGGTTCGTGTAGATATGACGAAGACGGCTGATAAAGAATGTTCACCAAGTCGAGATACGGCGCAGAAAGCCCCTCACCCGTTTTATATCCCCCACGGGGGGCCTCTGAATTATTTTGTGGATAAACCAATGATGGACTTACTGGATAGTGATAGGCGTAGTATAGCCCGAAGATGGGGTCTGATTAAGGGATACGATGTGGTGAAGCCGGCGTTGTATGATACTGTTCGCTACCCTCCCGGCGGGTGCATAGCTGTCTATGATAAGGCGTTTGAATTAGGCCTTAGATTTCCGTTGCATCCATTCGCCAAGGCGGTTTTAGAAATTTTGAACATAACAGTAGCTGAGTTTTACCCTAATGCCTGGGGTTGTATAGTGGCATTCATATTGGTAAGCAAAGGTTTAAGGGTAAAACCCAGTATGACGGCCTTTCGTCATATTTTTCGGGCCAGGTTATGCAGTTCACCGACAAATGGCGCCGGCTGGGTGACCCTATCTCACCGGAGGGGTTATAAAATTGTGGGCGACTTGCCTGACAGTAATAAGCTTTTCAGGATGAAGTTTGGGTATTTGTATAGCCGGCATGGCTGGGATATAAAGACTACTTTTGATATAGACCCCAAGCTGGAGGCTTTTAACAACGACGTCCCGGTCTGTAGCCAAGAAGAGGCCATTATAGTTCGGTATGCGGCAATGTCGGTAGAGCTGAACTGCAAGCCACTTTTTGTGCAACGGAATTGGATACCCAAGTTTCATGACTTAAAAATTGAGTTATTTTTGTCGGCTTATGATATCAGTCTGAGGACGGATAAGAGTAGGTTTCTCTATATCTATGCCTTGTTGTCTGTTAACTTATGTAATTCTAACCCTCACCTTATCTTTTGCAGGAGTCGCAAGATACGAAGTGGGACTCACATACAAAGCTTTGATGGCTAAGTTCAACACGTTAAGTGCCTTTGCCGAGGCCTTAAGGGCGGCTGACCCTCCACCGCCGGTGCCTCGCCCTCCAACTGTAAGTTAACTTATTTCGATCTGGTTTCCTCTTAAGGATTCTACTGACCTTTACATCTTTTTCAGAACTCGGCTACCGTGATGATTGGGGTAAAAGAGGCCCCGAGTCATGAGGAGGCGCAGGTTCTCCTTGAGAAGAGAAAAGAGATTCCTCCTCCGGAGAAACTTTCTGAGAGGCAGGCGCCGGCGAGCAAGAAGAGGAAGAGGGCTGCCTCCAAACCGAAGCCCAAGGCAAAAGTATCAGAGCCTACACCGGAGAATCCGGTGGTAGTTGAAGACAATGACGAGACCTCCTCCGAGTCTACTGATCAAGTGATGGACGCAGTGCCTCTGAGCACTCATTTCCCCGGCGTCACCATTAAGGAGGTGAATGCCGGTACATCAAGCTCGGCTCTAAATAAGGCGACTCCTGTTGGTAAGGGGAAGCAGGTTCTTGGAGAGGAGGAGCATTTTTATACTAGGAACATCAAGGCGCATAAGCCTGGTGTTCCTTTTGTAAACATAAGCTTCTCCGAACTAGCCGGAAGATTCAACAGGGCGAGTCGTTGTCTAATCAATCAGGATGACATGGATTATCTCGATTCCATGAGTCCGGCTGATAGGTTGCAGAAGGCTCAATCTGCAATGGCTGAGGTGAGCATGTTTTGCCTTTAGTATCTGGGTTTTTCTTGAAGATGATTTATTAATTTGTCTAATCAATCAAGATGATATATAAACATAAACTTCTAACTTGTTCATTTTAGGGGCTGATAAGGATGATCTTCGAGACCTCGAAGATTCAACAAAATGAGGTTGATCAGGAGACCATCCAAACTCTGACCTCTCGGATCGATGAGCAGAATGACAAAGTTGCGGAGCAGGGGGCTTAGTTGGCCAAGCTTAAGGCCAAGTTAGACAAGTGTAAGACGTTAGCTAAATGCATGGATCTTTATTTGTTGACAAAATATTACAATAACATATACTTTCAAACGTTACAGTTGATGTTTAATTAATATTTTTGCAGGTTATAAATTTGATAAACATGATATACGTTTACCTACTTGGTATTGTTAAATAATGAGTTTGTTATATTTGTGCCAACTTGCATTCTATCGTAAGAGCATCTGTTTTGGT
Source organism: Amaranthus cruentus (assembly GCA_019425755.1). NCBI lineage: Eukaryota > Viridiplantae > Streptophyta > Magnoliopsida > Caryophyllales > Amaranthaceae > Amaranthus > Amaranthus cruentus. Next base: position 19,274,904 of record CM033452.1, read on the forward strand.
GATCTATTGAGAGATCACATGACCAAAACTAAGGTAAAAACCCAATTAATGGTAACCTAAAATCAAGTGGATCATGCAAAAGGTTGGAAGAATAGGTCTCTTGTTTACCTGATCTCTCAAAGGGTCAACTTCTCTTTTTATTAAAGCATACGCCACGTGTCGCAGTATAATTGGCCGGTATTAAACTCAACAACAACAATTCCTGTTGTGCGTCAGAGTATTGCATTTCATTTCCATGTGTCTATCCTTGATTGGTTGGTTACAAATAACTTTAATTTTTTCTTAAATTGCTATTTTCTCATCAAAAAGATTTTTTAAAAATAAAAAAAAATATACCATCGATTATATTTTTCGAGATCTATAAAATGAGACCAATTTTACTATTTTAAAAATATTTTCAAAAATTATCATTTTCTTTGTTAATTTTCTAACTTTTTTCTTTTGTAAAAAATCGGGCAAAAATCTATCAAATATTTTTAGAAAAATATGGATTCAATTGATATAATTTTTTTAAAATAATTTAATTTTATAAAAAAAAATTATCTTGTTCATGAAAAAATACAGATAAATATTAGATAAATTAAGGGAGAGAAAGTATAGTGGGGTTGATCAAAAGTAAGAGAAAGAAGATGACGATCTTTTAGAAGAGGTCATCGTTAATAAGATTAGGTTGTAAGATAAACTTTTAGGAGAGAGAAAAATTATAAAATAGTGTGATGACTTTTTTTTGGGTCACCATAAAAGATGCTCTAACAAACTAGTATATAAAAAGGTATATTGCTTTACCCATTATACTGTAAAAACATTTTTCTGAAATAACATTTCTCTCTTACTTTGTCCTCTTTCATAGAGTATTTTGCTGCACCTCTATCCTGACATCTCACATGGTACCAGACGCAGGTTTTGTGCTGCAAAAGATCAATATGTTTTCTTGATTTTTTTATTGCAATTGTCCTTTTTTTTCTGGTGCACGCAACCTCCATTTTTTTGTTTCTTTCTTCTTGATCTGCATCGTTCTTCTGAAATTCTTTTTTCTCTTCATATTTCTTCGACGAAACAAAATGACTAAACATTCTACCCAAAATTCTTCTGGAAATCAATCCTCACCTACTTATGTTGATTTGACTCAAAATCCGGCATTCGTGTATTATCTCCATCCTTCTTACCATGCTAGCACGAAGCTTGTTAATACTCCATTTGATGGTAATGGCTTTGGTGATTGGAAAAGATCCGTTATCATAGGTCTTATAGCCAAGAACAAGTTGTGTTTTGTAGATGGCTTAATTTCTAAACCCTCCGATAATGCATCAGACATGAAGGCTTGGGAGAGTTGCAATAATATGCTTCTTGGATGATTGCATCTCTTGATCGAGTTGTTCCTAAGAGTGTAATGTACAATAAATTTTCCTTTGAAATATGGATCGATCTTGAAGAACATTTTGGCGTTTCCACATCTGCTCAGATCTATTCTCTCCATGAAGAATTATCAAATATCTCACAAGATAACATGAATATCACTGAGCATTTTACCAAGGTTAAATCAATTTGGGATGAACTTGATAACCTTAATCCTCTACCTACATGTGAGTGCAATGGTTGTAGTTGTGGTTTAACAAAGAAGGTTTTGAAAATTCAACAAGATCAACGACTTATGAGCTTTCTTATGAAGGTAGACGATCAATATGGACCTGTGAAAACAAACATCCTCATGCTTCCTGAACTTCCTCACGTAGCCACTGCGTACCGCATGCTTTATCAAGAACAAAAGCATAAGGAACTATCTCGTCTTCATGGGCCTCACTCTCCTTCTGAGTCCATGGCCTTTGTTGGTAACAAGAAGTACTATTCTGACCGCACTCACAATGCTACCTGGTTCTCTAAGCAAGTTACTCCAGAAGATGGTATGTTTACAAAGAATTTCAAATCTAGCATTGGATCTAAGAGAGGTTCAAATTATTTTTGTGATCATTGTAAAATCAATGGTCATTCCATGGAGAGGCGCTTCAAACTCAATGGATATCCTCCTGGTTTCAAGCACAAAAAGTTCGCAGGATGTGTCCAAGAGGATGATACTAAAACTACTCTTGATAATACCAGACTTACTGCTGCTCAAATTGACAATCTCTTGGCCCTACTAAGCAAACAAAAAGAACCTGCTCTTGAATCTTCTCCTATGGCACTTGACACTATACCTAGTACTACCAACTTAGCAGGTAAATTTTGCTTCCTCTCTAAATCATATACCTCTCAATGGATAATAGATAGTGGTGCCACGGAACTTATGTGTAATTGCTTGGATTATTTTACTTCTATTCATCTGAATCTTGGTGTTAAACATAGTGTTACTATACCTGATGGCCGGAAGGTATTGGTCGATTTTTGTGGTGATGTTCAACTGCTCAATAGTATTTTGCTTAGGAATGTTCTTTATCAGCCGGATTTCCAGTTCAATTTGATATCTGTTCCTCGGCTTTGTCATGATGATTGTACCTCTGTTATATTTACTAATGGTGCTTGTGTGCATCAGGACCATTCAAAGACAAAAATTCTTGGTAGACTCTCTCATGGCCTTTATTATGCTGACATTCCTCCTTTCACTCACTCCTCTCAATTATCTACAACTTGTGTAGCTGCTGAATCATCCTTATCAAATAAGACGAATTTTGACCTAGCTAAGATGTGGCACGTTAGACTAGGGCATTTACCTTTTCCACAACTCAAGACTTTGATGCCTACTATTGCTGTAAATAAAATTAGTGATTCCACTCTCTGTGCTATTTGTCCTGCTGCCAAGCATACCAGAAAGTCCTTTCCCCCTAGCTCCATTAAAACTACTTGTTGTTTTCATTTAGTTCATATTGATGTGTGGGGCCCTTATAGACATGTCACTCATGATGGTTGTAAGTTTTTCCTCACCATTGTAGATGACTTTACACGAGCTACTTGGGTGTATTTGATGAAGTCAAAGAAACAATATATTTCATTTCTTACTCAGTTTTATGCTTATGTCGAGACTCATTTTCACACCAAGATTCAAATTATCTGTACCGATAATGCTAAAGAGTTATGTGAAGGGGCGTCAAATATTTTTTTACCAACAACATGGCTTTATACATGAAGCTTCTTATAGAGACACCCCTCAACAAAACGGGGTTGTGGAACATAAACATCGTCATTTATTGGAAGTAGTCGTGTCATTCTGTTCCAATCTAATTTTCCCATCACTTTTTGGGGTGAATGTGTTAAAGCAACCACTTATCTTATTAATACGTCCCCCTTGCATGATTTGGGTAATATCTCACCTTATGAAAAACTATATGGAGAACCCCCTTGCGACATACGTATACGTATACATATACATATACATATACATATACTATATACATATACATATATATATATATATATATATATATATATATATATATATATATATATATATATATATATATATATATATATATATATATATATATATATCAGATACAACCCGTGCCACTATCCAGCAGCAGCTTCAAGCTAATCCCAGTAAGAGCAATGTGTACACAGCGGGCATTTCAGATACAACCCGTGCCACTATCCAGCAGCAGCTTCAGATGGAAACAGGCTCCTTCCCCTTTAGGTATCTTGGAGTTCCCCTCCACTCTAAGAAACTTAATATCCATGATTGTCGGCCTTTACTTGACAAAATTATTGGTCGCATTCATTGGTGGTCCTCAAAACTCTTATCCTATGCTGGGAGAATTCAGCTGGTTCGTAGTGTCTTGAGGGGTGTTGAAAACTTTTGGGCCCAAATCTTTTGTTTACCGAAAAAGCTCATCAAAATGATTGAAGATGTGTGTAGATCCTTTATTTGGACTGGAAATGAGGGCATCTCTCGGAAAGCCTCGGTTGCTTGGGATAAAATGGTTCTCCCTCATGACAAAGGGGGTATGAACCTTCGAGATATGCAAAAGTGGAACAAGGCAGCCCTTCTGAAGCACCTCTGGAACATCGTGCACCACAAAGAGAACCTTTGGGTGAAGTGGGTCCATAGCTACTACATCAAAAACAGGGATATCTTTGAAATGGGTGTTTCCATGCATGCTTCGTGGAGCTACAAAAAAATCATCAACCAAAGAGAAATCATTGCTCGTCTGGGAGGCTGGGATACCCTATTACATAAAGGCAAATTCTCGATCAACAGGGGATACAACAAATTCATTGAAGAGATACCCAATGTGCCATGGCGAAAC
>CM033452.1:19281638-19331785 GCA_019425755.1 Amaranthus cruentus
ACTTGGTTGAAGGTATGTACAAGTGTGTAGTAAGGCGAGGATCGAATCCCATTGGCACAAGTTGAATTTATTTTTGTCTTTTGCTTCTTTTTACCTCTATAAATAGAGGCATTTAACCTCTTACAAAATGTAATAATCCCATAATACTACACTAAGTAGAGATAGAAAATTATTTTAGTCTTTTCTTTTGTATTACAAAATCATCTACTTAATGAAATTTTCTTATTCTCTCTTCTTTATCATGTTTAATTTAGAGTAAATTATTTTGTAGTAACATGTATTATTTTTATGTCTTGGCATATTATTTTTATGAGATTTGAAATGGTTTTAATTTACACAACTTTGTTATTGAGTATTTATGTAAACTAGTTTTTATTTTTAAATTTATATAAGATTAATTTTGCTGGGTACACTTAATTATTCTTGTATAAGTTAATGTTTGAAAGTTAATTAAACTTTGTTTAGTTAATTTTTATATAAGAAACAACTAGTAATAATAACTGCATCTAGTTTTATTATTAGAGTTTACATAATATTAAATTTAGTTGGGTTATAGGGTATCTTCTTAATTAAATTTAAATGTTGGTGAAGTCTTCCAAAAATTAAAGCAGTCAATTCATTAAAACCGGATTAATGAACACTAGGGCTTTACTATCTTGGGTACAAATAGTGAGCTAATATAACAGGGTTGCAGGGTTTCTACGAGGTACTATAAATCCTCTACGCCTATTCATATAAAAGTTGTAATTAATCAATGATTAAAAATAATCTTGCCAATGACTAAAATACATGTTACTACTACTTTCTCTATCTGATTTACTCTCTTATTTACTTTACATATTTTACTTTTAAGCTTATTTTATTTTTAAGTTTTAAGTAGTGTAATCAAAACTCATTTCCCCCCATCTTTTTACTTTGCATATTTTCTAAATATTTTAGAAGTATCTTTAAAATTAGTAATCACAATCTCTGTGGGTTCGACCCCTACTTACCACTTACTATATTTAGGAAGTTGTAATAGGGTAAAATATAATTTAAATTTGTGCGCGTACGACAGCGTCCTACAAATTTTTGGCGCCTTTGCCGGGGATTGTGTCAAAATTACTATTAAAGTTACTTCTTACTTTATTTTATTATCTATTACTATTTTCTTCTATATTTTTCAACCAAATTATTCAAAAAGCATAAGGGTATAGTGTATGAAACTAAGAGACGGAAAGGTGATTGGCGAAAAATCAGAAGAAGAGGAACTCATATTCTCGCTTGAAGAATTTTTCAACCTAGCTACTTCATCTGGTGAGATTGTTTTTAATTATTTCAATATGGCTAATCAATCTTTGAAGGAGCTTGCAGCTCCTACTTTTGATAATCAACCTTTATGTATTGTGTTTCCTGAAATTACTACTCCTTTTAAATTACACTCAGGATTTATTCAATTATTACCTATATTTCGTGGTTTACCTGGTGAAGATCCTCATCGTCACTTAAAAGAATTTCATGTTGTTTGTAGTACAATGAAACCTGAAAATATAGAAGAGGATATAATTAAATTACGTGCTTTTCCATTTAGTTTACAAGATTCTGCTAAGGATTGGTTGTATTATTTATCACCTGGATCTATTACTACTTGGAATGACATACAATCATTATTCTTAGAAAAATATTTTCCAGCTTCTAGAGTTGCTTCTATAAGAAAAGAAATTTGTGGAATTCGTCAATTTTCTAGTGAAACTTTATATGAATATTGGGAACGTTTTAAAAGATTATGTGCTAGTTGTCCTAATCATCAAATTCCTGAACAACTCTTAATTCAATATTTTTATGAAGGACTTATTCCTAATGAACGTGCTATGATAGATGCCGCTAGTGGTGGTGCTCTAGTGAATAAAACTCCTCAAGAAGCACGAAATTTAATAGCTAATATGGCTGGTAATACTCAATCATTTTTTACTAGACAAGAAAATGTTAAAAAGGTTGATATGAGTAATTCTAGTTCAGTTGAGAAACAATTATCTACATTAACAAACATAGTTGATAAACTTGTTCAAAATAATTTAACGGCTCAAGTAAAATCATGTGGTATATGTTTAAACTACGGACATGCGACTGATGCATGTCCAGCATTAAAAGAAGATGAGCATGTTAATGCTGTTGGTGGATTTCCTGGACAACCACAAAGAAAGTACAATCCATATTCAAACACATATAATGAAGGATGGAAAGACCACCCTAACTTTAGATGGGGGAACCAAAATGTCAAACCGTTTAGTCAAAACAACCCTCAAAGTTTTGGTCAAACTTATAATCAACAACAAACTCCACAAAATCAATCTCAAGGTATGACCTTAGAAGATATGGTAAAATCTCTTGCTTCTAGTTCTTTAAATTTTCAAAAAGAGACTAAGTCCAGTATACAAAATTTAGAAAATCAAGTTGGACAATTAGCTAAGGATATAAATAATTTACAAGTGCAAATTAGTAATAAGTTACCCTCCCAACCATTAAATCCTAGAGAAAATGTTAGTGCGATAACTTTAAGAAGTGGGAAGGAACTTTCTGATATTACTCAAAAGTCTCTAGATTTTGAGAAGGAATTAGTAGTTGACCATAATAAGAAGGATGAAAAAATTGATGCTACTAAGGATGATGAAAAGAGTAAAAATGAAGTAGATGATGATTCTAAAAATAGTCGCCAATTTAAAATGAAAGAAAATGAAAAAATTAAAAGTTCATCTAACTCTTCTATTGATGCTACTGAAATTAGACCCCCTTTTCCTGAAAGATTAAGAAAATTTGATAAAAGGGTGGAACTAGATAAAGAGTTATTAGATATTTTTAAGAAAGTAGAGATTAATCTTCCTTTATTAGATGCAATTAAGCAAGTACCTCGATATGCAAAATTTTTAAAAGACTTATGCATTAATAAAAGAAAATTAAAAGGTAATGAAAGAATTATATGTAGTGAAAATGTTTCTGCTGTTATTCAAAGAAAACTCCCACAAAAACAGAAAGATCCTGGAATTTTTGCAATACCATGTACTATTGGAAATTCAATGATTGATAAATGCATGTTAGATTTAGGATCATCAATTAATGTCATGCCTAAGTCTATATACACCTCTTTAGATCTAGGACCTTTACAACCGACTGGAATTACAGTTCAATTAGCTGATAGGTCAGTTGTTTATCCCGAAGGTGTAATAGAAGATGTGTTAGTTAAAGTTAAAGATTTGGTGTTTCCAGCAGATTTTTATGTGCTTAAAATGGAAGATGATTATAGCCAATTATCTAATTTATCTCCTATATTATTAGGAAGACCATTCATGAGAACTGCTAAAACTATTATAGATGTACACAATGGTATACTATCCATGGAGTTTGATGGTGATAAAATATTCTTTAACATCTATGAGGCTATGAAACACCCATATAATGAAATTACTTCTGTTTGTGCAATTGATGTCATAGATTCATATATTGAGGATATAAGTGAGTATGATTTATATGAAGGTTTGTATGTATCTTTAGGTTATGGATTAAAAGAGACAGCTACTGATTTAAACAGTCTTGCTTATGATGAGGATTATCATGAAAACCTTTCGTGGTTAGAATCTTCAATTTCTAGAAATCGTTCACTATTAGATCGAGTTAAAACATCTGAAGAATTTTCTCCTAAGTTAGATTTCAAGCTAGTACCGAATCATCTTAAATATATTTATTTGGAGAAAGTAGTGAATCCTAATAGGAAATATTGGAGTTATAGACTTGGAGATGCACTATGGGCTTATAGAACAACATATAAAACACCAATTGGTATGTCACCTTATAGACTAGTTTTTGGTAAATCTTGTCATCTCCCAGTAGAATTAGAACATAAAGCATTTTGGGCCATTAAGAAGTGTAATTTAGACTTACCTAGTGCAGGAATACATAGGAAACTACAAATTCAAGAATTAGAAGAAATAAGAAATGAAGCCTATGAAAACGCAATGATTTACAAAGAAAAGTCTAAATTATATCATGATAAGATGTTAGTTAAAAAAGATTTCCATGTTGGAGACAAAGTTCTTCTTTACCAATCTAGATTAAGATTATTTCCAGGAAAATTAAGGTCCAGATGGATGGGACCTTATGAAGTTACTAATGTTTATGATCATGGTGCAGTAGAAATCAAAGATTTACAGGATGGAAAGATTTTCAAAGTAAATGGTCATCGACTCAAGCTATTTTATGAAGGATTTGATTGTCGTTGGGTTGATGTTCAAAACTTAAAGATGCCAACTTACGAAGTCTAGCCATAGACAATTAAATAGAGGCGCTGCTTGGGAGGCAACCCAAGGGAAGTATTTTATCGTTTTTAATTTCTATTTTTATATTCAGTATTATGTTTGTTTAAATTAATCTTTCATGTTTTCTTTCTTCATAAAAAAAAAAAAGAAAAAAAAATATATATAGACGTTACATTAAGGATAATGTAAGATTTAAGTGTGGGGGGAAGGTAAATACATATGAATCAAAATTCTCCTATAAAAAAAAAAAAAAAATTTATAATTGTATGACTTATTGAGTTGTAAAAAATTTAATTGTAAGAATATTTATATCGTTCTATATTATTTTAGTTCACCTACATCATATTTGTTATAAGTATTCCTTGGTTTCAATTTACTAATATTTAATGTTATGCTACTTGTATTCTAAAATAAACAAAAATTATTTATGTGTCACACATACTATGAAGTTTTTACTCGTTTACTATGATATCTATGTTGAAAGGATCTCTTCCAAATAACACCATAATCCAATACTTGATTGATGAAGAAGATGAAAAGTGAAGTGAAAAAAAAAATGTTATGAAAAAAAAAAATAAAATAAAAATAAAAAAGGAAGAAAAAAAAATGTATATACCTTGAGAAACCGATGTGAAAAACAAGGAAAACCTTGTGCCAATAGGTCAAAAATCAATCTCATAAATATATCCTATTGGTTGATCATGGCTCAAGAGGGGCATAAGTAGGTCCAAAAAGGACAATGTATAAATTATGAACGGAGAAGTTCAAAACGGAAACAAAATATGGTGTTATTTAATATCGAAGAGTGATCAATCAATGGATTTCTAGTACCATGTAATTACTTGGTTTGAAAATTGTGATATCATAAAAAGAATTAAAAGATCGGATATTACAAGTTTAAAGATGCATAACATTTTCTATTAGTTTGTTGAATATTTATGGGTTTCAATAGGAATATATGATTATGTGTGAATTTGATAATATAGCTAGATATTATGTTTCTTTCTAATTAAGAAAAATACTTTTGAAATTAGTCATACTTTTATAAAAATATATTTTTGGAAGAAAATTTTGAGATTTTGTGGGTATACCTTTTGTAAACCCTCACGAGATCATAACTCGTCCACTAGGGGTAACCTAGGGGTTTAAATGGCTTGTTGCATATGCTAAATGCAAATTCGATAATGGTTAATATTATTACAGTACTTAATTTGATCGAGGACGATCAAAGGATAAGTGTGGGGGAATTTGTTAAGTGCTAAAAGTTATATTATTTTTATTCTTCTTTACGTATAATTTTATTACGTTTACTAAATAATATTTAATATTTAGTGAATATTTAATTTATGAATTAATATCTACACTTATATAATTTTATTAATATTTTGTAGGAATTTTGATTGAAAATAGAGTTGGACGAAATGAGATAATTGGAGCCGAACGAAGAAAATTGTTACTCGCGAAGTAATTGACGCGTCAGTTTTGAAATGGGCATATCTTACTCATACGGACTCCAAATCAGGCGTTTTTTGAGGCTACAGACATCTACTCGAAAAGATCTACAACCTTGTAGTTATGACCAGAAGCTAAATCTATCTGTATCAATGACAAAATAGAGAAGAAGTCGGCTGCAATTATTAAAGTCTACAACTGGAAGATAAAATGTTAATTGAAGAAGACAATTTCAATTAAAACACTCTTGTTGGTTGAAGCATGGCCACTTATCTAAAGCAATTAATACCCAGCTGAACTTTTTGACCTTTATTGTACTAATCTACTCAATTAGCACCTAAACCGACATAGCACACTTGGTTGAAGTATGTACAAGTGGTGTAGTAAGCAGGGGATCGAATCCCATTGGCCACAAGTTGAATTTATTTTTGTCTTTTGCTTCTTTTTACCTCTATAAATAGAGGCATTTAACCTCTTACAAAATGTAATAATCCCCATAATACTACACTAAGTAGAGAGATAGAAAATTATTTTAGTCTTTTCTTTTGTATTACAAAATCATCTACTTAATGAAATTTTCTTATTCTCTCTTCTTTATCATGTTTAATTTAGAGTAAATTATTTTGTAGTAACATGTATTAATGTCTTGGCATATTATTTTTATGAGATTTGAAATCGGTTTTTAATTTACACAACTTTGTTATTGAGTATTTATGTAAACTAGTTTTTATTTTTAAATTTATATAAGATTAATTTTGCTGGGTACACTTAATTATTTTTGTATAAGTTAATGTTTGAAAGTTAATTAAACTTTGTTTAGTTAATTTTTATATAAGAAACAACTAGTAATAATAACTGCATCTAGTTTTATTATTAGAGTTTACATAATATTAAATTTAGTTGGGTTATAGGGTATCTTCTTAATTAAATTTAAATGTTGGTGAAGTCTTCCAAAACTTAAAGCAGTCAATTCATTAAAACCGGTACTAACTTCTTAATTAAATTTAAATGTTGGTATCTTGGGTACAAATAGTGAGCTAATATAACAGGGTTGACAGGGGGTTTACGAGGGTACTATAAATCCTACAGCCGCCTATTCATATAAAAGTTGTAATTAATCAATGATTAAAAATAATCTTGCCAATGACTAAAATACATGTTACTACTACTTTCTCTATCTGATTTACTCTCTTATTTACTTTACATATTTTACTTTTAAGCTTATTTTATTTTTAAGTTTTAAGTAGTGTAATCAAAACTCATTTCCCCCCATCTTTTTACTTTGCATATTTTCTAAATATTTTAGAAGTATCTTTAAAATTAGTAATCACAATCTCTGTGGGTTCGACCCCTACATACCACTTACTATATTTAGGAAGTTGTAATAGGGTAAAATATAATTTAAATTTGTGCGCGTACGACAGCGTCCTACACATACATACATACATACATACATACATACATACATACATACATACATACATACACATACATACATACATACATACATACATACATACATACATACATACATACATACATACATACATACATACATACATACATTCCATACATACATACATACATACATACATACATACATACATACATACATACATACATACATACATACATACATACATACATACATACATACATACATACATACATACATACATACATACATACATACATACATACATACATACATACATACACAATACATACATACATCACATACATACTACATTACATACATCACATACATACATACATACATACATACATACATACATACATACATACATACATACATACATACATACATACATACATACATACATACATACATACATACATACATACATACATACATACATACATACATACATACATACATACATACATAACATACATACATACATACATACATACATACATACATACATACATACATACATACATACATACATACATACATACATACATACATACATACATACATACATACATACATACATACATACATACATACATACATACATACATACATACATACATACATACATACATACATACATACATACATACATACATACATACATACATACATACATACATACACATACATACACACATACATACATACATACATACATACATACATACATACATACATACATACATACATACATACATACATACATACATACATACATACATACATACATACATACATACATACATACATACATACATACATACATACATACATACATACATACATACATACATACATACATACATACATACATACATACATACATACATACATACATACATACATACATACATACATACATACATACATACATCATAGTTAAGTCTAAAGTTATATTATTTTATTACTTTTACATTATAATTTTATTACGTTTACTAAATAATATTTAATATTTAGTGAATATTTAATTTATGAATTAATATCTACACTATATAATTTTATTAATATTTTGTAGGAATTTTGATTGAAAATAGAGTTGGACAGAAATGAGATAATGGAGCCGAACGAAGAAAATTGTTACTCAAGTAATTGAGCTCAGTTTTGAAATGGCATATCTTACTCATACGGACTCCAAATCAGGTTTTGAGCTACGAACATCTACTCGAAAAGATCTACAACCTTGTAGTTATGACCAGAAGCTAAATCTATCTGTATCAATGACAAAATAGAAGAAGTCGGCTGCAATTATTAAAGTCTACAACTGGAAGATAAAATGTTAAGTGAAGAGACAATTTCAATTAAAACACTCTTGTTGGTTGAAGCATGGCCACTTATCTAAAGCAATTAATACCCAGCTGAACTTTTGACCTTTATTGTACTAATCTACTCAATTAGCACCTAAACGACCTAGCACACTTGGTTGAAGTATGTACAGTGGTGTAGTAAGCGGGACCCGAATCCCATTGGCCACAAGTTGAATTTATTTTTGTCTTTTTGCTTCTTTTACCTCTATAAATAGAGGCATTTAACCTCTTACAAAATGTAATAATTCCCATAATACTACACTAAGTAGAAGATAGAAAATTATTTTAGTCTTTTCTTTTGTATTACAAAATTATCTACTTAATGAAATTTTCTTATTCTCTCTTCTTTATCATGTTTAATTTAGAGTAAATTATTTTGTAGTAACATGTATTAATGTCTTGGCATATTATTTTTATGAGATTTGAAATAGGTCTTTAATTTATACAACTTTGTTTAGTTAATTTTTATATAAGAAACAACTAGTAATAATAACTGCATCTAGTTTTATTATTAGAGTTTACATAATATTAAATTTAGTTGGGTTATAGGGTATCTTCTTAATTAAATTTAAATGTTGGTGAAGTCTTCCAAAAATTAAAGCAGTCAATTCATTAAAACCGGATTAATGAACACTAGGGCTTTACTATCTTGGGTACAAATAGTGAGCTAATATAACAGGGTTGGAGGGGTTTCTGAGGTCTATAAATCCTACGAGCCTATTCATATAACAGTTGTAATTAATCAATGATTAAAATAATCTTGCCAATGACTAAAATACATGTTACTACTACTTTCTCTATCAGATTTACTCTCTTATTTACTTTACATATTTTACTTTTAAGCTTATTTTATTTTTAAGTTTTAAGTAGTGTAATCAAAACTCATTTCCCCCCATCTTTTTACTTTGCATATTTTCTAAATATTTTAGAAGTATCTTTAAAATTAGTAATCACAATCTCTGTACATACCACTTACTATATTTAGGAAGTTGTAATAGGGTAAAATATAATTTAAATTTGTGCGCGTACGACAGCGTCCTACACATACATACATACATACATACATACATACATACATACATACATACATACATACATACATACATACATACATACATACATACATACATACATACATACATACATACATACATACATACATACATACATACATACATACATACATACATACATACATACATACATACATACATACATACATACATACTACATACATACATACATACATACATACATACATACATACATACATACATACATACATACATACATACATACATACATACATACATACATACATACATACATACATACATACATACATACATACATACATACATACATACATACATACATACATACATACATACATACATACATACATACATACATACATACATACATACATACATACATACATACATACATACATACATACATACATACATACATACATACATACATACATACATACATACATACATACATAGGTACATACATACATACATACATACATACATACATACATACATACATACATACATACATACATACATACATACATACATACATACATACATACATACATACATACATACATACATACATACATACATACATACATACATACATACATACATACATACATACATACATACATACATACATACATACATACATACATATATATATATATATATTATATGTGCTTGAACACAGGTTACTAAGATTAACAATTGTAATTAAGGTAGCTGGTGTATTGCAAAACTTGGTCATAAGTTCCAATGCTAGGAGCCTGATTTTTGCTGCATGCTTTCATTGTTTAAGATTATAGGGAATATGTCAATTAAGTCCCATGACTTTATTAATACACAATTACTTGAAATTTTGCTATCAAACCTATTTTTTTCTACCAATATTTTTACATTTTCATTGTTTCCTACTTTAGTAAATAGTTTTGCTATCAATATATGTAGTTTTGAAATTGTCATTTTGTAGTGTTGATATTAAACTAGAAAGTTGAATATTTATTATTCAATTTGTTTCATATTAATCTTTGACTTTTTATTCATATGAGTGTCATTTTTAAATAACTGGAATGATTAAAGTATGAATTTAGGGAGTATAAGATTAGTGAGGGCCAATAACTTCAATATTTATATTTAACATTTTAAGATTATATTATAGCAGCGTACTTTATCGTTGTTATTAAGTTGATAATATTTAGACTTTTTGATCGGTTTTAAAACCTTTAACCAATATTAACTCTAAATGTATAAGTCTACGAAAAAATATCGACCATGGCGTCCGTTTTTGGATGAGGGTAGACATGTTGTCATCTTGGAAATATCGGATAATTGAAGATGATCACCTAGATGAAAAAATAATTTATTACAAATTGTAAAACGATATTTCTATCAATAATTTCAGAATTTCCTATAGAATTGGATAATCGAAATTCTAAAAATTTACTTCATTTATTTGTGACGGTCCATTTTTAAATTTCAAACTGGGGCCCAAAAATAAACGAGACGATTCTTCATTGGGGTGCCATAAATGATAAAGTTTGGAGTGATATTTTGGTGGGTGTTCAGTCTCTTTATCATAGGCATATGACGCATCTAAAAAGTTATGTGGTATGAACACTTATTCTTGGAATGCTTCTGCTCGTGGAAGTTAAAGTATATGCAGCAAGCTTTAAATTTAAGAAAATACAAGCCGCAATATCTGATTTTCATATTGGAGGTGGAGATTCAAGCATTATAGAATTTGCAATAAGATTGGCTAATAATGGAGTGAAGTATGTATGCGTTGAGCTGGATTTTTTCAAGCTATGAAAAACTCTAAAGCTGATATGTTAGAGTGGAGTTATTATTAATCATTGTAAAAATCATGGTGACGATTTTATGTCTTGTTCATTTTCTTTTGTCTCTTGAGTGGATGTTGTATCATATAAATGAAAGATTATCTTTCTTTCATCCAATCGATTATTTTGAATGGAATGAAATGAAAAGAAGTCTTCTTTTTTATCTCATAAATGAAATGATTAATATATATTATATCAATATAATATTTTATAATAGGAATTATAATAAGAAACTACATAATCTATATACCTTTTTTGTAAGAAAAACTACCTTATCTAATTTTTTTTAAAAACTATCTAATTTAACACAAATGTTTGCAAATGACTACATTTTAAGTAATCACGTGGCACAGGCGTGCTGGCGAAAGTGTTAATCTAAAAGTCAACTGACGATATTCGTAAAATGTTAGTCATTTGCAAAAATTTTTGTTATATTAGGTAGTTTTTTGCAAAAAAAATTTGATACAGTAGTTTTCTTAAAAAAAAGGTGTATAGATTAGGTAGTTTCTTATAAAAAAAAGTCCTTGCATTCGAAAGACATTTGTTGTTGATTATCCCCCTATATAATTATTTTCAAAATAACATGGTTGTGAATAAAAAATGAAAGATAGCCAGACAATAAAGGCACAACAATATAATTGTATTTTGATTTCCAACACAAATTACATAACAAAGCAACAAGCAATTACAAATAACAAATATAAAGTCTTCCTATATTCCAAATCCTGTTACTTGGTAGAGTAAATAGGAATATATAGGATTACAAGAGCAGGCAACACACAATATTATTCCCATGATAATTTAGAATCAATACATAATAATTATAAATGAAAAGAAATAAATTGAAAGCCAATTAAAGTAAATTAATTAGTAGCATAGCAAAAGCAATACCAATATTGTTGGGGGCACTTCAATCTGTTTAATGATCGCATGTCCAAGATGCGAAATGATCGCATCTTAAAGTTCCACAGCAATGATAACCAGGTACGACATTACAACTTTCGCCTTTTTTACTGCACCCAAGAATTTTGTCGAAAAGCCAAGCCGAGATGGTTTGAGGTTGAAAAGAAAACACAATAACAATAATAGCAAGTACAAGTACCAAACGATCACCTTTTTTCATCAACATCTTTTTTGTCACTACTACAAACAAACACTTCTAATAATAAATTTAATTAACTCGCTAATTCTTTTGTAATTGAGTTAATTTGTGCGTGTGAATGCTATTCATCTTCGACTCTCCGCATTATATATAACTAAAACTTGGGTACACTTCATGTACTTCATTATTAATGCCACGTTGTTACAATTTTCTTATATTATATAATGTACTTGAATATAGTTGGAATACATGATACAAAGAATTAATTAATTATTTGTCGTGCTCATATCAATTTCATCTTAAAGCAATTGTGAGATTTTATTCCAACTTAATTTGTGCGTGGCACGATCAAAGGACAAAGTGCCAGCAACTAATTAAGTCATGGCCTACCTAAGGTTTTGGGTTTCCTACCCATTACGGATTTTATTGTGGGCCGATAAGATTTGATTATTGTGGGCCTGGCGGTCTGCATTTATCGTTTAATTTTAACTAAATTAACTAAACTTGATTCAAAATCAAACTTATTAATTATTAACTGAACTAAATTTGATACGGTTAAATCAAACTGTATTGCTTAATCATATTTTCAGGTTACAATATGCATCATTTTGGGTGGGATTAAGTCAAGTACCTATCGGATTAAAGACGGGTTCGAGTTGTTACGGGTCGGGTGCAAATCGAGTTCAGTTAACCACATTGTCGGGT
Organism: Amaranthus cruentus; assembly: GCA_019425755.1. Taxonomy (NCBI): domain Eukaryota; kingdom Viridiplantae; phylum Streptophyta; class Magnoliopsida; order Caryophyllales; family Amaranthaceae; genus Amaranthus; species Amaranthus cruentus. Next base: position 19,294,879 of record CM033452.1, read on the forward strand.
CAATCTCGGGTGTCGATTGTTCATGAGTCCGGTACCAGTCGATTATTGGTAAAAATAATCGGGTACATGTCGGGTCAATTTTTTACAGCCATATTCATGCCTGGTGTAGGGTTTGGAGGGTCAGATATGTGCATTCTTACCTTTTAAGTAATAACAAACAAGTTGTTTTCAATTGACTATTAGTAGGCGGTAACAAATACCATATGTAATTAAATAAGAAACGTACATGATTTGAGAAGGTCTTCAACCATGATTAATATATAATTTTTAAAGGTGTTATGATGCATATAACTAATCTCAAATTCGTGAGACCATATCTGTTAGCTTGACCATGTACATTTGGTATGTTAAAGTAATTACTTACAATATAAAATTTATCTATCAAAAAATTAGACTAATTACAAGGGTTTATCGTACGGTTAGATGGTCTCATACAAACGAACTATATTATAATTGCAAAAGAAAGTTTAGACTTTTTAATACAATGTTTCTCCCTAGGTCACATTGTAAATTCATTAAAGGAAACTATCAAAATAATATATCTATTTTTTATTAATATAATTTTTTATTAGATGAAGCTTCACAAAAAGAGATCATTAAAAAGCAAAAATGTTGAAGATGAAAAGGGTGTTAGTTTGATTCTCTTACTTGCTATCATCTTTGGGTGCAAAAATGAGGATCGTTGTTGCTCTTTTGTACCTGGTAATTGATGTTGTGGAACTTTAAAATGTGATTATGCGGTTATTTGGAGGTGTTACAATTGGTAATAGCAATCATTACACCTCCAATAGTGTTTGATTCATCAAAGAATGAAATTGTTATGTTGATGTTATTGCGTGTTGTGTTGTTTTATTTTTGAATTATAATGGATATAATAATGTAATCCTATTTCTAATTTACTTTTACGAAGTAATTGATTTCAGAATAGGAATTATTTGTTGCTTGTTGCTTTGTTATTTTTTAGCAAAAAAGTGTTACTATTTTGTGTGAAAATTTTGTAGTTAAAATGTAACAAATTTTTATATAACAGTGACACTTTTTCCACTAATTCTTTTTGGCAAAAACGTATTACTTTTTAAACATTTATTTTCGATTAATAGAATCATTTTTGAATTATAAAACCACTACAAAAAAAAGTTGCTTTTTCCCACGCTTAAAAATGTAATTGCCCACGCTTATATGTGACGCTAAAGTAATTCCCCACGCTTGAATAAGTGTTGGGAAAAATTCTATGGGGAAATTTTGTCCACGCTTATTAAATGTGGGGAAATTCGTATTCAGCCACGCTTATAAGTGTGGGTACATGCACTTTCATCCTCACTTATAAGCGTAGGGACATTCTCCTCACTTTCAATTGTGGGGAAATCAAGGACATTCTTATTGAATTATAAACCGTTTATTCACACTTATAAGCGTGGATGACGTAGATGATAACCACTTTGTAGGCTAATTTTGGCTAGAAATATATACTACTATTTTTTTATTTGTTTTCTAATATAGTAATTACGATATTATTAATAAATAATTTTATACTTTTTAAATTATTATTATTATTATTATTATTATTATTATTACTATTATTATTATTATTATTATTATTATTATTATTATTATTATTATTATTATTATTATTATTAATTATTACATAAATATATATAGTCTTTGATTACTACATTCATAGATTTTTTCAATAGTAACAAACAAAATATCTATAATATTAACAAAAAAATATCAATGTCATGATATTACAATGGAAAACTAAGAACCAAAGTATAACGTCTTCATAACTGCTTTTGGATGCTTGTATTTGGTACTTGTGATTGTCGTATTCGTTCTTTGGTGGTCACCTAAACACAAGTTATAAAATAACGATTTAAGAATCATCAATGAAAACTAACTAATTACAACGAAATGAGAAAAATGTCACGTAATATTTGTACTGATTTGAAGATCATAAACATGACTCATTCACCAAAAGAGCATACTATCTAACTACATAAAATGTCATTCCAAATTGACACTAAATTGAAAGACCCAAAACAAAAACCAACTATATCAAAATCTAAAAAAGTGAGACAAGACTCAAAGTAACGACATTAATACAACTAAAATAGAAGTAAACCTGTAGATGCAAGTGTGAGCATGAGAAAAGCAAGGAGACAAAATTTGGAGTATCTCATTCTCTAGTGTATCCCACTCATTGAAAACTATGATCAGGGTTTGGGGAAGGAGGAACAATGGCATGCTCATACCCATACAAGAGAGTGCAATCAAAGAGTCCCCCGGCTCGAGAACGGTCTTCTAGAAAGAGAAACCTACAGTTGACAGATAGAATGAAAGCATACACACAAATACAAAGATAAGATCAAAGCAACAGGTAAAGAGCGACAGAAAGGCAAAGGAAAAGGACGAACAAGGGGGTAAAGGGATTAGTAATCTAGGACGTGGATAAGACGCCGCCAACTGGCCCTATCTCTGGTTAGGTCCTTCGAGAGGTGAAGTTCATACATGTCACTTTTGATGCATTCGATCCTTCTTACTAGGGCGTCATGTGTCTTTCTCTGCACATACCTAAACCATCTCAACCTGTTCTCCTGCATCTTTGCGGAGATAGGTGCAACCCTTAACGTCTTCCTAAACTCCTGGTTTCTTATCCTATCCAACATAGTCATACCGCACATCCACCTCAACATACGCATCTCCGTTACTTCCATCCTCTGTTCGAAAACCTTCTTTACGGGCCTACTTTCTGTCCCATATAACAACGTCGGCCTAATCACAACGCGGTAAAATTTACCTTTTAATCGCCTCGGAAACTTTTTATCACAAGCACTCCGGTTGCTGCTCGCCACTTAAATCAACCCGCTTGTATACGATAAGTAACGTCTCCATCAATCTCCCTGTCACTTTGAATCACAGAACCCAAATATTTGAACTTGGACGTACATGCAACAACTTCTCCCCCTATGGTATCCTTTGGCTCCCCTATCGATTCTATCCCACTGAAATTGCATCGCAAGTATTATGTCTTCGTACGGCTTGTGCGCAACCCCTTTCCCTCTAAGGCTTCCCTCCACTATTCCAATTTACTATTAGCCTCCTCCTTGGTTTCTGCGGCCAATACTATATCATCGGCGAAAAGCGTACACCATGGTACGATCTCCCAGATGGATTTAGAGAGCTCTTCCTTAATGACCGTAAAATTGAAAGGACTTAATGCTGATCCCTGATGCAGTCCCACTTTAATTAGGAAAGACTAAGTCATACCCGCCGGTGTATGTGCGTTAGTCGCCACTCTGTCATACATGTCATGTATTACCTCGATGTATCTTCGTGAAAAACCTTTATTCTTGAGGCTATCCCAAACGATACTTTGTGGTATGTTGTCGTACGCTTTCTCCAGATCAATGAATACCAGATGCAAATCCTTCTTTTGTTCCCTATACTTTTCCATCAGTCTCCTCAAAATATGGATTGCCTCGGTGGTTGATCTTTCCGACATGAATCCGAATTGGTTCTCCCTATTTATCATCTCTCATCTAACTCTTTTCTCGATCACTCTTTCCCAGAGTTTCATAGCGTGGCTTAGAAGTTTGATACCACTATAGTTCTCGCAAACTTGTGCATCACCCTTATTTTTAAATATTGGGATAAGTGTGCTAACCCTTCATTCTTCTGGCATCTTCCTAGTCTTCAAGATGACATTAAAGAGGTCAGTAAGCCACTGAATTCCCTCCTCTCCGAAACCCATCCACACCTCAATCGGAATGTTGTCCGGTCCGACTGCCTTTGATCTCCTCATTTTTTTGAGAGCTTCTCCTACTTCTGCCGTGTTAATATCGATAATCGATCCATGCCCTTGTGTTCTTTGGGGGTATGAAGTTTGTTGAGTTTCCTCCTCTCGACCCCTAATCTCATTGAGCAGTTGGGAGAAATATTGATTCTATCTCATCTTGATGTCCTCTTGTCTAAGCAGTACTCGTCCACCTTCATCTTTAATGAACTTCATTGCCCCCAGGTCCTTCTTTTGCCTAGATCTTGCTTTTGCCAACTTATAAATATATTTATGCCATGTTTTTGCGGAAATTGAATCTAACAAAATACTAAAGCAAATGCAAGAATATAAAAAGAAGACAAGATTTTTACGTGGAAACTTTCTAGGCCTAATAGAAAGAAAACCACGACCACTCCGGATTTTAACTTCTCTTATAATGTTTTAGGTAATTACAACTCAATTACATAAAACAACTTTTTCTCTTTCTCGTCTAGGCCACTTCTCTTCTTCTCTTTCTCGTTCTCTTCTCTCTTACAAAATCTTGCTCAAGATTCCCCTTAGATTTCCCCAGGTCTAATTTACACACTCAAAAACCCTTACAAAATATTTCTCTAAATTGGATTAAAGACTAAATTATACCATAAGAAAAATATCAAGAATTAATTGGCAAATTGTAAGAATGAATATTTTTCTCTCTTGGGTGATCTCTCTAGATTTTTCGGTGTCGGGCACAATCCACACATTTATTAGCCGGTTGTATTTTCTCTTTTATAAGAGTTAGAACCGTGTAGTTAACAATTATCCCATGATCATAAGATGTGGGTATGTGGATAATAGCCTTGGAGGTTACTCCAAGTCTCACGGTTACAATTAGTAATTAATAAGCTAATTTTAGTAAGTTGAAGACTTATTCAACTTATTCCCTATTTTAGTGGAGATAAACTAGGAGATCTATTTTTAGCCCTTAAGATTAGTTTTAATTAATTTTGCCAATCAATCTCGTATGCTATTATTTAGTATTAACCGTACAATCAACTAAATAAAGAAAAACTAATTTTTCCTACGTTCTTTTAGTTGACTGACTTCTCAGACTGCTTCGCTGGGAACACTGCACTGTCTCCGTCAGCTTTCTTTTCAATTTTTCAATCTTGGAACAGTAGTAATCGATCCTTCTTTTGACTTTCTACTTGGACTCCAAGGTTGACTGCTTTGACTTTGACTTTGACACGTACATTATTCTTTAAGCAAGTCTCTTAAGTGCCATCGACGATAATGACAAATCGGATATTTGACCTACAAAACAATCTCTAAAGCTTTGTTTGTTTATAAATGTTAAGTCATCATCAAAACTCAATTGGGCCAACAAATTCCCCTTTTTGATGAAGACAAACTTTATAAACAAACTTAGTCTAAAATATAGAGTAAAATAAACAAGCTAGAACATGCTAGAGATTAAAGCAAGTCTAAGCACATTTAACAAATTAAATCATTACAAAGTAATTTACTAAACATCTATCAAAAAAAGTTACTCTAATATTGTACTTTTTAAAACATATCAAGGATCATGTGATTAAACATGATTTAAGTTTTCAAGGTAACCATAATAAAAAATAATAAACACAATAACTCAAGCAACTCTATTAATGTGAAGTTTTGTAATATTTCAACGAAACATTTGTGATTAACAGCAAAACAACAAATTATCAGAGTAGAGACAGTAGAAGATTGTGAGTATCTTTAAGCATTAACAGCAAATTAACAGCCAAAGACTAAGTTAACAGCCAATTCATTTAAACAAAGACTAAGTTAAGAGTAGATCATTTAATTTTGTTGCTTTTGTTCCCCCTTTTGACATCTATCAAAAAGTAGGGGATTGATCATGCCACAGCACTAAGGCAAGCATTAGTAAAATTGAGAAAGTAAGCAGCAAACCAAATCAGCAAGCACCAAAACATAGTCAAGATATGCACAGCAAAATCATCATAGACCATAATGAGATAGTGCATAGAAAGGAAATAGTAGCATAATTGTTAAAAATACATCTGGGTGTACCCCAGCATGGTACTCAAAATAGAAATTGTTTGCTTCTTTAAAAGAAACAGTCGATGAGGCCAACAAACCAAAATAAAATTAATACATAAGCAGAGTAGACAAGCAGAAGGAGGGATCACAGGGCAGTCTCTTAATCAATGAATTCGGTCTGCACTTCCACTGTATCCAGCTTTGCGCCTAGACGGGTCTCCATCTGGGTGATCTGGTCAGTGATTGAGGCAAGTGTGACGCGAATTTCATCTTGGAAAGCATGTAGTTGAGACTGAAAATCAATGAACTTAGAGAGTATGAGATCAAGGGTAGCAGGAGGAACAGCTAATGGGATGTCATCAAAACCAGGTGAGGTGTGTGGTGGTGAAGTGGGAATTGGTGATGGTGGAGGCGGAGGTGCATCTGGCTTTGGTGAAGGAGGAGTTTGGGTAGGTTGAAGGGTGACTTCATCATCTAGACCAGAGGAATGTATTGAGGCCAACCTACGGCTCTTTCTTGGAGTAAGCGTAGGGTCCTCCTTAACTGGAACAGCAATATCCTCGTCCTCTGAACTATCACTGGAATCAACCTCCTCAGGTTTAGCATTCTCCCCCTCTTCAGAAACTTCCCCCTTACTCACAGCTTCCCCCTGTTCCTTTTCAACTTCTGCCTTTTCAGCGCTGGCAGTAGGAACAGCTCCTTGACTCACTTCTTCTCCCTCCTCTCTTTTTACTTCCTTTTCTTCTTCTTCCTTCTCTTCATTAGAACTCACATTCTCGACATTCTCCAAAACATCCTCTAATATTCCCTTCTCATTCAATGCAAGGCGCAAATTGTTCAAACATTTTGCACCAATCTTATTGTTAGCACTCATGGGAAATTCCAATCCTTCAAGAGGAACACCAAATTTCTTAAAAACATGGGTTAACAAGCCCCCATATCCCACCATACTCTTCTTCTCAATGCAGTCCGACAAATGAGAAATCATTAATGAAGGGAAATTTATCTTTATATGGTTAGCTAAACAATAGATTAGGGTAGTATCGCGAAGGTTTACCTCACTGTGCTTGGAATTGCGCGGCAAGATGAATCTTCTAGCAACATTGTATAACAGTTTGTGGAGTGGAGACAGGGAATTGTGGCTAAAGCGTTTTTTATCATGAATCCCTAAAAATTTTAACACAGTCTTCTCATTTATACCCGAAAAAACGATTTTTGACCCAACGTAATAAGTATCAAAACCAATAGTAGGAACTTCGAACCATTCTCCCAACATGAGACTATTAAACTCTATTTTAATTTCCTTAACTGAGCTAGAACAAACACCGTATTCAATAGAAAAATTTTGTATGAACTCACGCATGAGATTTGGGTAAATTGGGTTGCATGAATAATCATACATTAAAACCTCCCATCCTTGATTACTTAAGATAGCATGCAATTGAGGAAACGAGTTTGATTCATACCAGTACTTGTCCAGCCCAAATCCGACAGACATCTCTTTACCAATTTCTTCAGCGCTATTAGGGTCCAGTTGCTCTTTGATGGCCTGGATGATGGAGTCCCTTTGGGATGAGATCTTTTTGTTCCGGCTTGCACGGTTTTGGGTGTGACTGATCTTTGACGTTTTTTAGATAATGAAGGTTGTGCTTCAAATGATGACGGGTGTATCACTTGAAGCGGTTCTGGTTGGATGAATTTTCCTTTTGTGTTCTTGTTGGACGAAGATGATTTGGGAGATTTCATGGTTTTAGGAAGAGGAAGATGAAGGTTTGAGAGAGAGAAAGGTGAGAGAGTTGACGGTTTGGAGGGTTTTAGCAAGAGGTAGTACTTGGGGGTAATGATGGTGTGAGTGATGGATGGGACGTGAGAGAGTGGGTTTTAATAGGATGAAGGGACAGTTACACGAAAAGTTTGTACTATTTCTGGGCTTCATTTTTGCGTGTGAACAAGGAGTGTAGCGAAGAGTTCGCGGGTAAATTCGAAACACCCCGATGATCCATCTTCTACTTTAATTTATGTTGACTCACCGAAAAATAAATAAAATAAAATGCTGGAATTTTGTGAAAAAGAAAAAATTAAAATTAGAGAAAAACATATGTCATCGTTGTTTTTTTTTTTTCGTTTTAATATGAGGACATAATTATGTAAAGCAAACTTATGCTACTTGGTCTAATCAGTTAAGTATGCAATCAAGAAAATATTCATGGCTCATCCTTGAGATAGTTGCATACCTAAATCTCGCAATAATTGATTTCTCAATCATGGTAGTTGTTGTTGATCAGACCCATCCTCATTTTCACGATGCTTTGAGGAGGTTTGCTAGCATTAAACGTTAGTGAAGCTTAATCATGTCTTGCTCCAACCTCATATTTTAAAATTGTTCCCTAGGAAGTGGTTTGGTCATTATGTCTGCGACTTGCTCATTAGTACTAACATGCTTAACGATGATATTCTTAGCATTAAACGTTAGTGAAGCTTAATCATGTCTTGCTCCAACCTCATATTTTAAAATTTCCGGATCTTTTGATATGCATATAGCTGAGTATTATCACAATAAATAGGAACACATTCAAATTTAATACAAAATCTATTATTTTGTTTTATCAAAGCATTTGGGAGCAGTTACATTCTTTATACATATTAAACCCGGCGGTGAATAAGGCAACTGTGTTTTGTTTCTTGGAACACCAAGATACTAAACATGAGCCAAGAAATTGTACCTATTCCTGATGTACTTTTTCTATTCACAAGATCTCCTGCATAATCTGCATCACTAAAACCTTTCAAGTCATAGACACTTTTTGGATAAAATAGGCAATGAGTCATCATGTTCCTTAAATATCTTAGAATTCTCTTTCTTTGCTTGGTATGATGTGATTCTTTAGGATTTGATTGAAATCTAGCACACAAACCAACACTAAAGCGAAATACTCTGGTCTACTAGCAGTTAGATATAGTAAAGATCCTATCATGCCTCTATACATGGTTTGATCGACACTTGTACCATTCGCATCTTCATCTATTCTAATGTTAGTGGCCATAGGTGTATGGTTTGTCTTAGCGTTATCAAGATCATATTTCTTTAGAAGTTCTTTTATATATTTTTGTTGATGTATGAAGATACCGTTACGGTTTGTTTTGAATTTGCGGACCGAGGAAGAATTTAATCCTCCATCATGCTTTGTTTCAAATTCATACGCTCATTAGAGTGACAAATTCTTTACACAATAATTCATTGTGGCTCAAAGATAATATCATCAACATATATTTGAACACTAAAATGTCAGACCTCATTTTTAAAAGAATAAGGTCTTGTCAATTTACCTCTTATAAATTTGTTTTCAATCAAAATTTTAGATAATCTCTCATACCATTGTCTAGGAGCTTGTTTGACCCCATAAAGAGCTTTATCAAGCTTATAAACATGATCTAGAGAGGATGGATTTTCGAAGCCTGGTGGCTGTTCCACAAAGACTTCTTCATCTAAAAAGCCATTTAAGAAAGCACATTTCACATCCATTTGGTATAATTTAAAATTCATAAATCGGAAAAGAAATTAAATTCCTAATAGGTTCAACCTTCTTCAGAGGAGCAAATGTTTGGTATAGTCAATACCTTCTTGTTGATTGTACCCTTTGACTACAATCTTGCCTTGTTCCATACTATTGTTCCATGCTCGTCGGCTTATTTCAAAGACCCAGCTTCAATCAAATTATCTTTTTATTCTTGGTCTTTGGTTCCAAGTGCCACACTTTATTTCTTTCAAATTCGTTTAGTTCATCTTGCAGCCTGACCCAATCGAATCTTGTAGGTGCTTTACCGTGATTTTGGGTTCCATTGTTGAGAGGAATGCAAAGTGTGCCTGAGAGTTTCTCATCACGGGATCTTGTTTGTATTCCCTTGCTTAAGTCACTCATGATCAAGTCAGTGGGTGAGACTTTTGATGTTTCACGGTTTAGGCCGCGAAGTCTCTTGTGAAGGCCCGATGTGGCGGATTCATTGACTTGATTTTCATTGTGCTCGACTTCATTTCTTTCATTTTATGCTTGCTCGGGAACATTTGGATCGGGGAACATCACGGTGGTCTTGATTTTTCGCTGTTCACATTCTTAATTAGGGTTCATCAGTTTGAACACATGTTGCTCTTCATTTGCTTCTTGTTCTTGTTCTTTATGTATGTTCTCATCATCTTCAGTTAGCAAGACCTATCTTAAAATCCATGTTTCTTGTTCACTTGTCATAAAATTTGTTTCATCAAAAATAATGTGAGCAGTTCTTCACCAAAGTTCTCTTATGTAAACTCATAAGCTTTGCTATGGGATGAGTAGCGAAATCTTGCCTCATCACTTCTTTCATCAAATTTACTATATTTCTTTTTCCATTTTACATGCACAAAGCATCGACATCCCAAAACTGGCGAAAATATGAAATATTAGGTTTAATGCCTTTAAGCAGTTCATAGGGTGTCTTAGAAGTGAGTTAGTCTACAAATTTAAAACCACGATTTACAATATAGCATCCGATATTACGGCCGGCCCAAAAGTTTCTAGGTAGACCACTAGCTATTAACATGGTTAGCCATTTCCTCTAAAGTTCTATTTTACGTTCCACCACACCATTATATTTGTGAGTGTCGCTTAGTCTTGGAGAAATTGTGACTTAAACCATGCACGTTGCAATAATCTATAAACCTTGAATTTTCAAATTCCTTACCATGATCCGATCTTATGTGGATAAGTTGATTGTTACTAGATTTTTGAATTTTATTGGCAAATGCAACAAGTTCATCAAAGGCCTCATCTTTGCTAGATAAAAACAGTGTCCATGTAAATCTACTGTAATCATCAACTATAACAAATACATATCGCTTTCCACTGCGACTTTGGATTCTCATTGGTCCACAAAGATCCATATGAATTAATTCAAGTGGCTTTGAGGTGGTCACGATAGTTTTAGGTTTGAAAGACGACCTTACATGTTTTCCTTTGGCACAAGGATCACATACTTCATACTTTTGAAATTTAAGGGACGGTAGTCCTCTAACTAGGTCTTTAGTTCGTAAAGTATTAAGCAATGAGAAACTAGCATGACCTAGATGTTTATGCCAGAGGAAAGGGTCATCTTCTAAAACACTAAGACACGTTAGACTGGTTTTGGGAATAGTGTGAAGGTCCACAATATAGGTGTTCCCTTTTCTGATTCCTTCCAGAATGGTGTCTCCTGTGTCATTCCTAGAAATAATGCATTTTTCAGAAGTAAAGTTTACAGAGTTACCTTTGTCACAAAATTGAGAGATACTTAACAAATTTTGTTTTAAATTCTCGACTAAAAATACATTATCAATTGCATTGGAACCTTACCTTCCTACTTTTCCTTTGGCAATGATTTCGCCTTTCATGTTGTCTCCAAAGGTCACAGTTCCTCCATCATAGGCTTCTAGTGAGAGAAATTTTGAACTATCACATGTCATGTGCTTGGAACAACCACTGTCGAGATACCATGTGATGTTCCCCCTCACTAGAAGCTGCAAAACGAACTAATTGTTAGAGGGTGGAACCCATCCAACCTTGGGTTCCATGTCGATTATGCATGAGTCATATTTCTTAATCCAAATCCTATCGACATATATTTGGTTCGTTTTGTTGTGTTGTTCCCTTTTTAAACATTGATATTTCAGGTGTCCGGTTTTGCCACAAAAGGAACAGATCTTACAACTAGGGAGATCAACATAGACCTTTTTCTTTTTATTGTATTTATTGTATCCTAGACCTTCAGTTCCTTTAGTTTTGGCTTCTAGAATCCATTTGGGAACCTCTTTGATTTTTCCTTTTTCTCTTGAATTTAATTCACGCTTTAGCTTTTCATTCTCATTTTTAGTGGATTCTAAGTCTAATTTCATCTTCTTAAAGTCGGCATTTATCTTTTGAATAGGTTTGGTCTTAATTTTTTTCTTCAAGCCCTAACAATTTGTATTGACTTAATTCGACATTTAACATGATGTTATCTTGTTTTACCTTTTCCATAATTTCCTTTAACATCACATTTTGGTCAAGTAATTCAAAGAATCAAGTTTGCACATCAGACCTAAAAGAATTTAGGTAGGATACTAGGTCATTACTGGTTTTAAGGTCTTTTTCTCTTTGGAGACAGGTGGCCGTTTGTTTTTCTAGATTATTTTGTGTCTCCAAGATCATTTTAATTAGTTCTTGTTTATCCAATCTAAATAGGTAATTAGAAAATGAATTAGAAGACGATACCTCCTTTCCTTTAGACTTTTCATCATGTGTTGCCATGAGACAAAGATTAGCGGTTTCTTCCTCAGCTGGAGCTTCGGTTTCAGCTTCACTTTCAGATTCCTCCATGCCGCTATCATTGCTTTGCGAAAGTCAGTTTTGTTGAAGTTTCCTTTGTTCGGTTGTCTTCCTGTTTCCCTTGCCTTCCCTTTGCCCTTCTCGTTCTTCCATTGAGGGCACTCTTTGATGAAGTGGTCAGTGTTTCCACACTTGTGACATTCGAAGTTGGTTTTGGAATTTGTCGTTCCTCTTTCTTTGTTGTTTCTTTGATTGTTATATCGGTTGTTCCTGAAAAACTTCTTGAACTTTCAAACCAACATGGCAGTTTCTTCCTCATCATATTTTGACTCTTCTTGTTCATTCGCTGCCAGAGCCAAGCCTTTGTTTCCGGAACTGTCAGCTGTTCCCAGATGTAATTCATGAGTCATCAGGGAACCAACCAACTCTTCCAGATTGAATTTGGTGAAATCTTTAGATTCTTGTATGGCTGTGACCTTAGCTCTCCAGCGATCATCTTGAGGTAGGCTTTTGAGGATTTTCTTAACCTGTTCATCTGAGGGAATAACCCTTCTAAGAGAGACAAGTTCGTTTGTAATGTTAGTGAACCTAGTGAACATTTCTTGAATACTTTCTCTAGGTTCCATAACAAATCTTTCATATTTTGACATGAGCAAGTCAATCTTGGAACGCTTCACTTCACTGGTTCCTTCATGGGTAACTTCCAGCAGATCCCAAATCTGCTTGGCTATTTTGCAACCCATAATTCGATTGTGCTCATTTTGGTCCAAGCCCACAGTGAAGTAATTTGATGGCAAGAGCATTCATCTCCATTTTCTGAAAATCTTCTTTCTCATATTCAGTTATCAGTTTGGGAATAGTCTCGTTATTGGAGTTGGTAGTGGTTACCTCAAAATCTCCAACTTCGATGACTCTCCAAACTTGATAGTTTTCGGCCTTGATGAAGATTTTCATCCTATTCTTCCAATATGTGTAGAATTTTCCATCGAACATTGGCGGTCTCTGAGTAGAGTAACCTTCTTTCATACGTTCATTCATTTTCAACATCTCTAATATACCAAGATACGGCTCTCAGGGCTCTGATACCAATTGTAAAAACGATTAGAGAATATGAATGCAACAAGAGGGGGGGTGAATTGTTGTATTGCTTTAATAAGTATTTATGCCATGTTTTTGCGGAAATTGAATCTAACAAAATACTAAAGCAAATGCAAGAATATAAAAAGAAGACAAGATTTTACGTGGAAACTTTCTAGGCCTAATAGAAAGAAAACCACGACCACTCCGGATTTTAACTTCTCTTATTATGTTTTAGGTAATTACAACTCAAATACATAAAACAACTTTTTCTCTTTCTCTTCTAGGCCACTTCTCTTCTTCTCTTTCTCGTTCTCTTCTCTCTTACAAAATCTTGCTCAAGATTCCCCTTAGACTTCCCCAAGTCTAATTTACACACTCAAAAACCCTTACAAAATATTTCTCTAAATTGGATTAAAGACTAAATTATACCATAAGAAAAATATCAAGAATTAATTGGCAAATTGTAAGAATGAATATTTTTCTCTCTTGTGTGATCTCTCTAGATTTTTCGGTGTTGGGCACAATCCACACATTTATTAGCCGGTTGTATTTTCTCTTTTATAAGAGTTAGAACCGTGTAGTTAACAATTATCCCATGATCATAAGATGTGGGTATGTGGATAATAGCCTTGGAGGTTACTCCAAGTCTCACGGTTACAATTAGTAATTAATAAGCTAATTTTAGTAAGTTGAAGACTTATTCAACTTATTCCCTATTTTAGTGGAGATAAACTAGGAGATCTATTTTTAGCCCTTAAGATTAGTTTTAATTAATTTTGCCAATCAATCTCGTATGCTATTATTTAGTATTAACCGTACAATCAACTAAATAAAGAAAAACTAATTTTTCCTACGTTCTTTTAGTTGACTGACTTCTCAGACTGCTTCGCTGGGAACACTGCACTGTCTCCGTCAGCTTTCTTTTCATTTGGTCAATCTTGGAACAGTAGTAACCGATCCTTCTTTTGACTTTCTACTTGGACTCCAAGGTTGACTGCTTTGACTTTGACTTTGACACGTACATTATTATTTAAGCAAGTCTCTTAGGTGCCATCGACGATAATGACAAATCGGATATTTGACCTACAAAACAATCTCTAAAGCTTTGTTTGTTTATAAATGTTAAGTCATAATCAAAACTCAATTGGGCCAACACTTTTAATAAAAGGCTTCAAACGCTTGATCTTTTGCCTCCGCTACTGCTTTCTTAGCCGTCCATTTTGGTTCTTTATACCTCTCCCTCTTATGTGTTCTATTCTCCTTTATCTTATTTTGCACTTTTTCGTTCCACCACGACTCTTCGTACACCTTTGTTTTCCCCGTCGACACCCCAATTGTCTCTGTTGCCACCTTTTGAATGGTTTCCGCCATGGTCCCCCACATTTGGTTTTCATCGTTTGATATACTATGGTAGCCCGAAGTCTTGATCTTGTTTGACACTCCCCCTTAAGCCGTCCCCACATGATCGTTTGCCAACCTTTATCTTCTTTTCGGCAATCTTTCTCCTCATACGAAACACTAGCACTAATAACCTATGTGGGGTGGGCATCTCTGTACCTAGCACAACCTCACAATCCAGACACGAGCTCCGATCGACCTTTCGTACCAAACAATAGTCAATTTGGGTTGCATGCCCACCACTCCTGTACATAATCAAGTGATCATCCTTCTTTCTAAAGATCGAGTTTGCTGTGACCAACTCCTTTGCTAACGCAAACTCAAGCAAGATCTCTCTGGTCTCGTTCCTTACACCATAACTAAATTCGCCATGAACTGAGTTATAGTTAGCTGTCTCTTTACCTATGTGTCCATTGAAGTCTCCACCTATAAAAACTTTTTCATCGGCAAGGATGGTATCTATAAGGTTCCACAGGTTATCCCCAAACTCACGTTTGACTTCCTCATCTAGCCCAACTTGCGGTCCATACGCACTAATAATCGATATGACATCTTCTCCCACTACGATTCTAACTAGCATAATTATATCATTCCACCTTCTAACTTCTACGACTTGCTTTAAGATATCATTAGCCTCAAGAATATCGACTCCACTTCGCTTTCCATCCAAACTGGCATACCATAGCTTATAACCCTTTAAAATGCTTGTTTTTTGCCCTTTCCACCTAGTTTCCTAAACGCAAGCCACTTGAATCCTGTACTTAGAAAGTTCAGTCGCCTACTCCAACGACTTGGCTTGTAGCGTACCTATGTTCCATGTCCCCACTCTTAGCTCAACATCTTGCTTATGTTGCCCCCATTGCACCCCCCTCCTTGGACCTAACCTTAGTTTACCATTATTCTGCCTAAACTCTATACTCGACTACTCGTAGAGCAAACCAAAAGTTAAAAGACGGTGACGCCGTAAACTCAAACACAAACAAACCAAGACCCCACAAAGGTTAAACCAGAGAAACACACTAAAACGATAACTAACAAGAAAAGGTACTTAATTGAGAACAATAAAACAAAAGACACACTCGCACATAAAAACAATAAAAAAATATGAATACTAAAAAACAAAGAACAAAGGATAACGAAGCTAAAACAACAAACGTCACTACACCCACTCGCATTGGATTATCAAAACGAGAGAAAAATGCACTCTCAAAACTTTGCAGCACTTACAAACACTAACAAACAATAAAAACAGAAAGGACACGATAAAACAACCAAAAAAGCTTAGAAAAAAATAAACAAAAAAATGAAAGCACTAAAAAAATCCAACAAGAAATAGTGGTACCAAAACAAGTGCTACTAGAACCAAAGCTATGCCAGGAGCTATCAAAAAACATCCGAAAACTATGGAGTAGAAATAGAAGCAGTAAATACCAAAACTAGTAAAGGGCTAGTGCATAAAACGAAGAGAAAAAGAGTAAAGGTCATAGAAAGAAACTGAAAGAGCTCAGCGCTTGAACGCCGGCCAACCTTCCTTCCCCAAACTGTCTAGGTCGTACTACGTCAGTGAAACAGAGATCGGGAGTGAGGGTGATGGTCCAATGACATTATTGTACCTGGTTGGTGTTACCTCTGACCGCTGAAAATGGGTAGTCGTTTGAGGTGTGAAGTTTAGGGGTGTGAAGTGATGGTGGTGGTGGAAGCCGCGGTGGTGCGGTGGTTTTGAAAATGGGGTAGTCGTTTGAGGTAGAAAATGGGAAGTGAGAAAGTGAACTTGTGTTCACTGGAATTATTACCTGCAGACAAAAGGGGAAAAGGAGGGGGTGAAGTGGTGGTGATCGGAGCGGCGGCGGCGGTGTTTGTTAAAGCTAACCGTTAGAGAGAAGAGAGAAAAGCAACCGTTAGATGCATATATTTAAATAATCAGCGTGAAACTTTTTTTTTTTCCCAACAACAACCTTCACGACATTGAAACAACCATTTTACCGGATGACCTGCTAATTGACCATTGACCATGCTCAATGACCTTTAAATTTGAATTAAATTTATTAATCTAACCTAATTATCCAATTATCCCCAATTACACATTCTTCTCTAACGTTTTTAACCCAAAAACTTCCCAGATTGAAGGAATCTATAGTTACCTTACCATCATTCAACCTTGCAACTTACAAACAAAGATGATACATTGATTACACAACACATTAATCATTCATGAGATTGCCCAGTTTGATTCAAGCTCTTCCACTTTAATTAAATCAACCAAAAAGGTCAAATCATAAAAGTGTAATAAATATTTCTGAAAACCAGAAGAAAATTACAATTTCATTTCTTTATTCTAGTTCAATTTTGTTTTAATTTAGTCAAAACATAATAAAATTCTGAAAACCTTAAAAGGGTCTTTTTTTCCCCCAAACCCCAACCCCAATTTTTATAGAAAGCTAATTTCGAAACCCAAAAAAAGTTATTTTTTCCAAATTTTAAAACCCTTAAAAATTTTAATTTTCTCTTCAACCCCCCAAAATTTTGGCAAGACCCGAGATAACCCAAAAATTTAAAAAAACCCCAAAAAAAACCTTTTGGTCTTAAAAAGTAAAAAAAACAAAAATTAAAACCCCCTGAAAACATTACAAATTTTTTTTTAAAAAAAAATTAAAAATTTTTAAATTGGGGAAATTTTTTGGGGGCCCCCAAACCCAAAAAAAACCCCCAAAAGGGGGGGAATTTTTAAAGGAAAAGAAAAAAGGAAAAAACGGGAAAAGGGGGGAAAAAAAGACCACAAACGACTTTTGGTTTTTACCCCCAAACCACCACCCATTACCCATTTTTGACCCCCCCCCCCCTTTTAAAAACCCGTTTGGCCCCCTATTTCCCCCTTAAATTTTAATGGAAAAGGGAAAATTTCCCAACCCCGGAAAAAAGGGGGTTTTTTTTTTGGAAAAGGGTTTGGGAAGAAAAAATGAAAAGGGCCCCCCTTTTTTGTTTTCCCCGATTAGCCCCCCTTCCTTTTTGAAACCGGGGTGGGTCTCTTTGTTTTTTTGTTGTTTTCCCCAAAAAAAAAAAAAAATTCCCTTTGGGGTTTCCTACCCTTTTTTGAAAGAAGAGGCACAGGCTTTGGGTTTAATTAGCCCACCCCAAACCCCTTTATTGTGGGGGGGAAAAGGGGGGATTTGTGGGGGGAGGGAATTTGTGGGGGGGCAGGGGGTTTGACGAGTTGGGAAAAAAAAGGGGGGTTAAAAAAAGAAAACGTTTTTTAGCATGATCAACCCAATCCGGGGGGTTCCCCTTTTGGGGAATTCTCCCCTTACTTTTTTCCAACCCCCTTTTTAAAAAAATAGTGGGGAAATTTTAAAGAAAACCTTTTTAAAAAAAAAACCTTTTAATTTGATCCCACACACATACATACACACACACAACACACAAAAAGGACAAGAAAAAGGAAAAAAAAAAAAAGAGAGAAAAAGAGAGAAAAAAGGGGGCAGGAAAAGACACACACAAAGGGGACAGAAAAAACACAAAAAGACAAAGGAGAGACAGACAAAAAAAAGGGGGAAAAAGGAGGAGGAAAAAAAAAAAAAGAGAAAAAGGAGAGAGGGGTAAAAAAGGAAAAGGAGGGGGGAGGAAAAAGGAGGAGGGGGGGAGAGAAAGAGAGGAGGAGAGAAAAAGGGAGGGGGAGGGGAAAAAAAAAAAAGGGGAAAGAGGGGAGAGAGAGAGAGAGAGAGAGAAAAGGAGAGAGAAAGAGAAAAAGGTTAAAAGACATATATATATATATATATATATATATATAAAATATATATATATATATATATATATATATATATATATATTTTATATATATATATATATATATGTATGTAATATATATAAAAAAAAAAAAATATATATATATAATATATATATATATGTATATATAAATATATATATAATATATATATATATATATATTTTTTATTTATTTATATATATATATATATATATATATATATATATATAAACGGTAGTTTGGGTAATTAGTCAGGAAAGTAAAACCCTTTTTAATTTTGATTCCGACCAAAAAAGGGGCTAATGTTACCACCATTTTCTCCCAAAGTGTAGTGGAATTCGGAAAAAATAAATATTTTTTAAAAAGAAGTGGTCCGATATTGGACTACTTTTTTACTGATTTAAGGTTTTTCGACAACCTGATTATGGGGATAAAAACAAAAAAAAAAAAGGGAAAAGATAATATGAAATAGGCACGAAAAAAACTTTATATTACAAATGTAGAAAAACATTAAAGTAACATATTAAACAACCCAAATTATTTCAAAATAAAAATCAAACATAAAAATCAAAATACAAGGGCTTAGCTGGTCGGTGGAGGCGGAGGAGATGTTGGTACGCCGAGTTATGACGGAACAAGGTGCGCACAAAGTTGCGCAAATTGTTGACCTATTCCATCAACTGTCTTTCCTCCAAGAGTGCATCATGCTCCTCCCTTGAAATGTGCTCGTTCACTATTTGGGCTGGGGAAGAAGTGGCCAGGGGTTGGGATTGCGGCATAACAAAATCAGCATAATGAAGTTGTGCCGCGTCTCCAACACCAAAGACTTTCTTGGAGGGCTTCACCTTCCTCGGCGCTTGTGATTTGATGTTTTTAACGACCTGAAAATAGGCGCATCAATAGGAACATCGACAATGAGGTGCTTGTATTCATCCTAAACAACGAAACAACAAATTCTGTGAAAATTTATTCTAAAAAGCTACAAAACCAACACTACCCAAAACCAAATAAAAACCCTGAAATAAAAACCAATATAGATATAATGTGTATCTACTTCGAAAAAAACTACCAAACCAGCATTTCCTCAAAATCCAATATCAGATATCCTAATGAATATTCTAAAACAGCTAATGTACCAAAAGCTAACCTACCAAAAGCTAAGTTATGTGTCAGTGATAACCGAAAATGCTAATAAAAAACTAATATACATAAGAGGTTAAACTTAAACGTATAGCCTTGGACTTCTCGTTGACCCACTACAACCCGTCCTTTGTACTCACCTTATGAGTATGTAGAAACAACTCATAAGAGAGGGGAGTCTGTTGTTGATCTTGCTCCTGTAATGAATTTCAACCATGGTTATCGATTCTATGTCTATGTATAAATATATATGTGTGTATAAAGTTAATAAATGAAATAGTACAAGTTGAATGTTATACCAAAATGCGCAACATCTTGCATACAGACACCAAACTGCCAGTGTGGGTGACTTCAGCCGCACACCCTTCATCCCCTAGGTGGTGGTTCCTCCTCCCTCTTGACCAATGGGATTGGAATTCTTCGGACCTATAGAAACTTACACATAGGCTTTCCTATGAGAAAAAATAATGTGCTTATACCTAAGCTTGACCCTCTTCTCCCATTCCACGTATACTAGCGAAGTGATAGAAGGATCCCAAGACAATTATTTCTCAAACGACATGATCAATCAGTATACTATTTTTATAACAAAGCAAGTCAATCAAAAGTCGATCAAATAAGTTATGAAGTACATATCCTTACTTGAAATTGTTGCCAATAGAAATCAATCGTTCGTCTATTAAGGTGCCTCCATGCCCATTCATTAGCATCTTGGTAGGCCTCAAAGGTCCTACGGATGGACGTGGATAATTGGTTGCCACCGTTTGTGGCTAACCTTCATAAATAAACAAGTTCTAATTAGTATATGGAATGTTTATAACTATCTGAATACAACAAATAATAATACGTACCCAGAATTATCAAGCATCCATGGTAGGGGTGGTCGTCGATGCGGCGTTAAAGGGGCAAGATCATCGCGCGACGACCCCTACACGGTGTCAGACTTCGGTGTCCTAGCATGACGTGGCGAAAAACGCGATGACACCGCAGAGGGAGTGACCCCCTCCATCCTCCCAATGACCTCAAAAATGATTATCTAAACCCAAAGTAGGTTGAGAATACGTTAAAGCAAGAGGTTCACGTTGAGGTTAAGGTTGAGGTCGATTGGTTGCGGGTTGAGGGTCGGAACGTATACGATGTTGAGGGTTACATGGAGGTTGAGGTTGAATGGGGTAGGTGGTTCCGGATGGTCGTTGTACGACTCATACGATTGACCGGTTGGTGGGTCAATTCGTTGTCCCTAACTGTTTCTACATATCAACAATTAATAATCTTAATTTTAACTACTTACTAAAAAATAATTAACTCAAAAAAAAGAATAAACTCTAATCAACCCCTAAATCCTCCCCAAATAGCCCTCACCCACTGCCGCAATAACCACCATAAACCGGCCCAAAAACCACCAAAAACCGCCTACCACCACCATTAACATCTAAAAAATCAAGAAAATTTCGAAACTTAAACCACCATTAACATAATAAACCACCACCATTAACATTTTTAAATTTAAAACCACAATTAACAAACCTACATTAACATGATAGTCAACATGATATTCAACATTTCCAAATTTAACCCTCAAAATTTTGAAATTTAACCCTTAACATTTCAAAATTTAACCCTAAAAAATCAATAAGAGAATGATATTCAACATGCATTAGAGCAACCCTAATCATGCAATAAACCATAATCCAACTTACATAATAAAAACATGCAATAAGTACCTTAGAAAACGTGTAATAAAAAAACATGTAAAAAAGCATGTAATAACACAAATTTAAACCCTAAAAAAATATAGTAAAAAAACCCCAAAAATTGATTAACATGTTGAAAACACATGTAGTAAAAAATCATGCATTAATCTTATTAGCATGTAAAATAATCTTATTAGCATTCATGATATTCATCAACATCATTTTCAAACAAAAAATCGAAAATAATTAGTAAAAAAAATATAAAAAGAAGACTAACCTTTATAGTCGGAGAGTAGTAGAAATGTAGTAGTCAACAATCGTCGGAGTTTCGCCCAAAAACAAGTTGAAGATGAAGATTGGAGAATAATACTCGTCGGAGTTAAAGAAGAAAATGAGAGAAAAGATAAGGAGAGTTAGGGTTTCTAAAGTGAAATGGCGTTTTCTGGTGCAAAAGTTTGATTTACATCAAAAAAATTCCCACCAAACACCGACCAACAATTTGTCGGTATTCAGTCGGTGAGATTTTTTTCATGTTCCAACAACCTCACTCAATGCAGTTAGTCACTTTTCATGTTCCAACAACCTCCGACTAGAAACTAGTCGCTAGTTGGTCGGTATACTAAAAAGTTGTTTTACCTTCCCAATGCGTCTGAGCAGTCAGCGAAGCTTCTTTGAAAAGTTTTGTAATTCAAAATTTCGACTAAACGCCTACTAAATGATAGTCGGTAATTAGTCGGAAAATTCAAATAATTAATTTTTATACGCCCTTGTGTTTTAATTTTGTATTATTATTATTATTATTATTATTATTATTGTTATTATTATTATTATTATTATTATTATTATTATTTATTTTTTTTGGCGAATTGTTATTACTATTATTATTATTATTATTATTATTATCATTATTATTAATTTAATTAAATAAGAATTATTAATATTATTATTATTCTTATATTGTACTTATTATTTTATAATTATTAAAATTGAAAATATTGGATAAAAAATATTAAATGTACGACCAACAATAAAAGTACATAAATAAATGTACGACTAAAAAAATGTTCGATAAAAAAATATTTATTGGGTTACGTAATTGTCATCGACATCATCGTCATCAGATAATACAAGATCTTCGTCGGTGTCTTCATTTTCATCGACATCTTGAACAGTTTTGTCTAGCACTAACAAATCTCCAGCTGGATCACACAACAGTTTGACTATTGCGTCTGAAACATCTTCATTCACCACAAAATCCGGTGATTTCTCTTCTAGTTGGAAAGTGGTTTCCTCGAAGTGCTTTGATCTAACTTTGTAAACAACTCGCCAATCTTTCATGTTTTGCCTTAAACTGGGATAAGGTAGATAATAAACATGGGAAGCTTGACTTGCTAGCCCTAAAGGATTGTAATTTCTATATGATCGACCAATATAAACGTCAACCAGCTTGTACCGCAGATTGATTCTCATACCATGGTTGTATCTGGTGGTAGTCTAATCAAAACGTTGACATTTGATCAGTATGACCCTTTTAATTAGACCACATGGTCAACTTGCTCTGCATTTAGATTTGGTTCGTACTTTGTGATTAAGTGCACGAATTAATCATAAAAGTGATTCACCTCTGGACAATTTCGCAAAACATAAGTTTGAGCAATGTTGAGATCTGCTTCATCCATCATAAGATCCTTACCCCTCCCATGAAATTTGATTGGGTGTGTGAATATTAACAAAACACCCGATCTGACGTTATGAAAGCCTCCGTCATCGTTTCTAGGAAGATCTCTAACTCTACACCGAACATCTTTTCCAAAGTAATGCGAGACAAAGTATGATGCTTCTTCTGTAAGATATGCGTTACAGATCGAGGCCTCAATATGCGCCTTGTTTTTGACATTCAACTTTAAATGTCGAAGGTACCTGTAATTTAAGCCAAGTAGTAATTATTAAGACTTAGTGACTGGAAATCTAATAATACTTAGATTAGAAATGTAATTACCTCTCAAAGGGATAAATCCACCTATATTGTATCGGAGCAGCAATCCTTGCCTCGTAAGCTAGATGAACAGGCAGATGTTCCATGACATCAAAGAATTTCGGAGGAAATATAATCTTTAACTTACAAAGCTCCATTGTAATTTCCTCGTCCAACCTTCACATATTTGCTGCAGAAATCATCGGAGAAGTAAGACTTCTAAAGAACAGATTAATATCAGTAAGAGTTACCCATACTTTCGCTGGCAGCAACTCCCGAAATGTTAATTGAATTAGTCGTTGCATGAACACTTGACAATCATGAGTCTTCATCTCGAATATTTGATGTTTAGCCGTGTCGATGTTCCTAGCTAAATTTGAAACATACCCATCAGGAAATCTTAGAGTTTTAAGTCACTCTAGAAGGACAACCAACTGGATGCAATTTCGATCGAATCCCGAGCTCGGCTAAATCTTGATGTGCCTTGAGATGATCCTTAGTTTATCCCGGCACACACATTAATGTGTTGAAAATTTTATCAAAGAAGGTCTTCTCAATGTGCATCACGTCAAGGTTGTGACGGATCATGTTTGTACTCCAGTACGACAGATCCCAAAGAATGCTTCTCTTCTTCCATCCAACATAGTTTTTACTGATTTCTACGTTGTACTCGGCTGCATTGTCTTCAATTACCCCTAAAAAGTCCTAACGATCCAGCTCCTCTAAAATCTCATTTCCCTTACGTATGTCGGGCCTAACATCCTACTTAACAGCTCCACGACTGAAATTTCTCTGGTTTCTACTGTAGTGGTGCCTACTATCTAAAAATCTTCTGTTTGAGACGAACCAACTCATTTTACTACTGTGTCTTAGATAGACGGCTTTGGATTCATCCACGCAGTACAGACAAGTGTGCACGCCATATGTACTTCACCCCGACATCATCGAATATGCTGGAAAGTCGCTGATTGTTTACATCAAAGCCGTACGAATCTGAAAGTTCTGACTTTTAGATACGTCGTATGTCTGCATCCCATATTCCCACAACAACTTTAACTCGTGTATCATTGGCTGTAGGTACAGAACAATCTTATGTTTTGGATTGTTAGGGTCGGGGACGATCACCGTTAAGAACATGTACTGTTTCTTCATGCACATCAGGACGGAAGATTGTATGGAGTTAGTATTACGAGCCAGCATGAATATTGTTGTCCCAAGCTGTCAAATGGGTTGAAACCATCTGTACACAACCCTAGTTTCACATTTCTTGTTTCCCTTGCATAATCCGGATGGGACGCGTTGATAGTCAACTAGGCTTCACTGTCCGACGGGTGACACATCTCTCCATCTTCTGAACGGCGCTCCGCATGCCACCTCATGTGGCTGGTAGTAGTCGTAGAAGCATACATTCGTTGTAGTTTAGGACTGATGGGAAAGTAGTGGAATTGCTTTCTAGGAGTCTTATCTGATATCCATCTAGAAACCCTACACTCATCGCATTGTGGCATACTCGCTTTGGGGCCCCAATAAATCATACACCCATTTACACAACAATCAATCTTCTCTACAGGCAATCCAAGAGCTGAAATTTGTTTCTTCATATCGTAAAAACATGTTGTTATTCGATTATCTTTCGACAACATTTCAAGAATGAATTGACATAATTTATCGTAACGTCTCTCTGGAATACGATAGTCCGTCTTCAGGCTCGACATCCTTCCTATGAACGACATCTGAGTATGCGTTTCGCAACCAGGGTAAAGTCATAAGTTGGCGGCTCTTAACATGTAAAAGAACTGTCTTGATTGGAGGTTTGGATCTTCGTCAATATGTACGGGCGAGTATGGTACATTTGCAATGACATCAGCACGATGAGGTAGAAAATGATGATGTATATCAGGAAAAGTACTCTCTGCTGCATCGTAGACCATTTGTGACAACGTATTTTGAACCGTGTTTTGCTGTTGCTCTACCGGAGCCAACTCATTTCAAATTGGTGCACCGTCAAAACATTTGTGCAGGTACCAATCGTAGTAGTTTTCGACAAACTCCTTCTTTAACAAATGATCTCTTACGACATCTAGAGCCCACAGTCTATGGTTATCACACCGTTTACACGGACATCTATCCTTATTTGGAATTTTTTTCCTTTCAAATTGTAAAAATTCTTCAAACCCTTCTAAATATATAATATTATAAACTCCTTTACAACTTCGCTTATACATTCAACTTCTTTCACTTCATAAGTTCACTGTTCTTAGAAATAATAAATACCACATTCATTAATAAAAGAAAATTCAGAAAAAACAGTTTTCCGACTAACATGCGACCAATTGCAACTACAATTTAGTCGGTATAGTGTCGGCACGTGAAAAGATGTGTCTAATAAAGAATCTTGTCATATTGCATTTTGATTAAGCATAGCGATTTTTGACTAACCTATGACCAACATCTAGTCGGAAGTTGGTCGGTAAGGGGAGAAGAATCTTTATGTAATAAATGCCCGTCAGAACTAGGGATGGCAATCAGTCGGACTCGGCTCGGATTATACATACTCCGACTTTGCTCTGGATAACAGTCGGAGTTTTTTTTCCAGTACACCTCCACTCGGAGTCGGATTATGCATACTCCAAGTTTGCTCCGACTCGGACTCTCGGACCTCTAACGGAGTCGGATGTAGAGTCGGATTATTATCAACCAATATCGTAGTGATATTGTACCAATTATTTTAAATCATATAAAATTAACAACATATATTTTTCAAATACAATTTAACAAAAATATGTACTTTGAATTCAAGTTTAACAAGAGAAATAGTCCTACTACTACAATTTAACAAAATTCTCTCGCATTTTGATTTGGCGTATTTATTTTTCTTGATATGATCTGTCGTATTCTGATTTATTAATCTAAATAAAAATAACAAGTAGTTTATCAAAATCAAAAATTATAATTAGTATGAGAGAGAGCTTGAATTTGTCACGTCTAGAGTTTTAAAGGAAACAAAATATTGGTGTAAAAGTCAAATTCAAAGTCAGATTTCGATCCCTTCAAGGTCGGAGTGTCGGATTTTATTAAGGTCCAACTCCGGTCCATCTCTAACTCGGACTCGGGTCGTAAAGTCGGACTCGGATGACTTTTTCCTCAGGCTCGAATCGTATTATTTTCCTCGGATCGAGTCGGACTAGGGTTGGATTCGGACTGAATTGCCATCCCTTGTCATAACGCTTTTGACTGTGTTTTTGAATTTCAAACTTCCGACTAAATTGCCACTACATTTTAGTCGCTATCTGGTCGGTAATATTTATTAAAAAAAATTTTAATGAGTACAAAATTTAAATAATAGTTTTTCTTAAATATTTCCTAGTCTGTACTATAAAAAATTGATAACATTCAATATATGTTTCTCAAATCTAATGAAATTAAGCATTGTAAATTTTACTTACAACAACAAAATTTTATTAAGAATATTTTAAGAATTGCTTCTCGTTAGTTCCCCGATAGTGTGATTATATAGAGCCGTAAGACATACAACATGCTGGCCATAATTATTACTATCAGAGACCCCAACGAGGTCCAACTCGAGAATTACTTTTGGTAAGCTTTAATTATTGCAACTTAGTTTAAGTAAAATAATACAATGCTTAATTTCATTAAATTTAAGGAACATATTTTAATCGTTTTTACCACATTTTTATACTACATATAAGAGAATAATTAAAAAAACAATAATTCTAGGTAAGTTCTCATAATTATTACAAAAAAAAGTCACCATCTAAAAGCTCAATAAAAAAATTAAAATTAAATATAACATGTATTATAACAAAATACCTATAACATATTTTTATTTTTTTTTTGGAAATTAGGAAATATATATAGAAAATAAAAACAAGAACACTAAGACTTGGGAGCCCCAGCACCGCCGGCATAAAAAACCCCGCGACGGAAAAAAGCCATTGGAACGGAGGGCCAAGAATCAGGCCACCAACAACATCGCATAGGGTTGGACTATGCATAATGAAAAAACTCCAGAAAAACTCGGCCTATCACCTTACACACCAAGCCTATACTCTTAAACAAACCCTGAACAACATAAAACTACAACACCAAAAGACTAAACAAAAACCCCACAAGACCGACAAGGTCTAAAGAAAATACAATCTTAACGAAACTGATCTATCAACTAAAACATGAGAGCATCAACATTCTGTGTGAATACAAAGTTTGTTGCGACATCCATTTCAAGCAGCTCTTTTGCCCAGGTTCCCACATGGATCTTCAATGTATAGAGTAGCTTGTTTGCATCACACCTACCATTTTCAAACTTAATCTTGTTTCTTTCAAACCAAAGAGACCATATAACACATCCAAAAATGAGGTTCCATAGTTTGCCTCTACACCTCTTCGGCACCAAATTTCTCCATTCTAGTGATAGTTGGGCGCATCGGTTATTGAGAACACCAGATACGCCCCACCATTTAAGTACCTGCATCCAAATACTCCAAGAAAAATGACAAGTTAAGAGAACATGCGGGTTAGTTTCTAAAGTCGACTCACAAAAGGGGCATAAACCATGCCTATAGTCGATAATACCACGCTCCACCAGGGTATCTCCAGTTTTTAGTTTCTCCAAATTTGCAAGCCATACGTCAAGGTGTACTCTAGGAGGGATCTTTAGCTTCCAGATGAAGCTAGATACTGGACCAAGCAGGATGGGAGAGTATGATTCATATACCTTGTCAGCAATCTCTTTTATGGGAAACTTGATGCTCTCTTGGCCCAACCACCGAACACCATCTTTTTTATCTCGTATCGGGGAATATTGTGAGATAAAGGTGGTTAATCTCTCAACTTCCTCAGATTCCCACTCAAATAGTCTTCTTCTCCAAAGAAACGTCCAAACCCACACATTTGCGCTCCAAGACCCCATCTGACTAACAAGCGCACCCCATTGCATCGAAATTGAAAATAGTCTAGGGAATAAAACCTTCAAAGTTCCACCGGGGCACCACTTATCGTGCCAGAAAAGGATTGACTTCCCATCCCCAACATTGATTTGCACGCCTTCTTCAACAATTTCTCTGATTTTCATGGTATCGGTATCATTACTCACTAACTGGCCCCAAATTCCACTTCTTATTTCACCAAAATTCTGAGACGAGCCCTTCAGACCTTTAATGTTATAAATAGAGATCATAATTCGTTTCCACAATGTATTATCACACTCAGAGCATCTCCACCACCATTTGAACAGAAGCATTAGATTTTTATGCAAGATGTTACCCACCCCTAGTCCACCTAATTGTTTTGGGAGTTCAATTGATGACCACTTAACAGTAGGGACCGGTAGGGCTCTATTTATTGGCACCCCCCAGAAAAATCTCCTTTGTAGCTTCATAGTTCTCTGACGTACTGCTTTTGGCATCTTGAACATACTCATATAGTAGATCGGGAGGCTATTCAAGACACTTTTGATCAAAGTAAGTCTATCGGCCCTCGATAGTAGCTTGGCTTTCCAGGAGGCCAGTTTATTCTCGATCTTTGTAATCACGGGTTTCCAAGCTGCTTTGTTGCACATATTTGCCCCAGAGGCAACCCAAGATAGTTTACCGGGCATATAGTATGACTACACCCATTCGAGATAGTAATTAATTTAGCCCAGTCATGTGTGTCTGAACACCACGATATGATATGGGATTTACTGTAATTTAACCTCAACCCCGACATTATTGCAAAAACATCTAGGATCCGGAAGTAGTTAGTAATTACACGGACCTTCTTCGGGACGAAGATCAAGGTGTCATCAGCGAACTGTAGATGCTTCAGAATAACTCCATCTTTACCAATGGGCACACCCTCAATGATATTTAACTCTTCAGCTTTCCTCAACATGCACACAAGGGCTTCACTCACAAGAATGAAAAGGTACGGAGATAGTGGGTCACCTTGATGCAGACATTTCTCCATCTTAACTGGTCTAAGAGGAGAGCCATTTAGTAGGATCGATAGGGAGGCAGAACCCACACATGTCATAATCCACTTTATCCATTTAGAACCAAACCCCATCTTTACCATTACCTGCTTTAAGAATGACCATTTCACTGAGTCATATGCTTTCTGAAAATCCAGTTTGAGGAGAGCACCAGGAATTTTTTTCTTCTTTAGCCATGAAATAGCTTCATTTGCCACCAACACTCCATCGAGGATTTGCCTATCCATAACAAAGGCACTCTGTGATTCATCAATTAGAGGCGCAATTACCTCTTTGAGCCTGGATGCCAGCAACTTGGAAATTATTTTGTATAACGCACCCACCATACTAATTGGTCTGAAGTCCTCAATAGAAGTAGGGTTCACCACCTTTGGTATAAGTGTTACCCAAGTAATGTTAATGGCCCTTGCACCATCTCCAGTTCCAAGAATTGTATCACGAAAGAATAAATGTCATCTTTTATCAAGTCCCATATTTCTCTAAAGAATTTAAAATTAAAACCATCGAATCCTGGTGTTTTATCGACCCCACAAGCCCATACGGCCTGTTTAACTTCTTCCCTCGAAGGTAAAGACTCAAGTAGTTGACTTTGCATTTCGCTTATAATTGCATGATTACCCAAGTCAAACTCTAAATCAGGACTGCTATCAAGAGAGAAACGATCCTCAAAATACCTGTTTATTTCCTTCTGAAGGTTTTCCACCCCATTGATCGATCTTCCATTAATTTCTAGGTGAGTGATCTCATTCCTTTTCCTCCGAAGGATGGTTGATGCATGAAAAAATTTTGTATTGTGGTCCTTCAAACTAAATCCATAGGATCGAGCCCGTTGTCTCCACATCCTTTCCCTTCGGATAATCCAAGTGTGAAGATGATTCTGAGCCGCACGCAATCTAGCACACTCTACATTGTTTAATTGTCTTTCTTCCCCAACTTTTTACAGATCATGTATCACATTTTCAAGTTTGTTTATTTTACTATCCAAACACCCAAAAATCTCTTTACTCCATGTTTTCAGCGGCCCCTTGATGGCTTTTAATTTGTTACCCAGACTCAAATTCGGCAAATCCCCCCATTCTTTATAAATCAGCTCCTTGAAAGTCGGATTCGAGAACCAACTATCAAAACATCTAAAAGGTTTCGGTCCCCAATTCACATGTTTCTCAAGAGATAGGACAAGAGGGTTATGATCAGAAGGACTATATAGAATCATAGAATAAAAACAAGGCTGTATCGCATCGTATAGGCTATGTTGTAAAGGTTTTCAAAACAAACGCACCGATAATTTCCGCGTTGTAAAGGTGTAAAAAAAACGCGTTTTGGGCCGCATTAAGGGATATCTTATGGTTTCAACCGATATTTAGATGATACGATAACCGCATCACTCCCGTTACCGCATCAACATTCCGTTACCGCGATCGCAACCGTTACGGCATTTTTACACTATGACAAAACTAGTTGCCCTGCAGGAATTTGTATCCTTCTATCGCTTTGCATAATCAGCCATCCGAGAGGTATTGGAATTGTTTTACCGTTCTGCAGGATTAGGATCATGTGTTCTAGCACATACAATATGGAATATAGACTTACATCAAATACATTTGAAAGTCTAATATCTCTCCTACAATTAATTAATTGGTTAAGATGAAGTTTACTAAACTTTTGATCCTCAAAAAACACTATGGCTTTACAAAGAGGCTTCGACTTCATCAGTAGTCACACTGGTGGCTGTTATAGAGCATCATTACAACTGAATTACTCTTGCATCACTACAACCTGCAAAATTGATAATCTATCTTGGCAGAGTGATACAACTAAGATATAATTATGGTATTATAGGAAACAAAATAATTCTAACCCCACAAACCAAAATTGGAAACTTAATTAAATAGACTATGTCTACTATACATACATTGAATACGAAAAAGTTTAAGGTAGAGTGAAGTGAAGTGAAGTGGAGTGGTGAGTAGTAAAGTGGGGTGTAAAACTTGGTCCACACTAATATTATTATGGACTAAGTCCACACAAGTCCTTCTACATTGAAGACAGGGCTAAACAAAGGGATATTAGCAATTTTAGATCTTCAACTTATATATAATACAACATTTGTGAAAGCAACGCAGTAAGAACACCTTTTAATTTAAAATATATGATATTGGATGTATAAGCAAGAACTGTAAGCTAGCAAGCAAGTGCCCAAAAGATTTTCTCCCAAAATTAAAATTATATTACTGCCAACTGCTAAGAGTAACAAAACAAAAAACCTAATCTATGAAATTATATTTA
Organism: Amaranthus cruentus; assembly: GCA_019425755.1. Taxonomy (NCBI): domain Eukaryota; kingdom Viridiplantae; phylum Streptophyta; class Magnoliopsida; order Caryophyllales; family Amaranthaceae; genus Amaranthus; species Amaranthus cruentus. The sequence continues at coordinate 19,326,315 of CM033452.1, forward strand.
AAATATGGGATTTTATTGAAAAAAAGATAAAACTTACAGCATCAACATGTTGGCGCATAATCCAATTTTCAAAAACTAATTGAGAAACTTGTTTCTACAACCGATAATTCTCTTCCAACAACAATTTGTTCTTTGCACTTAACTTCCAATTCACTGTCTGTAACCTTAACGAATATTTTCTCTGTACACCTGCCTAAACCACCCCAAGCAAAAAAAATCAACACTCTTCGTTAACCAAAAATAAAATTAGCAAAACAATCAAACTAAAATCGAAATCAACATCTATTTTGCAACCAAACTTTGATCTGTTTAATCTCAATGGTTGAAAGAATGGGGCATTTTTTGATAAACTGTTGACATCATCAAGAGCTAGGCTTATGGCATCCAACATAAATCCTCTCCAAAGCTTCGACTTGTTTTATTGTATCACTAGTGGAAAAATACTCAATTGCTGCGTTTTTTTGCCAATAAATGCTGCGATTTTAAATCCAAGTATTAGTGGTGGTAGCAGATAGAAAATATTAAAAGCTACTGTTTAAAAACGCAGCACAAAAAATGTTGAAGTGCCCATGTGTTACCCACATGTGAGTTGTCCCACATCGGACAAAGAGAAGAGTATGCATCACTTTATATACTCAAGGAGTAACTCCTACTATCACCAATTGGTTTTAGTAGTGAACCTTCTTTGGGTTTATGAGTGGACTACTTCTTCTCCTCCTTGTTTGGGTTGCCCAGGCCCATTTTTTAAATTCTATCAAAAATACTTATGGGCTGCGGTTTTCCCCAAAACCGCAACATTTAAGCCTTTTTAGTTTATTTTTTTTCATTTTATAAATATTCAATAATGCAAATCTACATAATAAATAATTATGAATAATACAAATGAAATGTAATAAACCATCATCACTAATTATCACCAACGAATATAGATATACTTAAATAATTTAATTGTGTTTTATATATATTAAAAGTATAACAAAATATACTAAACTCCTGATAAACCTAAACTAATTCCATAACTACCAAGCACATCAATTAGCAAGATACGCGGCGACCTCGTCTTTCTATTTCGCGCATTTTCGTATCCGTCAATTTGCGTGTTTCCCTTGGAGTGTCGTGTAAAACCTATAAAAGTATATAAAATTAATAATTAAATAGTTTATATATAATACATATATATAATTGGATTTTGTCAATAGTAATATATAAATATTATAATATAAGAACGTAATAAATACTTACGGCATTAATATTTTCGACCCCAACGTTCTTCACGGCTTGTATGAGATCATCCATATATTTCATAGTATAGTAGCCGCAATCAACGTTATTATCTTGTTAAAAGCACAAAGAAAAATATATATGTTAGTGCCCAAAACGCAACTTATCAAGTAATATCAAGCATATGAGTATTGTTTTGTATTCTAACCATGTAAACAGAATAATATATACCAAATAGTGTTGTGTGTCAAGTTTTGTGCAAAACAAACCAAGTTTGAGCAACTTTATGCGCGAAAGTGCCAAAAACGCTTCAAAACACTTAAAATTGCAACTTAACACGTAATTTGACACATATGACTATGATTTTCAATTCTAACCATTTCAACATAATAATATATAGCAAATAGTATTGTGTGCCAAGTTTCATGTCAAACAAACCAAGTTTGAGCTACTTTATGCGCGAAAGTGCCAAAAACGCTTCAATACCTTAAAATCGCAACTTAACACGTAATTTCAAGCATATGATTATTATTTTTTAATCTAACCATTTTAACACAATAATATATACCAAATAGTGTTGTGTGCTAAGTTCATGCAAAACAAATCATGTTTAAGCTACTTTATACGCAAAAAAGCCAAAATTGATTTAAATAATTCATACTTTGTCAATCTCGTAATTCAAATGTATTACTTCCATGTGATATACACGCATATAACCAACATCTTCCTCATCTTCATTCAACGATTTTGGATTGATAAAGGGTGGGGAGTCTTCAAAGCATCATATTCTTCCTCATCCTCAATATTACATGTACCAAGGATACTTCTTTTTTCTGGTACAACAATAGACAATTTTTTATCAGACAAGTCTACAATGTAGAATACTTGCTTAGCTTGTGTGGCTATTATGAATGGCTCCTCACTATCACGGAAACGAGCTAAGTCTATAAGACTGAATCCACAAGGGTTGTTATTTTTAACGCATCGTCGATTAATTATCTACCCACTTGCATTGAAAAGACCCATAGTGAAACTATAGTAGTCAAGCTCCCATATTTCATGTACCCGCCCGTTGTATACCGATTTAGCATCAACTGGCGATTGATCCTTGGCACTCGCGTAAAATATTGATGACGACAAAATAGAAACCCCACTATTCTGCAGATAAGATGACTTCTTATCTTGACCCTCAGTCCAAAATGTAAACCCATTGACTTCGTAACCCTCTTATTTGTTGACATCATCACGAGGATCAAAAGCTAACCATTTAACAGTTTCAGATACACCCTTGAGTTCTTAACATATTACTCGATTATGAAACCAATCAATAAACGTCTTGTTATGCAACTGCATCAATTCCATATGCCCTTTAAAAGTATATTTTGCGCGCAATATATCAAAATGCTAATTCAAAAAAGCATTGGACTTATAGAATATGATGCAACACATAAATATGTGCTTGTAGAAGACTGTCTTGAGGAGGTGTGGCTGATTTGGAGCCAATTGTTCCTTTTCTCTCAAGCCTTTCTTCATGTCGAGAACTGGAAGTCCAATAGGCTTTGCGATAGCCATATACTCTGCTATAAAGCTACCAATCTCATCGCTCACAGTGCCATGAATCATACTCCCTTCGGATTGTGCAGGATTCCTCACTTTGTTTTGTAAAACACCCATGTGGCTTTGGACAACGTGTAGCAAAATGGAGGCAACTAAACTTTTTCATTACCTCTTCTTCTTACCGCCATTTCCCTTGCTATTGCCACCAACTTCATCATCTCTTTCTTTTTTCTTACTCACCTTAACCTGTGCCCATAATTCTGGACGAATACCCTTGCATTCAAAGTAATGTCGCATGGCCTTAACATCCTATGTCTTACTCGGAATTTTCGTGAGAGTCCCGAGTATGGCATCGCATACATTTTTCTCTATATGCATACCGTCAAGATAATGCCTAAGCTGTAGAACTCTCCAATATGGAAGCTTTCGAAAGATTGATTCTTTTTTCCACAGTCGGTTTTCACCCCCTTGCACTTGCCCTGTTTTACAAAATACAGTTTCAACCCCCTTAACCAGTTCGTAAACCTCACAAACGGTCAACGATCGACAAGATACACGGTCCTCAACCTCCTCGTTGAACATCTTCTTATTCTTACGGTATTGGTGATCTCGTGGGAGGAACTTTCGATGGTACATGATTACATGTTTGCACTTAGAAATGCACGTGGATTCTATGTCATCGATACATATTGGGCATGCTTTCTTCCCTTTGTTCTTATACCCTGATAAGTTTCCATATGCCGAAAAATCATTAACGGTGTATAAAAGTATTGCACGCGTGGTGAACCCATTTGCATATGCATCAAACACAGAAATTTCTTCATCCCACATCTTTCTCAAATCCTCAACGAGAGCTGCATGACATACATCTATGTCATTGCCAGGTTGCTTAGGACCAGAGATAAGAACTAAAAGCATAATGTAATTACGCTTCATACACAACCAAGGTGGAAAATTATAGATCAATAAAAGTATCGGCCAAGTACAATGTTGACAGCTAAGATAATCGAATGGGTTCATTCCGTTTGTGCTCAGTCCGACCGTTAACTAACGAACTTCATCCCTAAAAGTCTTATGCAACCTATCAATACTCTTCCAGTCCAGAGAATCAGATGGATGTGTGAGCAAGTGATCTTTCTTCACCCTATCTGAATGCCACGTCAAATTTAACGCATCTTTCTTTATAGAAAAAAGCGCTTGAATCTAGGTATTATTTGAAGATACCACAATACCTTAGCCGGGGGATCTTTAGCATCTCGAGTCCATTTACGTTTGTAACGCGATAACCCAAACCTAGGACACTCCTCTAAGTTCTCGTTTTCATTCAGATACAATACACAATCATTCGGACACGCATGAATCTTTCGGTACTCTAAGCTGAAAGGATGCATGAGGTTTTTGGCATAATATGTCGACTTTGGAAGTTCATTTCCCTCAGGAAGCATCTCACCTAACGCTTCTAATAACATTGTGAAACTAGTGTCACTCCAATTGAACTTTGGCTTAATGTTGAAAATTGTCAACACTGTTGTTAGTTTGGTGAACTTTGTACATCCAGGGTACAAAGGCTTTTGAGAAGCCTCTGTCGACAAGTCAAATACACGAGGATGTTTTCTTAACTTGTTGGCCCATTTGAGTTTTGATGATGACGTAACATTTATAAACAAACAAAGCTTTAGAATTTGTATTGTAGGTCGTATATCCGATTATCAAGATCGTAGATGGTACCTAAGAAGACTTGTTGAAAGAACGTTGCATGTCGAAGTCAAAGCCAAGTTAAAGAGTCAATCTTGAATGTCAAACGATCAAACTAACTATTCCAGTTCCAAGATTGATAAAATTGAAGTAAGATCAGATGGAGACAGCGTAATGTTCCTAACGCAGCAAATCAGAGAATAGAGTCAACCTAAAATAGGAAAATAAGTTTTCTTCTATTTAGTTGGTTTGTACGAATAAAATTAGAGTTTGCACAAGGATTTTAATTGGCGGAAAAAATAACTAACTTAAGAGTTAAAAAATTAAATATCCTATTTTATCTCCACAAAAATAGGAATTTGCTATTTCTTGCCTAAATTAACCGTGGGACTTGGAGTAACCTCCAAATTTCCTACCCACCTTCCCACATCATTACATAATGGGATCATGGCTGTGTTACACGGTTCTACTTCTTATAAAAGAATTATTATAACCGGCCATAGGAGCCGTTTGCTCAAATAAAGAAAACAAGAGAGATCAATTCAAGAAGAGGAAAATATATTTTAGTTTTCATTCGCCAATTAATTCCAAATTATTTTCCTTGTGCTTTCTTTGGTTTAATCCAATTTAGAGAAATATTTTGTAAGGGTTTTTGAGTGTGTAAATTAGACTTGGGGAAGTCTAAGGGGAATCTTGAGCAAGATTTTGTAAGAGAGAAGAGAAGGAGAAAGAGAAAAAGAGAATTGGCCTAGAAGAGAATTTGAAGAAGTTGTTTTATGTAATTAAATTGTAATTACTTAAAAACGTAATAAGAGAAATTGAAATCCGAAGTGGTCGTGGTTTTCTTTCTATTAGGCCTAGAAAGTTACCACGTAAAAATCTTGTCTTCTCTTTTTATTCTTGCATTTGCTTTAGTATTTTGTTAGATTCAATTTCCGCAAAAACAGGGCATAAATACTCAACAAAGCAATACAACAATTCACCCCCCCTCTTGTTGC
>CM033452.1:19331795-19496795 GCA_019425755.1 Amaranthus cruentus
TGTGTGTGTGTGTGTGTGTGTGTGTGTGTGTGTGTGTGTGATCTTTTAACACATTAAAATTGTTTCGCCTCTCATTTTAATATCTTAACTATTTAAAAAATAAAAGTTTATAATAGTCCATAAAGCTTGAATTTTCAGATTCTTTACCATAATCTGACCTAATTTGGATTAGTTGATTGTTACAAGATTTTTGTCTTTTATTAGCATAAGAAACAAATTCATCAAAAGCCTCATCGTTGCAAAATAAAAATATAGTCCAAGTAAATCTAATGTAATCATCAACAATAACAAATACATAACGTTTGCCACTACGGCTTTGGATCCTCAAAGGTCCACAAAGATGCATATGGATTAATTCAAGCGGCTTTGTGGTGGTCACAACATTCATAGATTTAAAGGACGACCTCACATGTTTTGCTCTGGCACACGGATCACAAACTTCATCCTTTGGGAATTTAAGGGACGACAATCCTCTTACTAGGTCTTTTGATCTTTAAGTATTAATTAAAAAAAAGCTAGCATGACCTAACCGTTTATGACAAAGGAGAGGGTCATCTTCTATAACACTGAGACATGCTAAACTTATTTTGGGAAGAATGTGGAGGTCCACAACATTAGTGTTCTCTTTACGAATTCCTTCCCAAAACAACATCTCCTGTGTCATTCCTAAAAATAATGTATTTTTCAGGAGTACAGTTTACAAAGTTACCTTTGTCACAGAACTAAGAAAGACTTACTAAATTATGTTTTGAATTCTCGACTAAAAATACGTTATTAATTGCATGGGAACTTGACCTTCCTACTTTTCCTTTGGAGATGATTTCGCCTTTCATATTGTCACGAAAGGTCACAGTTCCTCCATCATAGGCATCTAGTGAGGGAAATTTTGATCTATCACTTATCATGTGCTTGGAACACCCACTGTCGAGATACTATGAGTTGTTCCCCCTCTCTTGAATCTGCAAAATGAACTAATTGTTATAAACAGGAACCCTGTCATCCTTGGGTCCCTTGTCGATTATGCATGAATCATATTTCATATTCCAAATGCGATCGACATAAATTTTTTTCGCTTTGTTATGTTGTTTCTTTTTGGCACATTGAAATTTCACGTGTCCAGTTTTTCTACAAAAGGAACAGACTTTACTACTAGGGAGATCAACATAGACCTTTTTCTTTTTATTATTCTTATTGTAACCTAGGCCTTCGGTATTCTTAGTTTTAGAATCTAGAATCCACTTGGGAACCTCTTTGATTTTCCCTTTTCCTCTTGAATTTAACTCTAGTTTTTATTTTTCATTTTCAATTTTACTGGATTCTAGTTGTTTCTTTGATTTTCAATTCAACTCTTGAAAATCAATGCTAATGTCACGGATGGATGAATCACGTAAGTCCTTATTTAAGCCAAGCAATTTATATTGATTGAAATCGACATTAAGAATAATATTTTATTGTTTAGACTTTTCCAATGCTTCTTTTACAAGATGTTTTAATCTAACAATTCAAAAAATCTATTTTGCACATTTGACCAAAAAGAGTTTAGGTGAGAAACATTGTCTTTACTAGTCTTTAGGTCTTTTTCATTTTGGAGACATGTGACAGTTTTTTCATCTAGTTTTTCCTGTGTCTCCATAAGCAACTCAATTAGTTTATATTTATCTCATTCAAATAATCGGTTGGGTTGGTTTTGGAACGGTCCAATTGCATAACCACACGAACCAACCTAGAGACAAAAAGCTTTTATCGAACACAATAGGGATGAAAACTTGAGACAAGCTCATTAAGACATGGGAATCCATAAAATAAAATAGACAAAGTTATAGAAATTGACATCCATTTAAGTGGATCATTTATCCATCTCAGATTCAAAAGTATATAGTAGTTAGGGACAAAATCCCAGCTACGTAGAAGCCTACCTGGATACCAAAATGAAATTTTGTAGTGTCAAAGAAGGAACAAAGAAAGTAAATTAAGAAATTAGAAATTATTTCTAATAGTAGTCAAATTCCATCTTTAACATTGTATCAGAGCAAGCATTCTAACTTCAACATCAATCAGATTGTTTCTTTCGGGTACAATTTAATTTCTTTGTTTTCCATCTTTCTTTTTGTTCGGTCTTTCTTTTCTTTTAAACCCATTTTGTTTCCTCTTTCTCCCTTTCTTTTCACCCAAATCAGTTTTTTTTATCTTCATGGAAGAAAATATTACTAATAACAAAAACAACAAATATATGATCAATAATACTACTTTTGTTTCTGACCAAACACAAAATCCAAGTTGTGTGTACCAATTTTATTAAAATCCTTATTCGATCCCCATAAAAATTGCCGATAAAATCATTAGAATTGGTTAAAATCGTAAAATCGTACTGATTTTACATAATGGCCATTTCAAACTACAATTCTTAAATGTTATAGGTCATGTGATAATTCTTGACTTATTTGATATTTTAAATTAGAAAAAACATCTTTTCACATCTTCTTTTCACCTTTTTCATTGTTTTCTTCGTTATATCTACTCAAACTTTTAACTCATTCATCCTCGACCCTACTTGTAAGTGATTTTTTTGTAATGCACTTAAAATCTAAAGTACTGTAAAAAAATTTCTTAGTGGTGAAAATTAATTTGTGCACTCTATTTGTCCAGGTTTGTGTAGACCCTAAATTAATTTGTCTGTTTTTTGTTAAATGATATAGAGTTATAAGTAAGAATTAGATATTTTACTAATTATTGCCAAAGTAATTGATAAAAATAAATTTAATTGTATTTTTCATTGAAAATACCTCAATAATAAATACAAACAACTATTAAGTCTTAAGCCTGCAAAAGATGTAGAATCAATCGATTTGACAAATCGACTTTACAATCCGATTTTGAGAGTTGTTTTCGATTCGAAATGGAATCCCGATTTTAACAACCTTGGTGTGTACTATTTAAATCCATAAGGTTCTGCAAGCACAAAACTCTATTGTGTTCGATGGAATGTCATATAGTGGCTAGATTGGTTTAGATGCCGAAAATAATATAAGTTTTGGAGATGGTTCATTACCTGAACGTCAAGATGGTGATAAACATGAAAGAGCTTGTAACATATGTAACAATATGGTCATTGGGTGGGAAATTTCTTCACCAGAAAGACATATAGTAAAGAGCATTATGTACCTCAAAATAGCAAGTGAAATTTGGAAAGATCTTGAATCAAGATTTGGAACCCCTTCATCATCACATATGTATAGACTTCAAGAAACACTTCTTAATAAAAATCACAAGCACCAAGAATGTCTATAGCCGAGTATTTCACTAAGGTAAAATCTCTATGGGATTTGATGATTTGAAGTCCTTATCTCTTTGCACTTGTCATCCAACAACCAATTTTATTAAAATCCAACAAGACCAAAGACTAATGACCTTTCTCAGGAAACATGACCCACGTTACAAACAAGTGTGAATTACTCTTCTCGTTAAAAAAGAGATGCCAGATGTTGGTGAAGTCTATAGAATGTTGTTGCAAGAAGAAAGCCATAGATAATCAAAGAAGGAACCAACTATTATAGAGACAACTGCATTTGGGGTTGAAAGAAAGAGAACACGTGAAAAACGTGCAGGTATATATTAAAATAATGACAAAAAACCTACATATTTCTATGAGAATTGCAAGATTCAAGGTAACTCCATAAAACGTTGTTTCAAGATCCATGGTTACCCTAATAAAAGCAAATCAAACTTTTCAAAAACAATTCGCTACAATAGCACTTGGAGAAGAAGACGCATATGAAAATCATAAAGCTAACCAATTTGGATTAACTGAAGAGCAATTTACAAATATTTTCACATATCTTGGTAAGAAATAACAATATCAATTAGACTCCTCAAGTGATCATGTAGGTACGTGTTGCTTAATTTCTTTCCATAATCAATTAAAATGGATAGAAGACAGCGGGGCAACAGATCACATCTGTAATGACATTAATTGTTTTACTAATATTAAAGATACTAAATAATTCCAAACATGAAGTTACCATACCAGATCGAAGCAACTATAAAGAGGACAACATATGTGATATTATGCTTAATCATGATATTACTCTTAAAAATGTTTTATTTATTTCTAAATTTCACTTTAATTTGATTTCAGTCTATAAACTATGCTTAGCATAGGTTTTTCAAAGGATGCTTGTCTTCTCCAGGATCAATCAACAAAGAAATGTTTACCCCTTTGTAGACTCATACATTGGCTTTATCACACAAGGGATAAAGTTGATGATACTACCATCTCCAAGAAAATTCTGGATAATCTGTAACACCCCTTAATTTTCGACCCCTTAGACGAAACCCAAAATCGTGAAGGACGAAAGAAAATTCGGGTGTTACATAAAATGAAAAAGAAAAGAAATTATATAAACGTTAAAGGTTAACTTTAAAAAGGTGAGTGGAAATTTCGGCAGCATATGCTCTAAAACTGTGCATCCTTTGGAGAAAACAAAAATTATTTAAAATTTAATAAAGTAAACGCATCAACAGCATATCAAAACTATCACGGCGGAATGATTCATCGCCGGCTTCTCAAATCTACATGTCAAGCACGGATCGTGGTTCCAAAGTAAACGCTTGAGTTTAAAGAAAAAGAACGATAACTATTTAAATCATACAAACCCAAAAAAAAAATATTAAATGCAAAGAGTTACATGTAGCGTCAAAAAAAATATATACATTGCATGCTTCAAAGTTCTCACTCATTCCCCCCGTATGCAATGCATAGAAGCTCCATCACCTGTAACGTCTATCTATGATGTCCCCGCTGCTCAACGTAAGATCTTAGACCAACGCATCATAGCAGGGCTATCAAAGACAAGCCATCAACAATGAAAACAAACAATACACGTCAGCAACTAACATCATATGATAATAAAGCATAACTAGTATCAATAGCGTATGTCATAATATAAGGGTGGTTTCACAACACTCCAAGTGCCAATCATAACCACTAAACATCAGATCCTACTTCTCACTGTCATTTCTATTTTCTTCACTTCCTTTCGACTTACTAACTTCTTTTCGACTTCATAACTTCTCAGTATCACTTGAACCAAGGGCTTAATCGCCTTTAAATATCTGTATATATATGTGACTAGAGGCCACCATATTGGGGTTTGCAAGACCCACATAGCAACACCTCAACCAAAGGGCGGTGACGGGTCATACCAGCGCCCAATGGTAAAGTATGAACATACCCCCGTACAGCGACCATATGAAGATGATCCTACCCCTGGGAACTAAAGCCACTGGAGTACCAAACCAGTGGAGCCAGCATACCTAAACGTATGTGACTAGAGGCCACCATAGGGTTTGCAAGGCCCACATGGCAACACCTCAACCAAGGGCGGTGACGGGCCATACCAGCGCCCAATGGTAAAGTATGAACATACCCCCGTACAAAGACCATATATAGATGGTCCTACCTCCGGGAACTAAACCCACTGGGGTACCCTAACCAGGGGAGCCACAATAATCGAACAAATCTGCTATCTCATCAATGAGGGGGACTTATCCCATTCCAACCAACAACTTTCTTACTTCATCACCAAGGGACTCATTCCCATTACAACCAACAATTTTCTTAATCCATCACTAAGGGACTCATTCCCATTCAAACTTAAGTAAGTCAAACTTATCAATAAAGAATCATTCCCATTCAAACTAGCAATAATCCATCTCATCAATAAGGAAACCGTTCACTATTGTAAGTAACTATAAACAATACCATTAATAAGGGACTCGCTCCCTTCCCAACAAACAATAACCAATCTCAATAATAAGGGAATCATTCTCAGTCTAAATCATTACCAAACATTTAGCATACTAGCATCGTTCTCTACTAGTAAACTTGAAAATCATATAATCCATAACTTTGATATTCCATTCGCTGACGATTCATAGATAGTGTACATTGTATATTTTAAAACAATTCAATATCGGTAAATATACAATGCAAGATGCATGCAAGAGTTAATTACTGCGTGTACGTACTTGTAAGCGGCATTGCACGACCAAAAAGTTGCAAAAGTCACCCACCTAAGGTTCTACTTTCCTCTTATGAAATGGGCACCTATATAAGTTAGGAGTAGAACTAATAAGTTCACTTATCTACTTGTCATACCAGCTAAAATCCAAAGTAACCACTATTACTCATTCAATATGAGTTTCCGATTACTTTGACACACACACATTTCATTTAATACAAGTCTTTCCATCGAATAACTCAACAACAACACAAGTCTTTCCATTGATTTAAGAATAAAAGGATTATGTGAATCATTTATTTACATCAACTAAATGTGAGTTATATTGATTCACATTACTCAAAAATAATTAATCACAACTAGCTTTAATATTTTAATATAATGCTTATATAATGATATGGCAAATTTTGGAGTTATCGAATCGCGATATCATTTGTTACATTCTAGCAGGCTAGAAAGAACGATAATCAAAACAAATCAAGTAACTTAAGCAACCATCGATGAAGAGTAGACATCATGCTCTTGGCTTTCTAACATCATGCATTATGACTTGAATAACATCCTAATAAGGGTAGTTTTAATTTACATCAATCAACCCACAACAACTAGCAACCATCATTCTCAATTTAGACCAAAAAGCACTTTCATAGTCACTACAATCATTACCATCAATAATACCCAACAATTCATACCATCCATAATAACCAAATAAAGAAACATAAAATAACCGTAAATACTTGATTGAAGGAATAGCCAATTGAAATCCCCATTTGAACAATTAAACTCATAATTCACTATTTTTGATTTTCATGACAGTCTGCTAGTATTTTGGTCATAACTCTCTCATACAAAATCATTTTGGGGCGATTCAAGTGCCCACGTGACCCCGACTTCGAGCTCTACAAATCTTATGAAGAAACCAGAACCCAAAAATGCCCATAAGAGGCTCGAAATCAGCTAAGAACAGAATCTAAAATTTTTTATTTTATTTTTTTTCTTTCAAAAACATTGCTTTTAAACTTTGAAAATGAATCAAAACCCCAAATTGTAATCACTAATCAAATACTACCACATGAATTAGAAATGAAAGATAACCCAAATGAATCCAACTTCAAAACTTGAACTAATTACCCAATTTATGTATAATAAAGTTAATATTCAACTACACTTGATTTCTATTACCCACACAAAGATTCAATGGAAGTAACACAAAACCAACACCAAACTCATAAACTTAAATAAAATCTCAATTAAAAGTAGAGAATTAATTAGAGAATAAAAGAGATGGCTTACAATGGTGGATCTAGAAAAGGGGGTGGATGACAAAACCCTAGCCGGCTGGAGGGTGGCGGCATCAAGAGGCTGGCATGGCAAGACCGGTGGCGGTTTCGGCAGTTTGTCGTGTGGCATGAAGAAAGAAATGGAGTAAGGAATGAGAAACAAGAGATGAAGAAGGCAATATGAATGACGACTCACCAAGTGAGTTCTTTAGGGTTTCATTATTATCATGTTATTATTATTATTATTATTATTATTATTATTATTATTATTATTATTATTATTATTATTATTATTATTATTATTATTATTATTATTATCTAGATTCATTTTCTTGCCCAACTAAGAGACTTATCCTCGTGTGATCACACATTTTAATAAAATAATCATTTTGATTCTAATCTCTTTATTTTAGTACTTGCACCTCTATTTTTAATATCGGCATGTTAATATTTAAATTCGTATGTGAAAGAGATTTTTATTGAAACTAATTTAAAGTTAATTTAATATAATTATAAGATCATCAAAAGTCATCAAAATATTAAATAATTACGTTATAAAAACTCGGGGTGTTACAGACTACCCCCCTTAAAAGGAGTTTCGTCCCTGAAACTAGAGTAATCAAGGTACTAATCATTAAAGAAATTATATTTCTAATAACTCAAGGAGGTTTTCTAACCATTTTAAGCCTAGGCATTGACTCAAAGATCAAGACTTTATTGGCATTATTAACGAACAGATACTCAATCTATCAGAATATTCGTATATATTTCATTTTGAGTATTTATAATCGCCAAAGTTGACACGAACGATCGATCAAAGCATGAAATTATGACCCAAATTAACTCAACAAGCCATTAAAAGCATGTAACTATCACACAAGTAACTCAACATGATCTATCAAAAGCATGTAAATATCAAACAATTTGGTTCAAACAATCAATCAAAAGCATATAAGTTTGTAATAGGTTGCAATCATCGAGGTAAAAATGCGTGTAAAAGCGCGAAATTCTATCGCATTCTACCCCCCTTAAAACTTAGTTACAACCCCGTAACTCACTAACCTCAAAACATAGGCAAGGATAGTGTGGTTAGGCCATGGAACTCTAATTATTTAATATTTCTGATCGGAGTACTACACACCTTAGTATCTAGGTCTCAATATGTTCTCTTAGTAAGACAACTCTCCTTAATGTTTATAAAAGTAAAGGATCGAGCACATGTAGCTTATAAAAAGGGTATCACTTGATCTCGTAACAACATGAACTGTCCTGGTACTTAATGTAATTCTTTAAACAACTTTTCCACTTCTACGTGACCACCTAAGGTCGTACTTTGTGATAATCTTGCAATGTACGAAGGTTCAACTATTATAATTTAAACCATAAATGGAGTAAATATCAAAACAACAAAGTGCAAAAGTAGAGTGCATGAAGTTTCTCAACACTTAACTCGTATTATAATTAGACACCCTAGACCTACGGATACATGAATCTTACCTAACTGGTTGATTATCAATCCCCAAATGGATTCACCGCGAACTTTACTTATCATAACATATCCTAACCTATTACTTAACATGAAATCCTCTTTTCCTTAATCATATATGACCAAATCATTTTATAACATGTCAAATCATATACCATGATTTGATTATTAAATTAACAACTCAACTAATAACTCAGAACATAATACATGTTTCAAGTATATAATCCAATCATATATACCACCTTTTAGCAAGTTGCAGTAGTTAACTGCCATGATACTAATACACATATCATAATTGTTCAACAAGAACATCCTTTATCCATCATAATAGGAAGTTCTAATTACAACAATATGAGGGTGATTTAGAATCATGAAGGGCAATGTCGAAGGTCACCAACATTTTTCAGGTATTCATTTACCATACGACTAGATATGTTGAAGGTATAGAATTTATATCAAGATAAGACCACGAACTAATATATGACTAAAGTAATGCATCAGGTACATATATAACAATAGTACTAATAGCACTAATAGGGTAATAATAATAGTGATGCTCAACAAAGATGACATTTTATGTATACATAAAAAAAATGCAAGATGAAATAAAAATTAATTGATGAACACACCTACAACACCACCATTTCCAATATTAATAGCAAAGCAGTCATCAATCATACAAGTTTGATGAAGTTGTGATACCAAGACTAATTTCATAATATCTAATCTACATCATAACATTTCCATCAAAACACTACCTCTAACTACTATAACACCATTATCTTGGCCATATGACTGTTATATTAACAATCCTAACAATATACTAAAGTACAAACAACACGAAGCTAACAAAATAACCCAACACTTGAAATATGCATCACAATTATTCCTTCGCAAACAAGTGGGATTCAATCACCCTTCGACCTAAGGTGCGAAACTTAGAACTAACAACTATAACATAAATGTTTGTATCAAAACACGTCGAAATTTCAAAACTCTTTCCATCAAATACTTATTACAATCCAATGAATTAGTAACATTAGATTAAAACCCTTCTTAACACGAGTACTAATATTGTTTAACTCTACTTATCGCATAATAATGATTTTGTACAATAGTCGTTTAAGACATAATTCTTTATCTCGATTCATCTCTCAAATTATAACTACTCGCATATTCGTTGTCGTTTCTTCAATGTTCAGATATTAAAACACCTTTTGACTTTTATTAGGACCACATTATCTTCATTAAGTCACTCTCCAAACTTAAGTTACCACGTATCACATCCATCATTACTAAAACAGTATTATATGTAAAGTCAGTTTCATTTGGAACCTCATCTAAGTCTTATCATTTTAATACATTAGCATGATTATTGAATTGGTGATCAATGAGATACTGTAAAATACTTGAAACATTTAGTTGTATCTTATGTGCACAAAGACGCTCATTTCACCTCATTATCAGATTATTTTATTCTTGTCTTGTAACTGGCCATAAGGCCACGAGAAAACAAATTATAATATCATTGATTTCTTTTTAAATTTCAAGTATCATTCTGTCTAGCTAACGATTAAAAACCGTCACGATTCTTCTTTACATTATCAGCCGATTAAAACATTCATCACTACATGAAAGCATTTAATAAGACGCAATTATCAGTCTTAACACGAAAATTTGTTTATGATGATTATCCTTTAAATATCCACTTTAATATAAAGTTACCAACTTATGTGTCAACTTATATATGAAATGATATATTATGTCTCAACGAAATATAAAACTCAAAGGGACTTGCGAATAATAATTTTCTCCTTTGATATTCAAACTCATGTGTCTTTAAGAAGGAAAAAAAATCACCAATATTTTGTCCAAAGAACCACTTCAACTACGTTTTTGACCAACAAGTAGTGATTTAAAGGTCATTATCAACAAACATGAAATACTATATTCATTATGTTGAGAGTTGAATGCTTCCAAAATCAAAATCAATGACAGGGGACCCTTATAGTATATAATTCATCAAAAATATATAAAGAAATTAACTCAGGCTAATAGGTTACTATAGTTTTTACTCTCAACTGATTCTTAAGGTCTCACGACAAGTATAAGATGTTGGGCTTAGAACTAACAATTATATATCTTACATTAACCAATTAAAGCATCAGTCTCAATCACCGTATGAAATTTAAAACATTTATTGGTAGACACGATTATGCCACCCTAAAACTCAACACCAATGTTACTAAAGCTAATTACGAAGGTCGAAAGCCTCAATCTTAACCAATCCATGACTTACCTTAAATAACATCCACATAATTTCTAAAGCCATCTAGTAAGAATTATAACTTCAAATGAAAATATTAAGGCGATTCTAGTTTGAACAACAATACTAATGCGATAATCTGGTTCAACTAGTACAACATAATCTTAAAACACTCAAAGACGTTGAAAAAAAATCTCTTAACTTCAACTTATCATGATATGAAGAATATATTAATAATACTCTTATACATCATGGTCCGAAGTTAGGGGTTGAATTCTCAAACTATACACTATCAACATGCTCTCGAACTTGTCCTTAATATTGAGGTTTTAACGCCATCTATATTTTAGCTATGACCGCATTATTATCATCAACTTGTGATTAAAACTTCATTTCCAAGGTATCGCATACAAGATCCCTCTCTTTCATTTACAATATATCGAATTCTTATTACACTTTAGCTCTTGTCCTTATTCTGGTTAAAACTACTTACACTCTTCCTTGGATGCTTATTAACCATATTAAGAAGCTTTTGATCACAACTTTTTATGCCGTGAGAACTAATAGACTTGACTAATTGATGTTTGAATAATAAGCTAATAACTAAACCAAGAAAGACTTGATCATATACATAATCCATATCAAATACTTACTGATTAATGCGACATATTGATGCATATACTACAAAGTGTGACCACACATACTAGTCTGAATTTCGTATTGCCATCAAAATCAATTATGATCACAAAAGATCGTTTGGTTCACGTTTTCTATGTCGTCATAAACTAGTATCTCCAAAGTTACGAACTATTATAAAATTCTTATAAACTTATCGATTGCTTCAATGGTTATCACTAAAGATCAATGATGCAGACATGTTATCTGTACATTAAGACAAATCAATATTCATATAATAGTAATTAAGGTCAACTTAAAATAGTAACTCTCATGAACATGAGACATACCAAATCAATTAAGTTTCCACTACACTACACGCAATGGAAATCAAAATACGTGAAGATATGATATGTACCTAACCCATGTCTACCCCATAATCTCAACAAATAGTTTCATTTCCAAATCAATTTCGAAATTCATTTCAAAGATAACCCAAGACGTTAATTTAGCAACCACTGGCTCTGGTAACCACCTGTAACACCCCTTAATTTCCGACTCCTTACACGAAACCCAAAATCGTGAAGGACGAAAGGAAATTCGGGTGTTACATAAAAAGAAAAAGAAAAGAAATTATATAAACGTTAAAGGTTAACTTTAAAAAGGTGAGTGGAAATTTCGGAAGCATATGCCCTAAAACTGTGCGTCCTTTGGAGAAAACAAAAATTATTTAAAATTTAATAAAGTAAACGCATCAACGGCATATCAAAACTATCACGGCGGAATGATTCATCACCGGCTTCTCAAATCTACATGTCAAGCACGGATCGCGGTTCCAAAGTAAACGCTTGAGTTTAAAGAAAAAGAACGATAACTATTTAAATCATACAAACCCAAAAAAAAAAATCACACAGCGGAAAAAACTTTTACAAAAACGAGGGCATGTGCCTCAAGCCAAAAACATAAACAATTTAAATGCAAAGAATTACATGTAGCGTCAAAACAAATATACATTGCATGCTTCAAAGTTCTCACCCATTCCCCCCGTATGCAATGTATAGAAGCTACATCACCTGTAACGTCTATCTATGATGTCCCCGCTGCTCAACGTAAAATCATAGACCAACGCATCATAGTAGGGCCATCAAAGACGAGCCATCAACAATGAAAACAAACAGTACACATCAGTGACTAACATCATATGATAATAAAGCATAATTAGTATCAATAGAGTATGTCATAATATAAGGGTGGTTTCACAACACTCCAACTGCCAATCATAACCACTAAACATCAGATCATACTTCTCACTGCCATTTTTATTTTCTTCACTTCCTTTCGACTTACTAACTTCTTTTCGACTTCATAACTTCTCAGTATCACTTGAACCAAGAGCTTAATCGCCTTTAAATATCTGTATATATATGTGACTAGAGGCCACCATATTGGGGTTTGCAAGACCTACATGGAAACACCTCAACCAAAGGGCGGTGACGGGCCATGGAAGAAAATAATACTTGGGAGCTTGTTACACTTCCACAGGGAAAGAAAGCTATTGGTCCCAAATGTGTTTATAAAGTCAAACTAACAGCACATGGGTCTTTGGAGAGATACATAGCTTGATTGGTCACCAAAACAATGAACATTATGGTGTAGATTTTCAAGAAACTTTTTCTCCTATGGTACGGATGACTATTGTTCGATGTTTAATAACCCTAGCAGTATATAGAAAATGGCCCTTATTTCAACTTAACAATAACAACGCATTCTTCCATGGGGTTCTCCATGAAGAAGTATATATGAGGATTCCGGATGGTCCATAAAAAACATCTCTTAATCTTGTTTGCAATGTTATCAAAATCGCGATTCAAATCGTAGAATCGTACGATTTTACAATTCACATACACAATAACGATTTAAATCGTTAGTAAAATCGAAATCAATTAGAATCGCAAGTTGAATCGTTAGAATTGTTGAATCGTAACTAGAATCGTACGATTCTACCGATTCTATACGATTCTAATACTTATCTACAAAAATGCTAAATTGAGTTTTAGCCCACCCAATAAACTATACTCCTACCATAATTGCTAATTTTTTTGCTTTTTAATGATTAAATTGAGACTCTTGACCATAATATCTCAGTTTTATGAACAAAACACGTAGGAGTTGGGACTCTTAGCTTTTGAACATAATGTTTTGCTACCTTCGAGCTATTTTTTTTATCTAACTTGTCATAAGAGACTTGGTTTGATTTGGTGTTACCAACTTATTAATAATTGAATTGGTGTCAAAATTGATAATATTTCCATTATTAATTGTGAAAATTATTGAGTTATTTCAGTTGGTGTTATGAAATTATTAGGGCTTTGAAAGTATTACTATATAATGTGGCTTTGATAAAACTATTATATAATAAGATATCTCTGCATAGTGATGCTTAATCTATTAAGGATCATTGTTACTGTATCTATTTGGTGTTCAGATTCTATTAAAGCATTGATTGTATATTTAATGTATATCTTACTCTGTTTATCAATTCATTAAATTAAGGGGAAAAGACAACAAATAAAAAGTATATATGTATTTTTTTTGAATGAAAAAATTTATTTAAAATATTAATTGAATTTTAATTGTTATTTTACAATAAAATCGCAAAACAATATAAATTAGCAATCAAACTTTCTTATTTCAAGTTAGAATCGCGATTTTAACAACCTTGCTTGTTTGTAAATTAAAAAAATCTCTCTACGGCCTCAAACAATCTTCAAGACAATGGTTCCCAAGGCTCTCTATGGAGTTATCTTACTAGGGGTTCATCCAATCCAAAAATGACTACTCACTCTTCATCAACAACACATCTATATCTATCACTATAGCCGTTGTTTATGTTGACGATATCATTATCACCAGGGACATTAGTTCTGCTATTCAGTCCTTAAAATCAAATCTTTACAGAATATTCAGCATTAAAGATTTGGATCGCCTAACCAATTTTTAGACGGTTTTAAGTGTCGAAAAATGCTTGCTATTTTAGACGCTTTTATACGTCAAAATGAAAATAAAGCCATAATTATTTATCATCACCCCAATATATATTAGCCTTTTCCATATGTCTAAAAAACATTAACACTTTAAAGGCATAATTATTTATGCATATCAATACCATAATAATAGATGATGCTAATATCATAGAAATACAAGTTTAAATTACTATACAACAATATAATGACTTTTTTCGCCCAAAAATATTGTCAAAAATTTACATAAATGATCGAAAATTCCAAATTATTAACATAAATATTCAACAAAAAAAATATTGATCAAAAAAACAAAAGCAATAGGTGCAGCAGGAGCAACACGTGACAGCAATGATAGCAGCAACTCTGACATACATCAGCAGCAGCCACGATATCCACATCAGCTGCAATACCCAACCTGCACATAGTATAGTATATTCTTTACTGATCAGGTCACATAACGGGATGTTAAATACAAAGGAAAACCATACAGTCAAGGCTTCCATAATCATATATGACAACGTATATACTGGCTAATGGCTATACCTTCTCTCAGCCTCCTTATCTTCACCTTCCCAATTTCTTGATTTTTGTAAGGATTTTCAAACTCAAAGCCTTGTCCACAGCTTTGGCTACTTCCCTTTTAGTTTCTTCTTTGACCTCGTGCAGTAAAGCTTCAATCTAGATAATGATAAAAGTATGCAAATCTAGATAATGAAATTGAAATAATTTAATTTATGTCTTCTAATTAGAAAACAAGTATAAAAATAAGCAAGCCAAAACAAGACGTACTTGAGCTTGTTGGGCAACTCCCTACAAGGCAGCCTCCATCATTTTCATCCCCTTGACATGCATTTCATCTTCTTTAGATGGTTTTAACACTTGGGCAGGTGCAATATTTAAATTACTATCCTCAGAAAACATTTTTTGAATAACAATTTTAGGATGTTCATCAGATAATTTGTTGGCTAATTCAGTAGGACTTACAGATTCAACAATAGTAGCGAAACCAATAGGCTTAGAGTGTTCAACCAGATTTCCAACAAGGTTACTTTTCAAATCCTCCTTACACTCAAGAGTGATTCCCGTGTCCACAGCTAGCTCCTGCACACTTTATTGTGCCTCTGCAGGATCCCTTGTTTCCATACTTGTAATACTATCAATATGGTCTTGAGTCAATTCATCATCTTGTATTTTGTTTTCAAATGATTCTGGATGTTCAGCGGATACAGTAGTGTAACCAATAGGATCCCTTGTTTCCATACTTGTAGAGTACACAAAAGTTAGTTGATGAAACAACTATTCACTTCATTTAATAAACAAGGATTCAAAAGTGTCAGGAAAGGGAATTCAGATATACCACAAGGAGTAGGGTCAAGACGCTTCATATTGGCCACAATGCCCATGTGAATCTGCATAATGATATGCTTAAGAGGCAATAACATATAAAAAAGGTCCACCAAAGTTTCAAATATGTTGTATTCAAAGGGAGCTAGACCCAACAGAGTAACAAATAGCAAGGCTAATGCATCAAGTATCTCCCAGTAGGGTCTAAAATATTTCATTTATCTCGAACCAAACCCAATGATACTATCTGTTCCTATGAGATTATCACACTTTATTTTAGTTTCTTCCTTTTGCTTTGCATTATGGAAGTATCCCCTGAAATAAAGTATAAAGCGGAATTTGGGTTATTAATTCTGTTTGAATTGATTAGAAATGAATAATACACCCTAATATATACAAGAGACCAGCTAATCTATCTTAGGAAACAAGAATATTGCTATAATCCTATACATGATAAATGGAAACTAAATAATAAAAATATTCTGTGAATTATTCTACATTCCTACAAAATATTCTGTGAATTATTCTACATTCCTACACTCCCCCTCAAGTTAGGTCGTCGGATCACAGACACCTAACTTTCATAGAACACTGTTGAACGACTCCGATGAAACAGCTTTCGTAAGAATGTCAGCTAGCTGGTCTTTAGATCTGATGTATGGTAGATTGATGATATCTTTCTCGAGTTTCTCCTTTATGAAGTGTCTATCAATCTCCACATGCTTCGTGCGATCAAGTTGGACCGGATTCTCAAAAATGCTTATGGCTGCCTTATTATCACAGCAGAGTTTACACGCCTCTTCTGGTTGATATCCCAGCTCACTTAACAGCTTCCTTATCCAGAGAACTTCAGTAATCCCCTTTGCTATACCTCTAAATTCTGCTTGAGCACTCGACAATGCCACCACTTTTTGTTTCTTGCTCTTCCAAGTAACCAAGTTCCCTCCCACAAGGGTAAAGTACCCTGATGTGGATTTCCTATCATCCCGATCACCTGCCCAATCAGCATCGGTATAGGCTACTAAGTCAAGATGTTGGTTTCTACCAAATAGGATCCCTCGACTGCATGTCCCCTTTAAGTACCTTAAAAGTCTCATAACGGCTTCTATGTGTTGGACCTGTGGTCGATGCATGAACCTACTAACCACACTTACTGCATAGGCGATGTCTGGCCTGGTGTGTGATAGGTAGATTAACTTCCCAACAAGTCTCCGGTATTGATCTTGATCTGCCATTTCTGCTCCATCAATAATTTGAAGCCCATAATTGGTGACCATAGGTGTCTCAACCGGTTTGCAGTCTATCATCCCAGTTTCTGCTAGAAGATCTAGAATATACTTCCTCTGATTAATAAAGATCCCTGCTTTAGATCTTAACACCTCAATCCCCAAGAAGTACTTTAAGTTCCCCAAGTCTTTCATCTCAAACTCTCGGAAAAGGCGTTTCTCTAGTTCCTCAATCTCCTGTGTATCATTCCTGGTTATCACCATATCATCTACATAGATGACTAACATGTAATCAGACGATCTTTCCGTTTCAGAAACAACGTGTGATCAGAGTTGCTCTGTCTGTAACCAAATTTCCTCATAGCTGCAGTAAATCTCCCAAATCATGCTCTTGGAGATTGTTTGAGCCCATATAGAGCTTTTCGAAGTCTACACCCTTCTCCTCGATGATATTCATGGGAAAAACCCGGCGGTGCTTGCATATAAACTTCCTCTTCGATTCTCCCATGTAAGAACGCATTTTTCACATCGAACTGAAACAAAGGCCAATCTTGGTTTGCTGCAATAGAGAAGAGAACTCGGATTGTATCAATCTTAGCTACAGGGGAGAAGGTGTCAGAATAGTCTACCCCATAAGTCTGTGTGTAACCTTTGGCAACCAGACGAGCCTTATATCTTTCAATTGATCCATCTGCATGATATTTTACGGAGAACACCCATTTGCACCCTATTGTTTTCTTTCCTCTAGGCAAGGTACATTTTTCCCAAGTCTCATTTTTCTTAAAAGCCATGATTTCCTCCTCCATTTCTTTCTTCCACTTTGGGTCATGGAGAGCTTCCTCAGTAGTTCTCGGTATAGAACTGGAGTATAGGGATGCCTTGAAGGCAACTGCTGATGGTGACAAAGACTCTCTGTCCGTGGGCCCAATAGGATATCTGGACCTCTGGGACTCGAACTCCGGATCATACCTCCTAGGAGGAACTCCCTTGGTACTCCTGGGAGGCAGCTCGTATCTCCTGGGAATATTAACTTCTCCACTAGGCAAAACACTGTTAGTTTCATCAATATGGGATTCAGGGTTTACCTCATCATCAGTTGGATGCTCGGGGACAGGACTGGAAGGAGGGGATGGACCATCAGCAGCTTCTGGGACAATCTCATTGGTAATACCTACTTTCTCTTTTGGGTCTCGACCATTTGTCAAGGGATGGATAAGCCAGCTACGATCCTCACTAGTCATACTCTCCCCCTAAGATCTAAGCTGGGTGAAGTAATAAGAGTCCTCAAAGAAATCACAATCCATGGTGGTGTAGAGTTTGTTATGGGAGGGGTCAAAACATCGATAGCCCTTTTGATGCACACCATACCCAAGAAAAACACACTTAGTAGCCCGGGGTTCCAACTTTGTGCGGTCTCGTTTGGAAAGATGGACATACACGACGCATCCAAAGATACGAGGCGGAAGGGAATGAGAGGAAAGAATAGTACAGTGAATGGCAAGGGTAGCAAAGGGGGTTTTAAAGTTAAGGGATTTTGTGGGTAGGCGATTGGTGAGATAGTTGGTTGTGGCAAGGGCTTCGGGCCAATAGGAGGAAGGAACATGAGGCTCAAACATGAGGGCACGAGACATTTCAAGCAAGGTACGGTTTTTTCGATCAGCAACCCTATTTTACTAAGGTGTGTCAAGGCAAGTAGTTTGATGAATCATACCATGCTCATGAAAGAAACGACTCATGGCATGAGATACATATTCACCACCATTATCTGAGCGAAGAATTTTAAGGGGGGTATGAAATTGGGTAAGGATCATGTTGTAGAACTTAAAAAAAACATCAAAGACCTCAGATTGTGTTTAAGAAAATAAATCCAGCTCATACGAGTGCAATCATCCACAAATAACACAAAATATGAAAAACCATGACAATTAATATCAGGAGCAGGACCCCACACATCAGAATGAATTAAAGCAAAAGGTTTATCAGTCTTAGTCAAACTAGAAGAGTACGAATGTTTATGTCTCTTGGCCAATACACAAGTTTCACAATCCAAAGACAAATTACAACTACTAAAAGATGGAAAAAGACGCTTAAGGTAACCAAGAGACGGATGACCTAAACGTCGATACCACTTCCATAATTGTTGTGTGGGAGACTCGCGAGCAAGCATTGTACGGCCTATTTGAATCATTCCATCCATATAATAGAGTCCACCCCGCTCAGTACCACGCCCAAGAATCGTCCCAGTCCGGATCCTGCACAAAACACCCATCAGAAGTCAAAAGAACAGTACAATCAAGCTCCTTGGTTAACTGACTCACAGACAGTAATTTATGAGAGAGACTCAGAATCAACAAGCAATTTTTAATATGAAGAGACGAAGAGATATCAACAGGGCCGGCCTGATCAACAGCTATACTTTCTCCATTAGCAGTTTGGACATGTATACGGGTTGTGGTATGAACGGATGATAAATCATGTGGGTCATAGATCATAGTGTCAGTGGCACCATTTGGTGTAGTTATGGAATGTTAGTTTTTCCAACAATTGAATGGGTGATGTGTTTGTGTGTTCGGTTGGAATAGGTGTTGGGTTTGCTGGTTTGTTAAATTTGTGGAACATTTGGAGCATTGTCTCCATCTGTTCAAGGGTAAAAACTTGGTTTGGGTTTTTTTCTTCAGCCATTTCGGCCATGTGTAGGTAAGGGTAAATGATGAGTTTAAGGAACGGTTATCGGAGTTTTCTCGGATCTGAACCGTTCAGCTCTGATACCATGAAATAAAGTATAAAGCGGAATTTGGGTTATTAATTCTGTTTGAATTGATTAGAAATGAATAATACAACCTAATATATACAAGAGACCAGCTAATCTATCTTAGGAAACAAGAATATTGCTATAATCCTATACATGATAAATAGAAATTAAATAATAAAAATATTCTAAGAATTATTCTACATTCCTACAAAATATTCTGTGAATTATTCTACATTCCTACATCCCCACCACTTTCTTTAATTATTATTCTCATTTTAACTCTTTTTAAATATCATCCACAAAGTTTTAATAGTCTCATCATTTATTTATCTTTGTGTAATATATATGATTAAAAAACTTATTAGGGATGGAAGGAGTACAATCTTATTTTATCTATACTAACATTTTAGGAGTATTTTGACTTCTTGACATCACAAAAAAAACAAACTGATTGCATAATAAACTAGCAAAATGGTTCAGTATTGAATTTCTACAGCAACAACGATGACAATGCTAGATTGAAGTGCTTTATTCACTTTTTAGAGTTCTTAAAGATCTCTAGATTGAAGTGATTTATTCACGAAAACATGATGAGCAGGAGAAGCTACCTATATAAGTTCGGGGTTTGGCCGCCTCAAAGAAATCAAGCGGCATAATTATGATTTCTAAGAACTTATCAATAGATATGGACACATGGCCTTTAACGTGTCAAAGACATAACATTAATAATTTATTCCATGTGTACTACTCCTTCAATTAGTTGGGTATATCTGCTTAATTCAATTTGTAAGGACATTAGGGAATATATATTATCAGTTGTAAAGATGCGTGGTACTAGGTGTCAATTCAATTCGTAAGAACATTGGCATTGATGCATAAAATGGGTTGGAGATTATGGATTGCAAAAGAAGAAATGGATTATGCACTCTAAATGAGGGAGAATTGTTGTAATTTAGAGGTGTATATTGGCGATCGGAATGATAATTAATTAAATTAAATTAATAAATTTAATTAAATTAATTTAATATTACCCCAAGGTTGTAAATTATAAGTTTTAATCAAAGCATAAAAGTCACGGCTCGTGGGAAAAGTTCGCGGCACGCGAAAACGTGAAGAGAAGTTTCTGAAAATTTTGGACAAGCAGGGCGCGACTCTCGACAGGTGAGTTTTTTCCGGATTTTTTCTTGCGACTAGACTTTTTTGGTTTGTTTTGATGGTTATATAATAATTTCCTACAGTTATTAAGGTTAATTTTAGCCATGTTCTTTGGAAAACGGGTTGGACGAAAGGCGACTTTGGTTCGTGAATCAATCTCGGTTTTCGTGAATCAACCTCGTGTTTCAAATGAAGCGATACTTTGCTTCGTGAAGTAGTGTGAGCTATTCTATAAATATAGAATGCTTGTGTGTTATTTAGACAATATATAATTTTTGATTCTCTTCTCTTGTCGAGCACT
This sequence comes from Amaranthus cruentus, assembly GCA_019425755.1. Lineage (NCBI taxonomy): Eukaryota > Viridiplantae > Streptophyta > Magnoliopsida > Caryophyllales > Amaranthaceae > Amaranthus > Amaranthus cruentus. The sequence goes on from CM033452.1 coordinate 19,353,264, forward strand.
TTACATCGAGAACTTGCAATCCTCGTTTGTAATTTTTCCGTATCTTCTTCCATTTAAGTTTCTCTTATCTCATTCTAAATTCCGTGTCCTAGGAATTTAGTGTATTTCTTTGTATTTTTAGAACATATTTCCGGTTTATTCACAAGCACCGTAGTAGGGAGGAAATGATGTTTTACGAAAGAGCATCTCCCCTAGAATTCATATCAAGTTCAAACTAAATCTTTTTATTACTACGTTCGATATATGGTGATTCTCGATAATAAAGTTTGCATTTGATGTATTTTAAGCAAAGGTTTGAACTTGTCATAAACCTACTATATTATGTAACTTTATTTTATATGTTTGATTTATAAAATTAAATTCACAATTTCCAACATCTTTGACTATATAACATCTGATCGTGACAAATTATATATTATGTAACTTTATGTTCGAAATTGGTACTGAAATACAATCGACGAGTTTGATTATGATAATCTACTGAAATAGTATACACTTTTGATTATGTTCTGATGGTTTTTCATGCAATCACCTTCATCTACAAAATATGCTTCTTTGTTTTGGTTTGTATTCCCATGACTTTTTATGCAATCATCATCCTCTTTCCTGAATTTTCCTTGACACTTATTAATTTTTGAGGACACGAGGATTATTTATTAGTGATTATGGTTTCATTGAAAATTATATTTTTGTGATGATGATTTGATTTGAAGATTATTATTTGGTGATGATGATTTGATTTAGAGATTATTTTTTCTAGTTAGTGTGGAATTGATGGAATGTATATTGTGGTCATTGTTCATCCCCAGACAACCAATAGTGTGTATGGCTATATGTGATTGGACACCTACAATATTGTAATTATGATCATTACTTCGTTAAGGAAGCAAAATTGGATATTGAAAGTCCTTATCAAGTATCAAAATTCTGCTTCAACCCATATAATATCATTTAATTTATCATAGTCCTCCAACCTCTTCAATTTCATAATAATCAAATTTATATAATTTGTCGACTATGGCAGTATAGAAATTATGTGTATCCGTGAGATGATTGATCAAAAATCGGATCCCAGTAACCACTAATGTTGAATGTCAGTTAGATGGACTTTTAAAAGGTTATTAGATCCGTAGAATGTTTCCAAACCAACTTCAAGTGACTAAAAATCCAGTCACGTTGTTGAAGTTCAGTTTGATGCACTATCTAAAGGATTAGATGACCCGTAGAACGTTTTTAAACTAATTGCAATTAAGTGGTTTCGGTCTAAACATTCAGTTTAAATATGGTCCGATTCAATGTATTGTTTGGATGCGGGTACGATTTGACAGTGGTTCAAACTCTCTATATCAGATCCCCGCAAAACACCTACAGTGACGACTGTATTGGCTGGATCCGGCTATGATCTGATAATGGTTCAAACCGCCCATCCGTGAAAGAACAATCTGAGGTGACTTGATACATGGAGAAAAATCATCACCGTGGCCTTCTAATGAAATGCTACATAAAGAATGAAACCGTTGACCAATATTGCCGAGTGAAGAATATATTGTATTAATCTGAAAATGATCATATGGTTGTTCTTGCTTTTATTTGTCAACGCATATCGAGTAATTCTTTAGTTGTATTCATGGGTCAGTGATCAAGTATGATATCGACACACATTGGAAGAATATTATTTATTATATCTACGTGGGAATACAATATTTCACCATTATTATTCATATTATATTAGATCTTACTTATAGTGGTTTTTAATGACGAATGTATAAAGTGATCCGAGCTTTCACCTAGTTTGAAAGTAATGTTATTATTGAAGTCCCAAAACGGGGGCTTTATTTATCATATTATGGAATCATCTAAGCTTTCTCCTAGTATGAAATTCATCATTATTATTGAAGTCGCAAAACGTGGGCTTTATTTATCCTATTATGGAATCATCTAAGCTTTCACCTAGTATGAAAGTCATCATTATTATTGAAGTCCCGAAACGTTGACTTTATTTCTCATGTTATGGAATCATATAAACTTTCACTTAGTTTGAAAGTCATATTATTATTTAAGTCCCAAAATGATTGATTTTAGGCGATATTTTTTTAGTATTCATCTTAATTATCAAATTTTCACCTTGTTTGAAAGGGGGATCCTTGCGAGTGTTAGCTAGTTTGATAACTAGGACCCTTATTTAGCCCAAAAACGAGTGATTTTGGGCGTTCTTTGTCAAAGTATTCATAGCCAGTATAACCTAGCTTGATAACTCGATCACTTATCTAGCGGACCTATGTCCGATCAATATTCATCAATGTTTTCGAAGGATCACCTAGTTTGATTCCTTATCTAAGTCCCGGGTGATTGACGGCTGGGTAATGCGGACCTATGTCCGATCCATATTCATCAGTGCGGACCTATGTCCTATCCATATTCATCAGTGCGAAAAATTTCTGATCAATATTCATCTTCGAAGGATTCACATAGTATGATTCATTATATATGTCCCGGGTGACGAACGACTGGGCAATGCAGACTTATGCCCGATCCAAATATTCCTTAAATGTAGACTTATGTTCGATCCGAATATTTATTAATGCTTTCGAAGGAATTATCCAGTATGACTCCTTATTAGAGTCCCATGTGATTGACTGATGTGCCATATCATCGTATCAGGCTCAAATGTCGAATCATCATATCAGGCTCTATGTCTGAATCATCAAAAGTAGCACAAAGGCCAAACATATTTATTATTCATGGGGCTTCAACCAAGCATGGAGTCATCGAGGCAAGAGTTTAAAGTTTATTGTATTCGGATTTAATTTCATGGTTTCTTCCAAACATTTTATTGGTTCGCATCACAGGTATGTTTGTTTTCCGCATAAAGACTGATGCCCTCGCTACATTAATTTCCCTCATCTATCACTCTTCATGCATGGGGCTAATGTTACGGGGTCAATTATAAACCCGTAATTTATATAGTCAAACCTTAAAAACTAAAACCGTAACTACCCCCTTGTCCACCACTCATAACCTCCCTAAAATAACTACCTACTATCAACCACAATACCCATGATGTCTCTTATTTTGGTAACCGACTCCCATTCTACCATTATAAAAACTTGTTCCGTCGTTAATATCATATTTTAATCAAATACCTTCAATTGATCTGAACTCATCCTACAATCCGTTATCTTGTTTTCATTAATTATTTATATTCATTACTTTCGGTTTCCCGATCTGACTTGAGCGTCGAAGGGGTTTTCTGGGAAACCACCCCCGGGCAAGGCTAACGTTGTATTGCAGGATTTTTGAGTTCTTATCATCGGAAGGATCAAGCATATTAATAATCGTCCCTAATTACACCTATCTCCAGGTATTATTAAGTGTCTTTTGCACTTCCTACTATATTATGTAACTTTATTTTATATGTTTGATTTATAAAATTAAAGTCACAATTTCCAACATCTTTTGAGTATATAACATCTGATCGTGACAGATTCCAAATACCCCAAAGGCTGAGAACAATTCAACAATAAGCTTTAATGCCCGGTGGCTGTTTATTATATATATTTTTGTAAATTTGTGTGCTAAAATCAAGTATAATTAAACTAATAGTAATGTAATGTAAACTAACATAAATTAATATTTGAGAGGAGATGATTGTGAGCACCTCTAAAATGCAGAGATGCCAGCACATTTATTCTGTTTATGCATAGACATTACTTAGTTGCTCAGCATATTCCACAGATAAGAAGTCAATGGATAGATTAATAAATATACTCAATCAAATGCTAATTCGTAAACTCATAAACTGAAAATAAAAAGACAAAAAGTATTAGGCAACCCATTTTCCAAGTATAGAAATAAGAGCAATTAGTATACCTGATCTCTGTACAACTACAATAATCCACAAACAAAAAACATGGCAGCTGAAGTTGTTGTGTGGCAGAACCTTAAAAGAATTCTGAAGGAGAACCAATCGCTGATCCGTGAAATGAAGGAACTCCAGGAGTTGGAGACATCAGTGAAGAGTGCAGAAAATGCAATAGCAGCACTAAAACAGATGAAGTTTGTGGCAGCAGCAGAAGAGGATGATGATCCCATTCGCAACAGGATTCGCAATCTTGGAGCCTTGCTTTATCAAGCTGATGATCTCATTGATAAAACCCTCAGTTTTTATGATCGTAGTAAAGTTCGTTCATCCATAGATCAGGATGAGGATCCAGAAGGTGCTCAGAGAAGAGAAACGAATAACAGTAGTGGAGCCACTAAAATATCTGGAAAGGTTAACCGTTTCTTCTCATGTCATAACCCACTTGTTTTCCCTTTAACATTGGGCCGGCATGTTTCCAAAACTAGCCAAAAAATAAAGGAACTAGCTGATCAGTTGCAAAATGAGTCCAATCCTGTAGACCGTCCTGAAAGTGAATTTATGCCTCCTCGGTACTTCAGACTTGCTGAAAACACAGTCATCGGTAGGAAGTCTGATAAAAATAACATCATAAAGATGCTGCTACTACCAAAGCCAGAGTGTAAAGCCAATGTTTCTGTCATCCCAATAGTTGGATTACCAGGAGTAGGAAAGTCAACTTTGGCCAAGTATGTGTATGATGATGTAAAGGTTGATAATCATTTTGACCTAAAAATCTGGATCCGGGCATCGCAAATCACCGAGGAGGAAGAAATCATTCGAGAAATTGTCGAGTCTTGTACTAACAGCAAGTCTGTCGATAAAAGATTTTCTACACGAGCTAGCACTTCCCATTCCCGATTTTGGGATGTTTTAGGATGCCAAAGCATTGATGGGTCTATAACTCTTCCGGGTGACGGTACGAGTAAGAGCGAAGCTGACATCTCCAAAAACCGACTTCGGAAAGAGATCAAGGGAAAACTGTTTTTACTGATCCTAGATGATGCCTGTATCATAACTTGGCAGCGCTTGAAAGACTTGTTAGCTGGAGGAGCAAGAGGAAGTCATATTTTAGTGACTACACGGTCTAGAGAGGTAGCAGATCTTTCAAGAACTGAAAGGGTTAATGTCTACCAATTACAAGGCCTAGATGATGAACACGCTAAGTCATTGTTCAGAACATTTGCATTCGGACAACAAAGTCCAAGTAAACATGAACAGAAAATAGGGAATTCTATTGCTAAAATTTGCAAAGGTAACCCACTTACTATAAAGGTAGCAGCAAGTCTTCTATATGCGAAAAATGAAGACTATTTGTGCTCTTTCAATGATGGCATTCCTGGTGAGGAACATGACGAACATATCATGAAACATGTCTTAAATTTCAGCTTCACTGAACTTCCAACTCGCCTCAAGGTCTGTTTAGGTTATTGTTCCTTGTTTCCAGAAAATCATATTTTTAACAAGCACGATCTCATCAGTCTCTGGACAGCACAAGGGTTTGTTGAACAGCAGCAGGGCAAGATTCTCGAGGAAACTTCAGAGAAGTACTTTCTAGAATTGTCTCGGCGCTGCTTCTTTGAGGATGTGAGCACGGATGACTTGGGGAACATTATGAACTGTAAGATGCATCCCATTATTCATAGCTTGGCAAGTCAACATGCAGTTGGGGTGGTGAATATGAATGGGCCAGAATCAAGCGCCAACCAAGTCCTGGATTCAGGATGCAAGCATGTTTCATTCACCTACGCTAAAGATCCTAAAAATATAGCATCATCCAAAACGCATCCTCAAAATCTACGCACACTAATATCAGTCAAGGAACCAGATTGTGACACAGGGATGGCTTTGTCAGTGTGTGATTTGTTGCTATCCAGTTTCAAATGCCTTAGGGTTCTAGACTTCCATAGTCAAGGCATAAAAGAAATACCTGTTTCCATCGGTAAGCTAATCCATCTGAGATATCTTGATCTCTCTGAGAATAAAATTGTCACTCTTCCAAAGTCTATCACAGAACTGCACAACTTGCAAACACTGAAACTTAATGCATGCATGAAGTTGGAAAGATTACCTGGTAACTTCGGAGAGCTAGTCAATCTTAAACGCTTCGAAGTGGATGAATGCGATAGCCTGACTAGCATGCCCCTTGGACTAGAGAAACTAAGTCAGCTTGTGACGCTAAGTAGATTCATAGTCAGCAAAAACTGTTCCACAGAACTACAAGTTCTCAGCAAGTTGACCAGCTTGAGAGGGAGGCTGACAATCGAGTTGTCAGGAGAATGGGCAACTAATATACCTAGCAAACAACTGGCCGAGTTACACAGGAAGGTGCATTTAGAGAAATTAAAGATAAGCTGGGCAAAAACTGAGTCTGAAAAATCAGACTACCAGCGGTTTCTTGAGCAGCTCCAACCAAACTCAAGCCTGAAAAGCCTTTGGATAGAAGGGTATAAAGGGGATTACCTTCCAAATTGGGCAGAAAGGGATTTGTTGACTTTTCTACCAAACTTAGTGGTTATCAGCATTGAGGGGTGTGAAAAATGCAAGTATCTCCCACCATTTGGTGCACTTACATCTCTCAGGCGACTCACACTAAGACACATGGCTAATGTTCGATATGTAGAAAGGGAAACTACATCAGAATCACTAGCAAGTGACAGTCAAGAAAACACTACAGAATCCACAATATTCTACCCGCAACTAGAAGAACTCACCCTTCACAATTTCTACAAGCTAGAAGGATGGCGGAAAGAAGTGATGATTACTTCAGAGAAACAAGAACTGATTCAAGCTTTCAAAAGTCTTACCAAATTAAGGTTATGGAACTGCCCAAATCTAAAGTCAATGCCTTTGTTTTTTGAAGTTTTAGACCTTGATTTGCTCAACGTCAATCAAAAGCTGCTGGAAGAATGTGCCAAGAGGACATCTACTGCCATCCGACAGCAGCCGAAGAACAAGTCTAGAATCGAACAACTGCAGATTAAAGGATGTTGTGACCTGAAAAGCTTTGAAGTAGTCAGAAAGGGGCTAGGAAGTCTTCCTGACCTGAAACACCTTGTGGTAGAGAGGTGTGATTCGTTACTTTCACTGGCTCCAGAGCTAAAATACCTCTCTTCCCTAGAGAGGTTGAAGATCTCCAGTTGCAAAAAACTCAATCTTTCTGACAAAGATAATAGTGGAACGGGAAATAGTAGCAAGTCATGGATATCACGTAGCATCTGGAGGAGTCCGTGGACTTCATTGACGAATCTTCTCCATTTGAACCTATGTGATCTCCCAAATATGGAGACTCTCCCTGACGGGCTGCAGCTGGTTCAAAGTATCAGATCACTATGGATAATATCCTGCCCTGTCTTGAGAGAGCTGCCAGATTGGATCAACAGCCTAACAGCACTTCAGCACCTCCGTATCGACAGCTGCCAGGGTGTAAAAAGCCTGCCAGAAGGGATCAAGGAAGTCAAATCCCTGGTGAAACTCGAGATTACTGAATGTCCAGATTTAATGAAACGTTGTAAAGTACACACAGGGGAAGACTGGCATAAAATCAAGCATGCTTGGGTTTTGCTTCATAAGTCATGGCGTTATGGACTTATGTCAGAGCAAGGAAACTCCAAGAAAAAATCTGTTGTCCGAGCAACTACTGACGTTAAATACTACATTGTTCCTGTTATAGCTGCAGGTAAGATGATTCCTAAGTGAGTTCGATCAGATTTCACTTCAACTATTCCAAGACTTCTGTATAAGTTTTATTTCTTGGTTTCACGTGTACAGTATTAACATTAGTTTTTATCTTGCAGAAGCCATCATCTGACAATTCATTGCACATAAACTTCAAAGGAAGCATGCTGTTAAAAGTTTGTGCGTCAAAACACCAATAGACAGATTGATTCAACAATGAGAGATAATTTGTGTTTGATCCAATTAGAGAAAGAAGATAAAAAAAAAATGGAAGATGCATGGTAGGTATTATATTTCAAAACTGTCACATAAAGGTAAGTTTTGTAAGGAAATAAAAGGCCATGAATTATAGAGAAAGTATGATAACAGAAATACAAAAATGCTACTAACATAAGCCCTTATTCAATAAAGGATGTTAAAAGAGTATGGAGTCTGTTAGGATTATGGGTGACTTGTGTTACCAAGTAATCAAGACATGATTAAAAAAATTAATCAGTTTAATTAGTGTGGGTTAGAAGAGGACATATCACATGTTTGTGATTTGTTTTGTATGGAAATCTTTTTGTACAAGATTGTATGGGTGTGTAATCTTTACATGTGAAGGCTAAGGTTGCAAAAATTAAGTCCTCGGATTAATCATATGAAGCATCGGAGACCGTGGAACACATGAAAAACGAAAGAAATGAACACAGAAACCTGCTGACTCCTACTCAACCCAGCAGTACGTCAAGCAAAGCTATGTGCACGTTTTGGGGCTGCTGCTTTATCTATTTGTTGCTGTCCACTTTTAACACTTGATGCCCCACTCTTTGCTATATATGTATTAGTCTTAGGACCTCACCAAGTAAGCCAAAAGTCTCACACAATTTAGCTACTCTCTTGCTCAAGCAAATTACTCCCATTGTAGCTCCTATCTTCCTACACTTATACTCCATTGTAATTCCTTCAAGTTTGTATTTTATCCTTTAAACGCATTAATATAAATCATAGGCTAGATGGTAGATGTAGCCCAAGATTGGCGAACCACCTTAAATCTTTGTCGTGATTAATTATTTATTATTGTCATATTCATCATACACTTGCATATTTGGTTGTTATACTTGACACAACACAAACACACATTTAAACTAAGTGATCCTTCAGTGAGGTGTATACCTCCCCTTTCAGAGCCAATTTTCAAATGGTAGGTATTATATTTCAATATTGTCACTTAATCTGTTTTAGATGTACCATACCTGGGCTGGCACATTGTAGCTGGATTTAAACTTCTAAAACCATTGTCATATGGGCAAGCTATGAAATAATTTTTCAACAAGAACACATGAATGGGTAACTGCAAGCCATTCAAAATACATACAAGGACAACCATGAACAGCTTTGTAATTTTATTTCTTCAATTCCAATTTCCTAAACCTAAAATGATGAAAATCTATTTATATGTTAGTATTCATACCATTTCGTAAATCCCATGGAATTTTAAAAAAATTAACAATGATGTATGGTTGGCAACATGGAATTCATTTCCACGTATTGTAAAGGTTACACACCCGTACAATCTTGAATACCCAAATTAAATTCTCTATGTTCAATGATGTATGTTTGGTAATTTACAATTGTTGAATTTGAATAGCCAAATTAAATTCTCTATTTTCAATGATGTATGTTTGGTAATTTACAATTGTTGAATTTGAATAGCCAAATTAAATTCTCTATTTTCAAATGAATTCTAAATTAAAGTTGAAGCCTCTAACCTCCTTAGATTGGTTGGAGTACAGCCACAGCAGCAAAGAGCGAGCTCATTCTCTCAGATGATGAGATTAGTACCACAAGCAACTTTAGTACCGTATCGTGGACGCCAATCAGGATTGAAATTTCCAAAATCTGTTCCATCTTAGAAATTCTATGAACCGCATGCACATCATTGAAATGTCTTCATCTCTCATAATCCAAAAGATTGGAGAGTCTCCCTGAGGGATGGAATTATGTCAAAACTCCCAGATCATTATGAATTTCAGTTTGCCTAGAGTTGACTGATAGACTGATAGCACCATGCTGAAAAAACGCGGTCGTGATCGCCATGACAGTCACGATAGTGTGCGGAACGGATCGCGATAGTTATATTTATATAATATTAAAAAATTATTGAAACTAAAAGTATTAAAATTAGTATATATAATTTTCCAAAAAAAAAAAATTAGTATAAATACACATTAAATAACGTTACAACTGACCCGTGAACTAAAGGTGAAATTTAGTTTTCATTTTGAAGAATATTAAAATAATTAGATTAAGTAAAGGTACTTAATTAAAATAATCAAAAGTATATGTCACCTACCCTCACAACCAAAAAATAAAATACAATATTTCTCTGTCACAACATATCACTATTTAAAAACTAAAAAATAAAATACAATCCCTTTAATTCAAAAGTTGCAGAGTTACGGTGCATGGTCTTCATTCATTTTTTCAATGCTCTTTTTCTCTGTCATAACTGAAAGCTTTCTATTTCTTCTAATTCCCATCTAAATCTTGCTTTCATGGACGAATCTTATAGTTTATTTCAATATTTCATCTTTTCAATTGTTATGAAAGTTCTTGTTGTAGTTAATTCATTTTAATTTTGTAATTTATTTATTCAATTGGGGTGGAATGGTCAAACTCGCTCGTGAAAAGGGTTTGGATCCGGTTTGGAATGATGATAACGGCCAATAACCGTTTTGATGCGCCATTTTTCTACCCATTGTTACAAATCGCGAATTCTCGGAACGGTGTCTTGAAAAAACTGCATCAACTCAGCCGTTCCGAGTCAACTCGACCGAGTTTTGACACCATGGATGGCACTCCAGAATGTCGAGATTAATGAGTGTCTCGAATTTGTAGCATGCGGCAGAAACACAGCTTTGAGTTTGATGTTGGTTTTGTGTTAATTTCATTGGATCTTTTTGTGGGTAAAAGTTTGATGGATGAATTGAACATGTCTATGAGCTAGGGTTTGAAATGTCAATTGAAAGTATGAGTTGTGTGTTGATTTTTGTATTAGTTCTTTGAATTTTAGTATATGTAGTAATTAAAGGTGCTATCTTTGAACATGAAAGGACTAGGGCTTGGATTTAGTGATGAAATTACTAATGATGCGTGTGCTATGCTATATTTTGGTGATGATTAATTAAATAACCTTAAAAGTTGTTTTAAAACTTAGTCGATTGGTCCTAATTTCCGAAGAAAAAAAAGACTTAGTCGATTGGCTATCGTTGTGATAATTAGTAATGGTGATCATTTTAGTTGACTATGAAAGTGATTTTTGTTGTAAATTGGGAATAATAGTTGCCAATTGTTGTGGATTGATTGTTGCGAGTTACAAATACTCTTATTAGGTTGTTATCGTAGTCATAATGCGTAACGCTAGTAAGCCAAGAGCCTAATGTCAATTTATCGTCGGTGGTTGCTAAAGTTACTTGTCGTGTTGTTTTAATTATAATCCTCTCTAGCATTGGAGAATGTAACAAATGATATCGCGATTCGATAACCTTAGGATTTGCGTTATTGTTATATAAGTGATGTATTAAAATTGTAAGGCTTAGTTGCGATTAGTTATTTTGGGTAACGCGAACCGATATACCCAAAATTAGTTGATGAAAAGGAACGATTCACATATGCTTTTACTCTTAAATTGGTGAAAAGACTTATGTTGTGTTGAATTAATGACTTTGACTTGTATTGAATGAATTGTGTGTGTGCTAGAGTAATGGGTGATAGTGATTACCTGGACGTTTAGTTGGCATGACAAAGTAATTAAAGGAACTTATTAGTCCTATTCCTAACTTGTATAGGTTCCTAGTTCATAAGAGGAAAGTAAAACCTTAGTTGGGTGCTTTTTGTAACTTTTGGTCGTGCAGTGTCGCTTGCAGGTACGTACACGCAGTAATTAATTATAATATTCATCGTTTCAAGGTATTATCAATATTTCATGATTATATGCATCACATTAGAATTATAGAGCGCCAACAAGTAAATTATGCAATCGAATAGTCGTAATAGTGATATAGGCAAGTAGATTGAAAGCGTTAGGAGACTATGAGAACAAGTTTCTAAATAGTAGAGAACGCACTATGGTTGCGTGTGGTATCGAAGTGATTACCTAGTTATGGAGTCTTGATTATGATTAATTGGCGTGACTTAACTGGATTATGTCCGGTTGATTTAGTAGTCCCCTAGGTGAGGTCCGACGGGACCACCGTAAGGGGGGTATGAGCATACTTTTGTCATTGGGCGCCGAGTGGCCGATAATGCCCCTTGATCGAGGTGTCACCATGTAGGTCTTGCAAACCCCAATATGGTTGCCTCTTCACTAGATTGGTACCCTAGTGTGTTAGTTTTTCCGAAGGTAGGACCCGAGAGGGTCACCTGGAGGCAAAGTTGTTAAAATCGTGATTCTACTTAGAATCGTCTAAAGAGGTAGAATCGAATCGGTAGAATCGAATCGTAGAATCGTACGATGCTACAAATAAAATAAAATAAATTAAAAATATCTAGTTTCTTATCATTATTATCCAATTCAAAAGTTTAAATTCATGAATTAAAGTTTCTTTGACTTTATTTCTAAGAATATAACGAAAATATGTCAATAATTAGTTTAAATCTTCATACGGATTAAGAAATTTGTTTTTTAAAACTTTTCATGATGGAAAATTTAAAATTTATGTGTACATGTGAAAGAGATTAATAAAATATGGTACATAAAAAAATTAAAATTAATTCATACTATATTCGTAGAATCGGATCGTTAAATCGTAGAATCTTAGAATCGTGTTATGATTTTACCTCTCAAAATTTCATTCCAACTAGAATCGTAAGATTCTACAACTTTAAGATTCTACTTGCGATTCAAATCGCTCGCTTGTTTTTGGATTGTAAAATCGTAGAATCGTAGATTAGAATCGCGATTTTAACAACCATGGCTGGAGGGGGTATGATCTCATACTTTGCCATGGGCGTCGGGTGGCCGATAACGCTCATGGTCGTGTCACTATACCATGATTAGAGGAAAGATATTTTGCCTTTGAATATACTTCGAGGGATTAGTAGTTTGAAAGAGAAATTATGAGCTAATAGATGTGTTCAAACAGATGAGTAGATTCGTTATTGCCGGGATACATTGTTGTCTATCCTTTTTTTCCTATGATTCAAATTGTTATAAGTTCATTAATTACTGACGTGTATGTGTTTGTTGTTTGTTTATGACTCCCTTTGATGTTCCTGCTATGACACATTTGACTATGGTCATCATGTTGAGCAGCAGGGGGATCATAGCTTGGCATAACAGGTATAGGAGCTTCTTTTGCTTGGCATTGGGGAAGAGTGGAGTGCGATTATAACAATTACTATATTATTATCCTGACGTTATAACTCTTATATTATTTGTTATGTTTTTGGTTGTATAATCACTTTTCTTTTTCAGCTATTTGATTCCTTGTAAAGTTATAGTCCGCTGCGTAGTTTCTGGTTGTATGATCGTAATAATAATTCTTTTGTATCCGTCAAACTGATGCGTCAACACTGGAACCACAATCCTCGTTAGAGTTGATGATTTGAGGAGGCGACGATGATTCATTCCCTCGCGACATACTTTTGAAAGGCATTAAAGGCCTCAGATTAGTTTAAGTTTTTTATTCATCTTCCTATATTTGTCACATCCTCAATTTTTAGCAGAGATGCTGCCGAAATTTTTAATCACTCGCCTTTTAAGGTTAATCTCTAATGTTTATTTAAATTCTTTTCTTTTTCTTTTTATGTAAGACCCAAATTTCCTCTCGTCCTTCACGATTTTGGTTTCGTATAAGGGGTTGAAAATTCAGGGGTGTTACAGGTGGTTACCAGAGCCAATGGTTCCTACTTTGACGCTTGCGTTTTAGAGTCTTTAAGGAAATTATTTAAAGCTAACGATGTGCGTGAGAGCTGGTGTAGATTTGGGATAGATATACATCTTATGTTTGCGTTGTTGTAATCATTACATGTGCATGAGTAGAACAAGTTTAATAACTTGATATTAGATTCATAAGTGTAAGTTGTTCACACTTATGACTTTCTTACGAACATGGCTTGCTTAATAGATGCTAGTTACGATCTTTGCAATATCGAGCATTATTTAGTATTAGTGAAGCTTTTGGTATAACCTAATAAATTTGTATAATAATACTTAAATGTGATGTCAATTTGAACCTTATTGGTATGAGATGGTTAATGCGTTACGTGTTGGGTGCTCGAGAACCTATATGTGAAAATATTCGATTTCTATATGTGAATATCTTTCAACTGTTCATTTATGAAATTCTTTGAGCTAAGCGTATATAGTTTGTGTTTGCAATTGAAAATGAAGAAAAGTGTAATATAGTATAAGGTTGATCATTATAGAGGTGGGAGTATGCATGTAGTTAAGTTTAGATCATGAGTTTATATTTCGACACCATACTTCCTCGACATTTTGGCATATATGAAAAAGTAAACTTGTATTCGTGTTGGGTATGGTGTTATCTATCTAGCAAGCATTTGAGACAACGCTCTTCTAACAAGGCACTACGTGAGTTGGTTATAGAACTGGCTGAGGAAAGAAGGTCAAAGTCCAAGCCGATTGTAGAGACAACTTCCTCTATTAGCAAGAGAATCTCTCAGAACAAACCTCCTACGTACTCAGGGACTAGGGAACCTGCAGCTTTGGAAGGTTGGTTACGAGAGTTTGACAAATTGTTCAAATTGGTGCAGTGCCTTGAGAACTTGAGGGTAAACCAGGCTGCATTCTACCTCCAAGAAGAAGCAGGTTATTGGTGGTCAAACGCAAGAGATAGTGTGATGAGTGATCCCGATAATATGCTAAGCTGGAAGGATTTCAAGACGATGATTCGAGAGAAGTTTTACCCACTGCATATCAGAAAGCAGAAGTCTAATGAATTTTCTAGGCTTAAGATGGGAGAGATGTCTGTGGATGAATACTATAAGAAATTCATGAAGTATATTAAATATTTCCCTGATGATGTTCCCACCGAAGAATAGAAGATGCAAAGATTTGAGTTGGGGGTTGGTGAATGAGGTGCAAGTTCACATCGATAGCGACAGATACAGCACTTTCGACGCTATGTACCAAAGAGCTGCACAAGTTGGGAGCTTGATTAAGATGGACAAAGGAAAAAGGCCTGAGATGAATAGTGTAGCAACCACCAGTGGGGAGAAAAGGAGGAAGAGCTTATTCAGCAAAACAACTTCCATAACAACAAGAGACATCAAAGCTTCAATGACCAACACCTTGGAAATGGGAGAAATGGCAAGCCTCAACTAGGAGTTGCCAATGATTGAAAAGTGATCAAGGATCCTCATGGCAAGGAGAGGGTCTTTTTCTATGCTAAGTGTCCCAACAATCACCCGGGAAAAGACTACGATGGAAATCTAGTGGAATGCAAATATTGTGGCAAGCTGGGACACCGAGAGTATGAGTGCTTTACGAAGCATGGACATTCAGCTCGACAACATAGTGGCCAACAAAGCTCTAAACCGGGAAATTTCAAAAATAACAAGAATGGGAATGATCACAGTGGTAGGAAGCAGAACCATCAGAGGAATTGGAATGGAAACCACACTCTTCAAAGTAGCTTCAAGTCTGGAGGATTTAATAGGAACAACACCAGGAATGGCAATGGAGGAGCCAGTACGGCTATAGCTCATCCAGGAATAGCAAGGAAGCAGAGTCGGCAAAAGATGTGGTGACAGGTACGTTCCATGAGAACTCCATGCCTGTTAAAGTATTATTTGATATTGGAGCATCTGATTCTTTTGTATGCACATCAAAGATTGAGAAGTTAGGATGAAAGAACCCCGAATCCACCTCTAACGTCGTAGCAATTCCATCGGGAGAGTTGTTCCAGTGTACTAGGCTATATAGAGGGGTTCCTTTGACCATAGGGGATGTCGTTTATCCTAGTGACTTTTATGGGCTCGATAGATGAACTAGACATCATTCTCGAGATGGACTGGTTAGGTCATTTCAAGGTAGGCATGGAGTGTGACGGGCAAGAAGTAAGGCTTGTAGAGCCTAACAGAAAAAGAGTAAAGTACAATAATGGTACTTCGAGGCTACGAGCTAGAGTGGTATCTTCTTTGAGGATGAGAGGATTGTTGAGACAGGGGTTACGATGTTACTTGTGTTATGTTCGAAGGATAGAGGATAAAATTGTGGAACTTGAATCTGTTCCTGTTGTAAACGAGTTTATAAATGTCTTCCCAGATGAAACACTGGGAATGCCACCTACTCTAAACTTTGAATTTTCCATAGATTTAGTGCCGGGGCGGGACCTATATCCAGAGTGCCTTATAGGATGGCACCATCAAAGATGGAAGAATTGAGAAAGCAAGTAGAAGATCTATTGGAGAAAGGATACATACGACCGAGCGTTTCGCCCTGGGAGGGCACCTATGAGTTGAACAAGGTTACAGTGAGGAACAAATATCCTCTACCGAGAATTAATGACCTATTTAACCAACTTAAGGGAGCTGGAATGTTTTCCAATATTGACTTAAGGTCTGGCTATCATCAGTTGAGAATAGCGGAGAGAGATGTACCCAAGTCAGCCTTTAGAAGTCGCTATGGGCAATTTGAGTTTACAGTTATGCCATATGGGTTGACAAATGCACTGGAAACTTTCACGTGTTTGATGAATCGGGTATTTATTGCATATCTTGATAAGTTTGTCGTAGTCCTCATTGATCATATCTTGGTGTATTCGAAGGATGAGGGAGAGCACAAGCAACGTTTAAGGAAAGTATTGCAGATACTTTGGGAGAATCAAGTGTGAGTTTTGGCTTGAGAAAGTAACATTCCTAGGGCTTTTTGTATCCAAGGAAGAAGTTACCGTGGATCCAGCTAAGATTGAGGCGGTGAGGGATTGGCCTACACCGAAAAGTGTGATCGAGATTCGAAGTTTTCTAGGTTTGGCTGGGTATTATAGAAGATTTGTGAAAGATTTCTCGAAGGTTGCCCGACCAATGACCAATTTGATAAAGATAGACAAGAAATTTGAATGAACTAAGCAATGTGAGGAAGGCTTCAAACATTAAAGGAGAAATTGACTACTGCACCGATTTTAACCCTTCCAGACAGCACATCTGAATATCTTGTGTACAATGACGCCTCGAAAAATGAGCTAGGGTGTGTGTTGATGCAAGATCGAAAGGTTATTGCTTATGCATGTAAGCAACTTAAACAACATGAAGTCAATTACCAGACTCATGACTTGGAGCTAGTAGTCATTGCCTTTGCCCTGAAAATTTGGAGACATTACTTGTATGGAGTGAAGTACAAGATTTATACTGATCACTAGAGTTTGCGATACTTGTATACACAACAGAATTTGAACATGAGGTAACGAAGGTGGCTAGAGTTGATTAATGACTATGACGTCGAGTTTAACTACCATGAGGGTAAGGCCAATGTGGTAGCTGATGCTTTGAGTAGGAAAAACAATCATTCCGTAGCTTCCTTGACTGTTCCTAGAGAGTTGCAGAGATACATGGAATGATTGAATCTCGAGATTGTGCAGCATGGGGAGCTAGAGTCCCAATTAGCAGCCTTATCCATCCGACCTTCAATTTTTGAGGTAATTTTAACAAATCAAGTGAGCGACTCCTTACTAGAGAAAACGAGGAAGCATGTTAAAGAAGGGAAAGCTGAAGGATTCAAGATATTCGAGGATGGTAGCATTCCATACAAGGGACGATGGTGTGTATTTTCTACATGCATAGAGCTTAAGGATAAGGTCTTGACAAAGGCTTATAGTTCAAAGTACTTTGTTCATCCGGAAAGAGATAAAATGTATCAAGACTTGAAGCAGACGTTTTGGTGGTCTGGGATGAAAAGAGATATTGCTGAGTTTGTTTCTATGTGTTTGACCTATCAGAATGTAATGAGCGAGCATAATAAGCCTGCAGGTTTACTCTAACCTTTGGATATTCCTGTATGGAAATGGGATCGCATATCCATGGACTTTGTTTTGGGTTTACAAAGGACTAGGTTAGGAAATGATGTGTTATGGGTGATTGTAGATAGACTCACCAAGAGTGCTAGGTTTATTCGGATGAATAATCAGTGGAATATGGATCATTTAGCTTGAGCTTACATTAAGAATGTTGTGCGATATCATGATGTCCCTAGATCTATAGTGTATGATCGTGATACTAGATACGTGTCAAAATTTTGGGAAGCATTTCAGAGAGCTTTGGGTAAATAACTTCTTAGGAACACATCATTTCACCCGGCTACTGATGGGCAAACTAAACGCACGAATAGGACGCTTGAAGATATGTTGCGAGCTGTAGCTTTGGATTGGCAAGGATCTTGGGATGAGTGCCTAGACATGGTGGAATTTTCATACAATAATAGTTACAAGGCAAGTAACCAGATGGCACTTTTCAAAACTTTATATGGTCGTCGTTGTCGTAGTCCAGTATGTTGGGATGATTTCAGTGAATCTGTCACTCTAGGTCCAACTATGTTAGAAGAGATGACAAATCAAGTGAAAATGATTCGTGAAAAGCTTAAGGCAGCCCAGGATGGACAAAAGTCCTACGCAGATCTTAAGTGAAGACCTGATAAGTTCACGGTATGGGATTATTTGTTATTGAGAGTTTCACCGATGAAGGGAGTCGTGAGGTTAAGTAAGAAGGGAAAATTGAGTCTAAAGTTTATAGGACCTTATGAGGTCACAGACAAGTTAGGAAAGGTCGCTTACAGACTAGCATTACCCAATGAGTTGAGTAAGGTCCATAATGTGTTCCATATTTTGAGCTGAAGCGATATGTCTCCGATAAATCGCATATGCTAGATCCCGAACTGTTAGACCTTGATGAGAACTTGTCTTATGAGGAGAAGCCAATTGAGATCTTAGATTATAAGGTGCGCAGTAGGAGGAGAAAAGATATAAAGATGGTGAAAGTCCTATGGTCTAACCAGCGCACACAGGAAGCGACATTGGAAACTGAGGATTCCATGCGTGAGAAATACCCACACCTTTTTCCTGAGATTAGTAAGTTACGGGGTTGTAACTAATAAGGGGGGTAGAAGCAATAGAATTTCGCGCGTTTTCATGCATTTTCTGCTCTATGACATCAACCAATTACAAATTTACATAAAGATTGATTGTTTGAATCAATTTGTATGATATTTACATGTTTTTGATTAGTTGTTGAGTCAATTTAGGTGATTATAAACAATGAAATATGTACGAATGTTCTGATACATTGAATACCCTTTCATTAATATTGTCAATAAAGTCTCGATCTTTGACCCAATTGCTAGGCTTAAAATGGCTAGAAATCCTTCCAGAGTTATTAGTAAGACGTACCTTTATGATTAGTATCCTTGTTACTCTAGTTTCGGGGACGAAACTCCTTTTCAGGGGGTAGTCTGTAACACCCCGTTATTTTTATGACGTCATTAATTATTATTATTTTAATCAGTTTTGGAGAATTTATAAATATATTAAATTATCTTGAGTTAGTCTTAATAAATTTTATTCACGTACGATTTAAATATAAAAATATTAGATTATAAATAGATTTTACAAATACTAAACTATAGAGGTTCGAGTTAAAAGTATTTTTATTAAAGATTGTGAGCACTCGAATATGAGTTTTCTTAGTTGGGCGTTGCGAGAAAATTAATTACAAGAATAAATAAGTAAAATAATTAAATACCTTCAAAAAAAATTAAAATAAAATAAAATAAAATAATTAAATGAATTAGGGTTTTATTCTTAATCGGGTCATTCACTGCTACCTAGTGTATTTTAAAATCGGCCCATGTCCTGATCCAGTTAAGACGGGTCGGGTATTCGACCCGACAGTTTCTGATTTTTTTTTAAATTTGACCTGCCATTAATAATGCGGGTCAACGCGTCAGTATTTTTCAACACCCTTATCAATAACAATACTTAACAAAATGGAAGAACGAGTGAGATATGCTCTATCCTATACCTATACCGCCTACTCACCTCCTATAGCAAGTTAAATTTTCATATCCACCTGCTACATAGGCATGCATTTCCATCTTCCCCACCCCTATGGCCAACTAGATATACACGTCATGGGTACACCCATCTTTTAGCCGTTTCACCTTTACTTTAAGTTTGCATTATGACTTCGCTTTTTTTTCTTCTTCTTCTTCTTATTCTGCATATTTTTATCGCCTTTCCATACACATATCCAAATTTAGTTTGCTCTTTCAAAATCTCCGTTCTGATTGGATGTGTTAGAGCTTTTATAGCTTTTAGTGCACGACCCCGATAGCACTACATAAGCAAGAAAGTCAATAATAGTCCAAAGTAAAGCCGCTTGCAGATAAAATCCTTCATGATTACACGCATCATAAGCATCAACCTCACTCCACAACAATGGTAGTTCCATCACAAAGTTTTTAGACGGAAAAAGATTGTTTTTCGAAGCTTTTGTGCGTCTAAAGTTATTTTTTCGGCTCTTCAAAACGTGTAAAAACTTAATGTTACTAATCTTCGACGCTAGATTTCAGACGGTTTTCTTCGTCTAAATGAGATTATTTTTCCGACGCATTAGATTGTCTAAAGTTTATTTACACACCATATAAACACATTTTAGGTGCTCGCTATATTTAGACGTTGTAATGTGTTTAAAATATTCGACGCTTTAGATTATCTATAATATATTTACCAAGCGTCTAAGAACGTGGTGAGAGAAGATAGAAAGATTTTGGTGTTATAGGACTCTAGGTGTCAAATAATAAAAGAGGTTTGAATTCTAAAGGTTAGCAAATGACCATAGACGGGGGAGTAAACTATTAATAGTTGAATCTCGATAACAATTCACATGCTTTGTCTACCTTAACTTACGTACTTTAGTATTGTTCTATGTTAAGTTTTCATAATCAGTCTAAGAACAGTTTCTAGAAAACTGTTGGAAGTGCCTCACAAGCTCTTGAGTTAATTGTCAAACCAAAAATATTACTTTGTCATACGTTCTGTTCACTAACTTTAAAACGTTATATACCTCATATCAACCTTAATTTACATTTCTTGCATGGTCAAAGAATTGCTCGCTCAACATGACCTTCATTAGCAAAGACAATGAATTTTATACAAAAACAAAATTGGGGTGGCCAATAGGTAAATCAACCCAGCTGGTATCCATTCTAGCTAATTTAATAATTACCTAAAGAACATATTCTTTGAAAGACTCTAAATTGTTTGCTTCTTACTATTGGGAAATTAAAAAATTAACATTGTAGTTGAAAAATCATTAACTTATTTTGCTGGTTTTTAAAGTATTGGTGTTGATGAGCATGTTGAATTGCTTGATATGTTTTTTTTACATTATATATTATTAGAAATATTATTTATGAACTTGTTAATTATTTTATTAATTGAATTTGATGATGTTATTAGAAAATTTATTTGTTTATTATTAGAAATGGTGTTATTAGAAATGTTATTATAAGCATGAAGTATTGTATTGGCGTGAAGTTGATTATGTTGTTGATTGTGTTTGTATTCATGTAGAAATGGCATCATTTGGTGTGACTATACTGTGTTTTTTTAATGGTTCAACTTAAGATCTCTTTGTTCCTACCCCTTCTTATACTCCTTCCCAACCCCCTTCGAATCTAGTTACAAGTGATGAAGTGGTAAACCTAGGAGAAAGTGATGAGAGGATCATCTTGGGGTGATGGTAATATTAACTAAAGTCACGGTAAACGCAGTAGTACAAAAGATGGATCCAGCAGCTCCAGGACCCCAAGACCCTAGTGTCTTGACTATGCAGGAGGAGCATAGGAGCACTCCTCTCTAGGATGTCGAGGTTAGTATAATGTTTTGTATCAATTGTACTTTAATAATAAAAAGATGGTATATAAATGTGTATTTATGTAGGTGTCTGATACAGCCACGCTAGGCACCAGGCATCCAGATTCTGTTCCATGGGAGATCGACGAGAGGATCATCCCACACCTTGAGCGCACGAGTTTATATGACTTTCGCGTTTGGTCGAGTTGATCGTGCTATCATCACAACACTAGTAGAAAGATGGCGTCAAGAGACGCACACCTTTCACCTTCCCCTCGGTGAGGCTACCATCACGCTTCTCGATATAGACTTACTAACACGGCTTCCCATCGAGGGACGTGTCGTGTCTACCGTCGGACGCCAGCAATCAAGCTGGCGTGCCATGGTTCACCGCATCCTAGGAAAGCTCCCTCCAGTGGATGTCATCAGGGAGAGCGGTCTGCGTTGTACGTGGTTGGTGTAGACCTTCTCACAGCTCCCTAAAGGTGCTGATGAGGGAACCATTTCTTGTTTGATAGGAGTTGTCTTGTTTGCCGACAAAACAAACAATCAAGTTCAGCTTCTGTATTTGACGTTACTAGACGACCCCTGGGAGCGCATCGTCGAGTACAGCTGGATTCAGCGGCCCTAGGGGACTTGCACAGGAGGCTATGTGGTGCGCTCCAAGAAGGGCGTCCGGGAGATTGCAGGACCATTACCCATATTGCAGGTAATAATAATAATAAATATTTAATTATAACTTATATTTAATTATAATTTATATTTGACGTTACTATTATATTTTCAATTTAAGCTATGGGCGTGGGAGCATATTCTGATCGGCCAACCTTACAGATCGGTTGGTCGAGGTGACTTTGCTCCTCCGCAACAACCGCCACCGGATGTTGCATATGGATCACGCTGAAATTTTGCGCGCTAAACGCGCAAACATACGGGTACCGGTATAGGATTCTACCGGGATCAGTTAGACCTGTTGCGACTGAACCAAGTAAAGATTTCACTAATCATTAATGTGACTGCAATGCTATAATGTTTATTTACATTTTAATAACATATATTGTAGTTTTCGTGGGACTCGTACCCTGACGAAGCCTACGCAACTGTCCCCGATTACTCGGGGATTCAGTCAGGTGCGTGGAGGGCTTCTGTGCCACTCATATGCTTCGACATTTACTAAGTAAATCTACCGGAGCGTGTACAGCACCAATACGGGTTGGTACTGAACATTTCACCCCCTTGCGACACCGAGCCCAACCTGCACTTTATATCTCGCAAGAATCAGGGTACGACGAATTGGACAGAGTTCAACGCGCGCCACATCGCTCGTTGGAATCAGAGACTGGAGTTGCTAGCCTAAGGTGCGCCAATCAATTCTATGGGTGCACCTACTACACCTGACTACATGCCGTGGTTCCACTCCATCACTCGCTGATGGATGACACCACATGGCATCACTGAAGCGGCACTGTGCACTCTAGCTATGCTTACGATGACTCACTTTGTAAGTATTCAATTGCATTTAAATGATTATTTTTACGATTACATACTGCAACATTACATTAACTACTATTAATTGTAGGCACAAGGTGTGGCGGCCGTGATTCGTACTACACACGAGGAGCTGGTGAGGGAGATTGCACAAGGTGTGCTCCTCGTGTAACACCCGAATTTTATCCAGTCTTTTACTTTTTTGGTTTCGTATAAGGGGTCGGAAATTACACCTCGGGACGTAATTCCAACACTTCATACCGGAAGTGCATGCAGAGTCATCTACGCCTAACGTCGATGTGCACGTCGCATCTCCTTCCCATGACGTTTATCTGGAGGAGATGGATTTAACGTGCCCATTTGATGTTGCGGGGTCTTCCCAGGCTTCCAAGTATCACTCCCCTCCCCTACCGGAGCTACGCCCAAATGCCTCTTACTACCGTAGGAGGCGTAGGAGAGCAACTCAGTTAGATAGATTAGATGAGGGTGATTGACTATGTATGTATAAGTTTATTTAGTTGTATGGTTAAACATTTGTATGTATATATATATGTTTATTTAGTTTATCAAAATCTACAAGCTTTGGCTTACGTATCCTCAGACTTACCTTAACTTAGGATGATAATTAGTGAATATGAATGATGAATCGAGTTATGAGGTGAAGGTATTTATAGAGGCGCTTATATTTGGAATAACTTTGGAATAACTTTGAATTGAATCTTACTGCATGCTTTTTTTAATTATTAACTTGTTAATGCATGTTCTCAAAAACATCAACAAATCAAGACCACAATAATCCAACTGACCCAACTAGTTAAATTTGATTCATTTTCAAGTTAATATTGATTACCTATCAACTTCCATTATTTAAAACAATACTACCTCCTCCTATTCAGCCAAAATGTCTCATATAGTATTTTGGCACTAGATGTGCTCGTTTTAGAGCACGTTTACCAACCCATTATTGGTGTCAAGTCTCGCCATTTTGTATTGATTAGATATATTTCACGCATGATTTCTCCTTGATCTTGTGTTCGAGAGTTTTGAGATTGATTAGGTGATTTTTGGAGAATTCAAGGGTGATTGGCGTATATTCGAGACAAAGACAGTATTCCCGGAGCTTTACCTCGACAAATCGAAACTGTCCCATGACCCCGGCATAGCTCGTGTGATCGAAAAAGGAATCAAAGATCGCAAAGGAGGAAACTGCAGCGTATTCGGCCGAATGGAGGCTCCCATTCGAACGAATAGGAGTTCATCACTCAACATGAGCTTTGCAATTGTCACTGGAAATGCCGAATGAAAAAAGATTCGGGCGAAGCGCAATATTCGGGCGAATATGACTTGCATTCGGGCGACTGACCTCAAAAAGCAAAGTTGCTCAAAACCTACTGGAAATGTCAAATGAAATGGTATTCGGGCGAATGAGCTACATTCGAGAGAATGGCCCTCTACATTCGGGCGAATGCGTATTTTGATTTTAGCCTTCAAGGGCTCTTTTGTAATTCCGTAGCACTCTTATTTTTAGGGGTATATATACCCAATTCCTATAGTTGTAAGCACTATCAAGATATAACCCTAAACATTCTCTAAATTAGTCTAATCATTAAGCTTTCCTTTCTCTAGTTTTAAAAACCCTAGCTTTAACTTCTCTAGTTTGATGTTTCTCCTAAATCAATCAAGTCATTAGCTTTTGGATGTATCTATTTGCTACTCTTGTGGATGTTATCTTCAACACATTTTGAGACTTTATTTATGGTATGAGTATCTTTCTCTTAATTATTTTTAGAGTCATTCAATACAGTTGGAAGTTAGTCTTTAAGGATATTTATGATTCTTTTCTCATTGTGGTGATTGTGTATTTGAATTTGTTTGAATATCTATCATAGGGTTGCTACTTTTATGTTCTTGCTTCCCTTGTTTTCTTTATTATTGTCCATTCTTGCTTTTATTGTTTATATAGAAGTCTACCATGTCTAGTTTCTCGTTCTTGTGGAATATTATGTTGAGTTTTCATTCCATGATGTGTGAGTAATTCCCTAGGGTTTGATTGGTGAAGCCGTAGAGTTGGAACCCCTAGCTCGATTAGACCCCCGGGATTTCATCAAGGACCTAGAGGCAACACAAATCTTCCTTTCCCGTCTACACAACCTTCATCCGGAAACCTCCAACCACATCAAGGGCAAGCAACAAGTAGTGATTTCTTAGCATCCCAGATGAGCACCCTTATTCAAATCAAAAAAAACACTCATGCAATAAATGCAAAAACTCCAGACGCAATAAAAGTTGTTTGAGTCTCAATTTGCCCAAATGGCAACACCTACTCCACCATTGCTATTTCCACCTCACCCTCAACTTCACCCAACTACACAACCTCAACCTCCACCACAAAACCCCGACCCGAACCATCATACCGCTAAAGCTATCCATTTAAGATCGAGAACTCAATATGAAGGGCAGTCGGTTATGGTAGAAGATAGGGGAGAAAAAATGAAGATGAGGGAGAACATGAAGAAGAGTTGAGAGGAGATGACTTAAGGAAAGAGCTTGGGGAACACAATGTTGAGGAGGAGAAAGATGAAGGTGAGACAGTGAGTGATCTTGGAGCGGAAAGAAAAGCGAGGGTTGAAGAAAGAAAGAGACTTGAGCGATTGTATACTCCCCCCCTACCTTTCCCCTATAGGAGAGTAAAGAAGCAACTCGATGAGAAGTTCAAGAAGTTCCTAGAGGAGTTGCAAAAGATGGAAATGAAGATCCCATTTCTAGATGTGATGGCACAAATGCCCAAGTATGCCAAGTTCTTAAAAAATTTGCTCTCGAACAAGAAGAAGCTAGAAGAAGAGTTGATAAATCTTCCCCATCAAGTGAGCTCTATTCTACAAGGGAGTATATCCAAAAATGAGAGAGATCACGGTCCTTACAATTTATCAGTGAAGTTGGGAAATTTGAAGCCTAAAGGAGCACTTGCCGATCTAGGAGCCTCTATTAGCTTGATGTCGCTATCTATCGCCAATAGGCTACCCTTTAGCCTAAGACCCTCAAGGAAAACTATTCAAATGGCGGATAGAAGCATAAAATTTCCATGTGGGGAGCTTGATGATGTCCCTATTCAAGTGGGTAATCTAGTGGTTTCTTGCGATTTCGTGGTCATGGATATGGAAGAAGAACGTTACACTCCTCTCATCCTAAGGAGACCCGTCTTGAAAACCCTTAGAGCTATGATAAATTGCCATGATGATATCATAACTGTAGAGGTAGCTCAAAGAAAAGCCCATGTGGAACAAGTTAATCGGATTAAGTGTATAGATAGGGACTATGAAGAGTTTCAAAGGGAGTGTAGTATGGAGTACCCAAATAAGAAAGAATTTTCATTATATGATGAGGAAGTTTGCGAGGGGTATGTGCGGGAAGAGTCTTTTGAAGATGAGGCCCAAGGATGGACAAGTGACCAAAATAAGTTTGAGCAAATTTGTGTGGCTAAGGAGAGAAATGATGATGAGGGGGAGAGTTCTATGCCTCCCCGCAAGGTAAGTTTGAAACCCCTACCCCCTAGTCTTAAAAATGCTTATCTTGATGTTGATGGGAACAAGCCCGTCATTGTGAGTTCTGAGCTTGATGACACTTCTTTGGAAAAATTGCTTGCTTTACTTAACAAATATAGAAGTCTCATTGGGTACTCACTTAACGATATTAAAAGAATTAGTCTGAGGCTTGTCATGCATAGAATCCAGTTGGATGATGAGTATTTCTCCTCTATTGAACCTCAAAGGAGGTTGAACCCTAACATGAAGAAGGTGGTTAAAGAAGAAATTCTTAAACTCCTCAAGGCCGGCATCATCTGATCGGGACTTTTCGTCCTTCAAATCTAATACCGCAAGTGCACGGCGTAGCTTAGTACGACGGCAAGTACGGGTCGAATCCACAGGGAGTGGGGGTTAAGTCAATAGCTTCTCAATTAATTAGCTAGTTCAAAAACGTATAAAATGGTGTTTGGAGGTAGAAATAATTAAAGCAAACTATAAAAAAAGAACAAAATGAAAAACGAAACACAAAAGCAATTAAGGACAATGAACTAAGGCAAAGATAAAGTGATCAATTAACTAAAGAGGCATAGGCTAGGCTTTCTCACCAAGGTAGTCCTTACTAACTTCAACCTAAGGTCATGGTTTGTGGATTGTTATGAGGAAGAACGTATCTTAAATACTAATGTTCTCTCTCGAGCAACAATAGCTTCCTAAAACATACTTAACCACCTATTCTCATGGAGCTAAGCATAGATTAAGACATGGAGCACACATTCATTATTTCCAATTAAAACATCTACCTATTCTCATGGAGATGATTCAACTTTTAAGCATAGATTATCGTCAAAAATCAACTCTCGCCCTCAATTCAACGACACTAAACAAGATAGCAAAACCTATTTTAAACCATAAACAACACAACCAATGCCAAAGGTAAAGATAGCAATTCAAACTATATACATGGTGATTATGCCTAACCTAAGCCAAAACAACTACTCACTCATGTTCATATTAAAGTTATAGATTGCAAATGAGTTAAGAAGCATGGATGGATAAATTGAACTAGAATATCTTAACAAGATGAATGCAATTAATTGAAGAACAATCAAACATAAACATAAAAAACTAAAGGCAAACAATAACCAAATAAAATGAATTGAATTCAATGTAAATAAAGGTAGAAATTACTCCTTGATGAACAAGATGAATTGATGATTCAAAGCAATAACTTCCAAAAGCTTCAATGAAAATACACCAATGGTTGAAGAATTCCAAATTGCAAAGTATTGCACTAAAGGATAAGCTAAGATTATTCTGTTTGGAAATTAAAGACACTTAATTGAATTGAAAGGAAACTATGCTAAACACTAATTCTTAATTGAAAATGAAAGCAAAGCTAAGAATACATAAAAATTACTCTAAAGTGAAGGATGAAAACTGAGATGCCTGAACTCCTCCTTCTTCTTCTCTATTTATAGGCTTCAAAGCATATGGGGGTGGTGGTTTCATGATTGCTCCACCACCCCTAGGGTGTAGGAGGGGGGTTCCACCCCTAGAGGATAGGGTAGGGTGGCAAGGGAAGCTTGGCAGCAGAAATAAGAAGCAACTAAATCTAATTGGACCCAAATGCTTTTTAAAAGAATCGCAAAAAGCTGCTGCCACCCATCTCGCTCGACCCGAGCAAGACCGCTCGACTTGGTCGAGCAAGCATCAGGTATAGAGGTCAAAATCTTCAAAAACAGAAGTCACCAAAAAATAGCTCCGCTCGACCTGCCCGCTCGATCGAGCGAGCTCGCTCGACCCATCGAAAATGCTTCTGTCGACATTCTAAAGCTACTGGAAGTGAATAGTACTTTCGCTCGACCCGAGCCATAATCGCTCGACCGGTCGAGCGACCTTCAGGATGGTCCTGCTCAGCTTCTATCTCTAATGCAAGTCTTTTTGATGCTCGAGCAAGCTTGAATCGACCTAGTTTTGGCTGAGTTGGCTTAGAATGGTCTACTTTAGTTCCTTTTGGCCTTGTTTCCTTGACTTGGGTCATCAAGGCTTTGATTACTTTAGCTTTCGAAGTTAAGTGAGTATTACCTGAAATGTACTTGACGAATATTACCTGAAATGCACAAAAACACCAAAATACCCAACCAAGCGTAAAATATCAAATAAAGCAAACATAGTTATGCAAAATTCCAATATAATAAAGCTAAATAATGGGGATAAAATATGAATAAAATGCAGCTAACATCATCTACTCGATTTCTGACAGTAGGTGGGTTAGCCCTGTTCATGTGGTTCCCTAGAATGGAGGAATGACCATCATCGAGAATGACAAGGGTGAAATGATCCCCACTAAAACCACCACTAGGTGGAGAGTTTGCATTGATTACCGTAGGCTAAACAAAGCCACGAGGAAGGATCATTTCCCTTTGTCATTCATTGATGAGATGCTTGAGAGATTAGCAAGGTACAAGTACTTTTGCTTTTTGGATGGTTATTCGGGGTTTTTTCAAATAGCCATTCACCCGGATGACCAACAAAAAACGACATTTACTTGTCCTTTTGGGACCTTTGCCTATAGAAGGATGCCCGTTGGATTGTGTAATGCACCATCTACTTTCCAAAGGTGCATGTCTTCTATCTTTGCTGATATGTTGGAGGATTTTATAGAGGTTTTCATGGATGATTTTTCTGATGGGGGCTCGTCTTTTGACACCTGTTTGGTTCACCTTGAAAAAGTTTTGAGAAGGTGTCAAGAGACGAACCTCGTCTTGAATTGGAAGAAGTGCCACTTTATGGTGCAAGAGGGAATAGTCCTTGTCCATAAAGTGTCCTCTCGTGGCATCGAGGTAGATCCCACCAAGATTGATGTTATTAGGAACCTCCCCGTACCCACCACAGTCATAAGGGTTAGGTCTTTCCTTGGGCATGCGGGATTCTATAGACGGCTCATCAAAGGATTTTCAATTATTGCCAAACCTTTGAATGAATTGCTTCAAAAAGAGATTGAGTTTCTCTTTGATGAACATTGCCTCAATGCCTTCAATTATTTGAAGCAAGTCTTGATCTCTGCCCCTATTGTGCAAGCTCCTGACTGGAGCTTTCCTTTTAAACTAATGTGCGATGCCGCTGATGTTTCTATAGGTGTAGTGCTTGGACAAAAGAAGGAAGGCAAGCATCACGTCATATGCTACATTAGCAAGACACTAGATTATGCGCAAAGGAACTACACCACTACTAAAAAGGAGATATTGGCGGTGGTTTATGCTTTTGAGAAACTGCGCCATTATCTCATATGTTCTAAGGTTGTTGTATACACGGACCACTCAGCATTAAAGTTTTTGATGGCGAAGAAGGATGCCAAGCCGAGGTTGCTCCGTTGCGTGCTCTTATTACAAGAATTTGATTTTGAGATGCAAGATAGAAAGGGGACGGAAAATATAGTTGCGGATCACTTGTCTTGCCTACCAACATTCCGCCACGACTCCTCGCCTATACGAGATTAGTGGATTGAGGATACCTTGATGATTGCTTTAGCTGTTGGGAAAGCTCCATGGTTTGCTGACATTGCCAACTTCTTAGCTTGTGGGGAGCTACCTGAGTTTGAGTCTAAAGCTATGAAGAAGACATTGTTTGGGAAAGTTGGTAATTTCTTTTGGGATGATCCGTATCTGTTCCATCTCTGCGCAGATGGTGTCGTCCGTCGTTGTATAACTGAGGAAGAAGTCCCCAAGGTGCTTGCTCGTTGCCATTCTTACACTTGTGGGGGACATCATGGAATCACCAATACCGCCGCGAAAGTTCACACATCGGGTTTCTATTGGCCTACCCTACATAAGGATGTGGAAGAGTTTGTGAAGAGTTGTGAGAGGTGCCAAAAAATGGGTAATATTTCCATGAGGAATGAGATGCCTCAAAACTACATCCTTGAGTGCGAGATATTCGATTGTTGGGGTATAGACTTCATACGGCCTTTCGTATCTTCCTGTGGAAATCAATATATCTTAGTGGGGGTAGATTACGTGTCTAAGTGGGTGGAGGCCATTACGACACCTACAAATGATCACAAAGCCGTAATGAAGTTGTTTAAGAACGTGATCTTCCCTGGATTTGGTGTCCCCCATTTTGCGAAAAATGAGTTCAACAAGTTGTTAAAGAAGTATGGAGTCGTGCATAAGGTTGGTGCATTGTACCACCCACAAAACCAAGGGCAAGTGGAGGTAGCCAATAGGGAAATCAAGCGTATTTCGGAGAAGGTGGTGAACCCGAGTAGGAAGGATTGGTCACTCTAGCTTAATGACGCTCTTTGGGCACACCATATTTGCTATAAAACTCCCATTAGCACCACCCCGTTTCGACTCCTATATGGGAAATCATACCACTTGCCGTAATGAAGTTGATTAAGAACGTGATCTTCCCTGGATTTGGTGTCCCTTAAATTATTATAAGCGACGGAGGCTCCCATTTTGCGAAAAATGAGTTCAACAAGTTGTTAAAGAAGTATGGAGTCGTGCATAAGGTTGGTGCATTGTACCACCCACAAAACCAAGGGCAAGTGGAGGTAGCCAATAGGGAAATCAAGCGTATTTCGGAGAAGGTGGTGAACCCGAGTAGGAAGGATTGGTCACTCTAGCTTAATGACGCTCTCTGGGCACACCCTATTTGCTACAAAACTCCCATTAGCACCACCCCGTTTCGACTCCTATATGGGAAATCATACCACTTGCCGGTTGAGTTAGAGTGTAAATCTTGGTGGGCTATTCCAGCCCTCAACCTCGACCCTACCCTATCTCAAGAGAAGAGAGTCGCACAGTTGAGGGAGTTGGAGGAGTTGAGGCTTGATGCATTCCACAACATGCAAATCTATAAGGAGCGAACTAAGCGTTGGCATGACCAACGGATCTTGAAGCGCGAGTTCCAAGTAGGAGACAAGGTGCTACTTTTCACCTCAAGAGCCACATTGTTTCCCGGGAAGTTGAAGTCGAGATGGTGGGGCCCCTATGAGATCTTACAAGTCTTTCCCTATGGCACGTGGTAGTTTCATAGTAAATGGGCAAAGGATGAAGATCTTCCATGAAAGCAAACTCCATGAGGTATGCACTATTGAAAAGATCTGTTTGCTTGATGTGGAAGAGTTATTGAGTTAAGTTTCTCTTGGGATGTTTGATGATTGAATTCAAGTGGTTGTTTGATATTTGTTTATGTGTGGTAGTGTAGTTTGGTGTGTTTTGGGTGTTGGCCCAGCTTCGTCGAGCTCAACGACGTTAAACAAAGCACTTACGGGAGGTAGACCGGTCTTCTTTGCTTTTGTCTCTTGATTTGAGTGGGCGTATGTTCTTGTTGCATAAAGGATGAGAGGTGTTTTGGCTGTGGGAGTTGTTTGGAGCCCCCGATGTTGAAAAAGGGCTTAAAATAAAATAAAAAAAAAGGGCTCCATTCGGGCGAATATGGAGCTCATTCAGGCGAATGGGAGTCAGGGGAACATTGTGTTGGAATGCTTGGTCTTTGGAAATAGCGAATGGAATAACATTCTCGCGAATGCATCACATTCGGTCGAATGTTGTCCTTTATTCAAGCGAATGTGGCTTGGAGAAAATTTAATCAAAGTCTCTGGAAATACCGAATGTGTGTGTATTCGGGCGAACAACACCATTCGAGCGAATGGGGGAAAACATTCGGGCAAATTGTTCTTCAGCATCTGGGGTTGAGTTTTTCTGACTTGGGCGAAAAGGGCAATGCATTCTGGCGAATGCGAGCTTTTTCTATAAATACCCCCCTTATTTCTTCAGATTTTTCACGAAAGTCTTCTCTCTCTCTCACCCGCTCTCTTTCTCCCTCAAACCCTAACCCACATCTCTTACAACCACCCCACTACCAACCCTACAACCCTCACCCACCACTAATTATGGCCCCAAAGAGAAGCTTGAGGCTTAACCCTTTCAAGAGATCCAGAAAACAAGGTGAAAGGTCCTCTTCAAGTCCCGAAGGAAGAGAGGAAGAAGAAAGAAGAGAGGAGGACACAACAAGCGGCACCACAACGTTTATCGGGCCAAGAACTTTGGCATGACGAGGATCACCCAACGATGGTGTTCGCATCTTTAGAGCAGTTTAAGCATTTTCAACACTTAAAGGTACGCACAATCAACCCTACCCGATATTTAGATGTTTCTATCTTGCGACACATGGGTATATATGATGATTTTGTGGCACTTTTGTGGGCTTGCGGCTTGCAGAACTGGGTAACTATGTGGCATGCCACTCACAAACTTTTAACCCTTGAGTTTCTCAGTTCTCTAAGCCCTTGCGTGCGGAAGGGGCAAATTCATTTGTCTTTCCGCTTGCGGAATACCGCGCGTATGATTGATTATGCTACTTTTTGTAATGTATTTGGTTTTAACCGTGAGCCTATCCCGGAGCGACAATCGGACAACACACGTCTTTCCGAATTATGGCCTAAAATAGTTGGTCAGCTCGTCTTTCCGAATAGGAATATATATATACCTCTGATGTGCAGCACCCCGTTTTGAGAATGTTTCTTTAGTTTGCCCGTGAGACGTTGTTCCCTTCTCCTAGCCCCCACCTTGTTCGGACCCAGGAGGTGCATATTTTGCACAGTTTCCTTGCTTCCCATGTCGAGTCAACCATTAGCATTCCCATGACTTTGTGGAAGTACCTCAACCACACCGCCAGCCTCCAGTCCAACACCGAGCTTTGTGTCGGAGGGCATGTCTACCGCATTGTAGAATACCTAGGAGTGGTGAACCATGTTGAGTTCACTAAACGTTTCGCCACTAGCACCACCCTCCACGAGCAATGCCTCGTGTGAGCGGGGTTCATATATGCCGACCCTCTGCGATGGCGGTACCTTAAGGACCGCAATATTCCCTTCCCGTCTAACCAACTACCTCCCCTTGCACCTAATGTTGATTCCTATCTGATTGATGGCAATGTGTCGAAATATATGGCTGACCCTCCCCTCCAACCTCCTCCCCGCCCTCATGGACTCTCCATTCGCGACTGTCCTAGCATGAGCGCAAGGGCCTCCATATCGGCAGCCCCAGACGATGAGGACTCGGAGGATGAGTCCGAGGTCATGTCTTCCCTAGGGCGTATCGAGTCTAGCTTAAATCAGGTTCTTACAACCCAAGCCCATCACACTGCCCGGCTCGACCACCTTGAGCAAAACTTCCAAAGGGCTCCATGCCCGTGGTATGACTTCCCTTACCGTTCTGGGATGGTTGGTGAAGGCAATGCCACCCCTTCTTGGTATCCCCGCCATTACAACTACTACAAAGTATCTTTGAGTCATGGTTTTGATCGGCTTCGGGTGGGAAGACATCGCTTCAACAATTTCACCCCTCCTGCCCCTCGTGCACCCATGGAGAGTGATTATGGGATGGACTTAGACAAGGAACAAGGGGGCAATGACGAGCAGGTTGACCCTGGGGACAGGGGCTTCTTCGCCGATGAGTAGTGTTATTTTTTTAGGCCTCCCCTAGCACCGAGGACGGTTTGCATGCTAGCTTGGTGGGGTATATCCTTCGTCCTCTGCTCATCGGTTTTGGTTGGTTGGTTCTGCTTTTCTGTTGGTGTTGTGTGTTTGGTTGGTTGGTTTTTTTGCTGTGTTTTGCAGGTTCTCTACTCTCATCCTCGCGGTGAGTTTCAATACGATGATCCCGAGTTTTTCCATTCTCATCCTTGCGATGAGTCTCATGTTATTTCTCCTTATGGTACAAGTGTTTTGGTGAGTATTGTTCTTCTCACCGGTGTTATGATATGATTTTCTGCTCCCGCTCACAAAATCCAAAGTTGCATGTGTATATAGTTTAATCTTTTACTATTGTTCTTTCCTTTTGTTTTCTTTTTGTATATATGGTAGTTGCATAGTTGAGTCAAGCAGACAAGCAAAACAAAGGCTTTTGAAAATGAAACCTCTTGAGAAACAAACACTAGTGGAAAAAACGTTAAAGGTTGCGGTTGTTAGGCCAATATAGGCTGCGGTTTTTAACCGCAATATTAGTAATAGCAGTAGATGTAAAAAACTTATTTGCTGTGGTTCTAAAAATCGCAGCCTATAGTCTATTTTTAAAAACCAAAAACACTTATTTGCTGCGGTCCTAAACAACTGCAGCCTTTACTTCCATTTTTTTATGTTTTTTTTCATTTCGTCTTCTTCTTCATAGCAAGTGAATCAATCTATGAAAATACAGAGCCAATGAAACAATCGTCTTCTTCTTAAAAGTTACAGAAAAAAAAAGATGGGTCTTTTACATCAAACAAAATGATAAATTCCAAGAACAAAAAACACAAAAACAACAAGTGAAATCAAAATCTAAACATAAAGAAAAATCATGTAAAACAAAACAAATACAACATCTATCAACATTAAGATTAAGAACAAATACTAGATCTGAGAAATTGGACAATTTCACAAATATTTTACAACATCTATCAACAAAAATCAACCAAAGAAAAAGTTACAAAATTAGAGGCTTTCACAAATATTTTACAACATCAACAAAAAAAATTTAAGATTCAGAGGAAGAAAAGGCAAGAAAAGGGAAGAACTTGACTTGAAAGCCGCACAGTATCAACCATAGGAGGACCTTGGACTTGAATAACTTGGATCCAAACCTTGACTTGAAAAACTTGGACTTGAAGAAGAGGGAAGAACTTGAGGGAACAGTTCGAAATTGAAGCAGCAAATTTGTTGAGTGTTCGAATTGTGAAAGAGTGTTCGAAATTGAACTAGAGGGAAGAAGAGTGTTCGAAATTTGTGAAAGAGTGTTCGAAATTGAACCAGAGGGAAGAAGAGTGTTCGAAATTTGTGAAAGAGTAATCGAAATTTGTGAAAGAGTGTTCGAAATTTGTTGAGGGAAGAAGAGTGTTTGAACCAGAGGGAAGAAGATAGGCGCGCCTCAAATTAGGGTTTAGAAAGGAGGCGCCTCAAATTCTGATTTAATACCCCATATAGGCGCCTCAATTAGGGTTTTTTTCATTGGGCTTTGGGCTTAAAATTTTTTTTTAATGCTCATTGGCTGCGGGCACAATAACAACCGCAGCCTTTAATGTTTTTTTCTCATATTGACTGCGGACAAGGCTTACAACCGCAGCCTATGTTGAATTATTTTTTTTACGTAATTTTAATTGATCACATTGGCTACGTATAACCTAAAACCGCAGCCAATACGTTTTTTTCCACTAGTGAAACTTGCAAGCTTCTATTCTGTACATATTCAGTAGTTTTATGCAAACTCGTGCTTTTCTTAGCCTTGTGCCTGTCTTGGGATTGAGGTGTCTGATTATTTTCCGTCTAGCTTGGGGGGATCTAAGCTTGTTGGGTTTGTGGCTCCAAACTAGGATTGAGGTGTTTGGTTGGTTAGGATTGAGCCTTTTTGGGTCTCCTTGTGAGCCCCATTCATTTTGAGTGATACTTAGGAGGTCTAAGTATTGTGTTTGTTCTCCTCCAGCTTAGTCCGCTTTTCTAAGGGCCAAGGATGATAACACGCTTGTTAGATTCAAGCTACATAGCCAAATTGTCTACTATGGACATATAATTGACTTTAGGATAAGCCAAGTTTTTGCGTTTCCCTTTTTCTTTCGTAACCACGCTATCTAGCTCCACGTTAGCCAAATGATCCCTCTTTTAACCCAGAGGATAGCTAAGTGATGGAAGTATTGGTGTGTGTTGCGCGGTGTTGTGGGCCTTTTGGTTGTTATAGTGAGAATTGGTTGTGATGACTCTACTCATTTTCACATTACTCATTTTATCACTCCCTTCTTCCTCATATGTGTTACATCATAATTGTGACACACATATATACATTCATTTAGCTGAGGAAACCCTCCTCTCGATCATTAAGAAATTTGCATATGTTTATCCGCTTGAGTGAGGAAATCAATCATAGAAAGAAAAATGAGCTTGATACACAAGGTGGAAAATCATGATAAGATAGATACGTTTTTTTTGAAGAAGTTTTATGGTAGAGATCATCTGTGCTTATTTGAGGTTTTTGAGCTAATATCGCTAGTGGGTATAGTTCATATTGTTTTTTCATGAGATGTCTCTGGTTCTTTTGTGTTGGGTCGCTTGCTATCCTCTACTTTAGCTCCACATTCCCAAATATATCCCACATTAACCCAAAGCCTACTTTACAACCCTTTCACAAGCTTGTTCGACTTGGTCCGATTAGTGTGTTCTGTGCTGGAGTGTAGATATGATACAATCCTCAAGATTTGCCCCTATTAGGTGTTTGATTCCCGACTCATCATTAGTCGGATTCATGGTTATCAGAATCTCGATCCTGATCAACGATTCTACGATCCTACGATCTGAAATTAGGCGACCGATCTGGATCGTAGTAGGATCTTAATGTTGGTAGAATCGTACGATCCTACATAGCTCCAGGATGCAAGTGGTAGGATCATAACACGATTCTACGATTCTACGATCTTACGATACGATCCTACAAGGGTAGTTTCAATCGTACAAAAATTTCATATAATCTAGATTTAACTTATATATATATATGTATATATCAATATGACTAAAATTCAAGTTTTTCTTGCTCCGTATTTTAAACATGATTATTAGGGGTCGTTTGGATTGAGAGCAAATATTTAAGGGGTAAGAAAAGTCAAAGTAGGAATTCAAAGTTAGTTAAGTAGATGATTAAAGAAAATTGATTGTTGGAGAGGTGGAAAAATGAATTAGAAGGTAATGAAAAAATAGAGAAAATAGGAATAAGTTTCCTTATTTTGGAGTATAAATTTACCCTAGGCGGAGGTGGGGGAATTATTTACCTCCAAATGAGTGAAATCAAATTCTTTTTCTATTCATCTTTTTTAATTTACTCATATTCTACCTCTATCACAATTATTTCAATAACTTCATTTGCATCTTTAATTATCTTTGTTGCATTAGTTTGACTGTTTTTACTACCTTAAATATTTACTCCCAAGCGACCTCTTAAAGGTATTCTTTTACAAAACTTAATAGTTGAAGTCAAATAAGTGTTAATTTAAACCTTATAACTTTAAAAAAAAAGAACAAATACAATTGAAAATCAGTTATCTAAAGCATGTTAATGTGTATTTGTAGGATCACACGATCCTACGATCTGATTCTACCGATTTCAATCATACCCCCTCAATGATCCTACATAGAATCCCGATTCTAACAACCTTGGTCGGATTATTATGAGCGAAAAACGAACCATAATCAAACACATGAGCGTTATTGTATATTTCTCGCATCTTTCAAGAAATAATTCGGGGAGCGTAGAATTGTGACCTCCTTAGGTAGTGGATGGCATGGCATGTGTTGGAACTTGTTTGGCGATCCCGAGCTAGTGTTAGATGTCAGTTAACTTGATATTATGCTCTTCGCGCCCATCATACTTGCACACCCATGGCTAGGAAAGAGTTTGTGCGTACGCAACTTGCATTGTTTGGTTTTCGCCCTCCATATTGCTTTTGTTTTGTGTTGTTCTGTGTTAATCCTTATGTTGTTTTGGTGTCCAGTTTTCTAGGGACTAGCAAAGGTCTAGCTTGGGGGAAGTTAATGTGCTCGTTTTAGAGCACATTTACCGCCGCATTTTTGGTGTCAAGTCTCGCCATTTTGTATTGATTAGATATATTTCACGCATGATTTCTCCTTGATCTTGTGTTCTAGTGTTTTCAGATTGATTAGGTGATTTTTGGAGATTTCAAGGGCAATTGTCGTACATTCGAGACTAAGACATGATTCCCGGAGCTTTACCGCGACAAATCGAGACTGTCCCATGACCCCGGCATAGCTCATGTGATTGAAAAAGGAATGAAAG
Organism: Amaranthus cruentus; assembly: GCA_019425755.1. NCBI lineage: Eukaryota > Viridiplantae > Streptophyta > Magnoliopsida > Caryophyllales > Amaranthaceae > Amaranthus > Amaranthus cruentus. The sequence goes on from CM033452.1 coordinate 19,391,521, forward strand.
ATCTCAAAGGAGGAAATTGCAGCATATTCGACCGAATGGAGGCTCCCATTCGGGCGAATAGGAGTTCAGCACTCAACATAAATTTTGCAAATTGTCACTGGAAATGTCGAATGAAATAAGATTCGAGCGAAGCGCAATATTCGGGCGAATATGTCTTGTATTCGGGCAAATAAGTCTCAAAAAGAAAAGTTGCTCAAAACCTACTGGAAATGCCGAATGAAATGATATTCGACTTTTGCATTCGGGCGAATGCAACTGTTCTACGCAGTTGTTTCAATTTGATTTTAGCCTTCAATGGCTCTTTTGTAATTCCGTAGCACTCTTATTTTTAGGGGTATATATACCCAATTCCTGTAGTTTTAAACACTATCTAGCTTTAACCCTAAACATTCTCTAGAGTAGACTAATCTCTAAGCTTTCCTTTCTCTAGTTTTAAAAACCCTGGCTTTTACTTCACTAGTTTGATGTTTCTCCTAAATCAATCAAGTCATTAGCTTTTGGATGTATCTCTTTGCTTCTCTTGTGGATGTTATCTTCTACACATTTTGACACTTTATTTATGGTATGAGTATCTTTCTCTTTATTATTTCTAGAGCCATTTAATATTGTTGGTAGTTAGTCTTTAAGGCTATTTATGATTCCTTCCTCATTGTGGTAATTGTGTATTTGGATTTGTTTGAATATCTAGCATAGGGTTGCTACTTTTATGTTCTTGTTTCCCTTGTTTTCTTTATTATTGCCTATTCTTGCTTTTATTGTTTATGTTAAAGCAAGTAACAATATTCTTGACATGGACGTTAACTTTGAACACTTTATCGAACATGCTTTGTCTTGTACTTTGGAGAAGGACGATAAAGATGTGTCAAGGTGCGTAAGTTTAAAGTTTGGAACGTTTGATGAGGTGTTGCTTCATCAAAGCAACAACGTGTGAAGGACAGAAGAGCTCGCTCGACCCACAAAGGGGCCGCTCGACCAGGTCGAGCGAGAAGGAGTTAGTCGAGCGTCTTGGTCAGAATGAAGCAGAATGTTTCTGGAAGTTGGCTCGACCCAAGTGCTCGGTCGACCGGGTCTGGTCTTGGTCGAGCAAGTCAGTCAGAAAGTCTCTTCGGATTCTGTTTTGTGTTGTTTCTGTTTTGGAGCATTTAGTGTATTGCTTAATTGTTTGGTTAATGTGTAGCTTTATTTCTATGTTAATTGGGATGGTTATTAGCATAGTAATTAGGGAGTTACTTGTGAGTTTATAGTGCTTAATGTGAGACTCTAAGAATCACACCCATCTTACACTATAAAAGGGAGTGTAATTCTTAGAGTAAGATACACCAAAAACACACATACTTGTGAGGGCTATTGCATTGTTAGAAACTAGAGGAGTGTTCTAGCTTTGCATTAGTATTTGAAGATCTTAAGAGATTGTTCTTAAGTTAGGAGAGTTTATTATAAGTGTATTGTTGAATCATTATAATAAACAACTTTTGAGGGGGAGGTATCAAAGATACCTCATAAACACTTGTGTCATTTTTGCTCTATTTTCATTTGTGTGTCTTTTGTTGAACCTTAATTTGCACCGTTTCTTTCAGTTTATATAGAAGTCTACTATGTCTAGCTTCTCGTTCTTGTGGAATATTATGTTTAGTTTTCAATCCATGATGTGTGAGTAATTCCCTAGGGTTTGATTGGTGAAACCTTAGAGTTGGAACCCCTTATTCATGAGTTAGGGTTTAGTTGAAACGTACTCAATCAATATAGTGATTCACTTTGAATCTTGTCCTGCCACTCCCAAGGAGACATAGGGCGATTATAGGTTATTCGATCGATCTTAGAACCGTCAACTTCCTCTCATTGTTGAATCCATTAATGATTAAAGGTCACTAAGTCACTCTAATGCATGAATGTTTGTGGTACTTCTCTAGGGTGGAACCAATCACTCTCGTCTTTTCTCTCCTTGATTTATACTAATTGTAGCATTATACACAATCTGAGTTTTAAATTGGTTTCATTCACTTAAACCCCCTAAAACCCCTATATTGAGATCTCATGTTTAACTAGTTTTGTCCCTTGGTTCGACCCTTTACCTCCGCTATACATGTGTAGAGTTAGGGTAATATAAATATAGTTTGTGTAATCGGATCTTTAATGTACGACCCTAAAACCGGTTATCAGCACTAGGGGTGTTCAAAAAAGCTCGGTTTGAAAAACCCGACACGGATTACCCGGTATTCGGTTTTAAAAACCAGATAATTAACCCGCTTTTTCATAATCGGGTACTTCGGACTGGGTATTCGGGTCGGATCCAGATAGCATTTTTTGTAAAACCGGGTACCCGGTATCCGGTTATGTGTTTATTTTTTTATTATTTATTAATGCTTTTCAGCTTTAAGTGTTTAACCCTAGGTATTTAAAATTAGATCATCTTCATTTAGCGTCGCAACACCATCAAATAGGTCATCACTCTCAGTCTCTCACTATCACCTTCTTCCTCGTCACTCGACCCGTACCATTCACCCGAAAAAACAGTAAGATTTTCTCAATGCTTGAAATACCATTTCTGATATGAATATCCATCCTGTCATCTCCTTTTAAAAGGTAACGTTGGGTGATCTGGTGAATGGTCGAATCATGGCTGCTTCATTCCATCACCATTGGGTTGTGTTCTTTGTTACATCCCATGAATTTCATGAAGAAGATGAAGAAACTCCATTAAAGAGCTACAAGGTTATTTAGGGTTTAGAAGAAAGAGAAAAAATAGTATTCCATGATAATAAAAAGGAAAATTTACTTTTAAAAATCCGACCTTTGGGTTGTTCTCTTCTAAAACTCCGACCTTTTGATTATTTTTTAAAAATCCGACCTTTAGGCTCCATTTCCATCTAAAGTACATACCCATTCCTTAACCTGGACAACCGGTTTATATGTTTTTATAAAAAAAGAGAAATTCAAAAATAAAATCCCTAATTGCTATAAAGTGGTCTTCATCTTCATTTTCAACCATGGAACCATTGAAAGAATTTCCTTTTTATGTTAATGATGTAATTGTTATGAAATTGTATCTTGAAATGTAAGGATTATTGCTAATGAAATAAAGATTTTGTCAAACTTAGATCATTCATTTTCATTACTTAATAATAGTTGATTCATACATTTGTACATAATTTCTTTTCCCTAACTATCACAAACTCTTCATCTTCAATATAAATTCCATTGAAAGAATTTATTTTTTTTCAAATTTCTTTTCCTTGACTTTTACATGTTCTTTTTAGTTTAACTTTAAGATACCTAAATCAATTTTCAATTCCTAAGTTTCCTTCTGTTTTCCTTTCAATTTTAGTGGGATTTTTCCTGAATCAATTTTCAATCCCTAACTTTAAGATACCTAAATCTCGTTGTCCCTAATTTATCTCCTTTGTTTTGATTATCTTCTTATTACCTTTCATATTTTTTTTGAATTTAGGGAGACAATCACCATCTCCCTCTATCCATTCATCCCTCAATCAATTAATCATGGTAATGGAAAACCCATCAATGCATTCTAACTTGGATTGTTTCCTTCATTGCAATACTTCTGTTGTTTCTTCACAATCCCTTCCCAAGGTTTGTTTTCTTTAACATTTTAGATTTGGGTTTTTTCTGGGTTATTATTAATCATTATCTAATTTGAATTATATTTTTTAAAATTTGCAATCAGAGATTGGAAGCTTGAATAAACTATGGCATCCATGGGAAAGAGAAGGAGGAAGTAAATGAGGGAAGCTAATTAATGGGTTAGCTGAGTAATTTTTCAAAATCAACCGGTCACCGGTCAAATTGGACTTTAGATGAAAATAGAGGCTAAAGGTCGGATTTTTAAAAAATAATCGAAAGGTCTAATTTTTAGAAGAGAACAGCCCAAAGGTCGGAGTTTTAAAAGTAAATTTTCCTAATAAAAAAGGAATTCTGATTTAATTGAATTGAAAACTATACAGGAGTTTGTTATTGGAGTTTGTCACAAAGTGGGACAAGTGTCACTTAGTTATTGGAGTAAACAAAACAAATAAAATACTCAAAACAAACTTGAAACAATATTACAGAAATTTGTTATGGAAAAGCGGCAATACAAAAACAAATCGGTAACATTAATATTTTGATATACTAACACTTATCTATGTTAATACTACAAAATTTTATGACTAATTAAATTACGTATTAAAAAATGTTTTAGGAAATAAACAAGACCGGCTATCCGGTTTTCGACCCGGTTTAAATCGCGTATTCGGAATTAGGATACCCGGTTAAACCGGGTCGGAACCAAGTTACAATTTTAGGTACCCGAACAAGCGGGTACCCGGATTACCGGATCTGGGTCGACCCGATACTCGTTTTGAACACCCCTAATCAGCACTATTCACTCATCGCTCTTAATTTGTGTTTTACTCTTAATCTATAAGTTAAAATAGTCATGTGTGATCTTGTTTGATTCGTCACAATACAAGAATTATTAATATCAAATTTTTATAATTTTTAATTAAGGATAATTTGAGATATTAAATGTTAAAATGTTAACTCGACAAGTGTGAAAAATTAAAAAGAACATTTAAGCTGAATAGGAGGAATATTTCACAGTTTAAAGTTATTAACCCTTTTTGACCCATTGGTTCAAACGAGACCGACATGAAATCTTCTCAACCTCCCCAAATAGCATTTACATAAAGGAGCTAATGTCTATAAACAACAGATTGTAATGTCACAGCCACAGCATAGTATAGCTTGAACGAGTGATGTCTGCCGCAGTGGCAAACTTGGCGTATTTACATTCCGAAAGGATAAAAGGACAGTGCAACGATGAACTTATGTTCCACCGGTAACAGCTGGTCCAAAGTACATGCAGATTGGGGGATTAATCCTGAAAATAGAAAGGATAGCGGATGGTATAGTCCATATTCCATCGCCACAAATCAAACCCGACGCCACAGCTCCAGCGTAATCCTCGGAATCTTGGCGGTTTATCTGCTCCCATGCGAACAGAATAACAGTCCCCACAAACATATCGATTGCAAAGTATGCTCCGATGTAGAACGGAACAGCCATGGCCATTGGAACAGGGATAAATCTTGAGACTTTTGTTGGTGTAACATCTCTTAGCAAGTTTATGACAATGGCAGCAATAAAGAAGCCACAAGAAAGAGCCAGACAGTGTTTTGGAAGTTCTGAGAAGCCCTCAACTCCTAGAATTGCCATTTCTCTGAATATTACAGCGTAAGGTGCTTTGTAAGGACCGTCAGGTGAACCAACATCAAAAGCAGTCCAATATAGCCAAAATGTTAGAGGGGCTAATACACAACCCATGGCTGTTCCAATCAACTGGCTCACAAACATAGATTTGGCGGAAGAAAAGGTGAGGTAACCAGTCTTAAAGTCTTGCATAAGATCAGCAGCTGTGGAGACAATTGACATCATTACACCACAAGCTGCCAACCCAGCTATTACCCCGCCATTGGTTCCAACAATGGAAGCAAACAAGAAAAGGCCGATTTTCCCATATGTTGATGCCAGGCTCCAATCAGTGAGCCCTGTTCCATATGAGTTACAAAAGGCAAGAGCGGGTGCAATTATATATGCGCCAAGTACTAAATACCACTTCAATGGTGGAAACAGAACCGGCATTGTAGCAGTGGATATTGCAGCAAGTCCTACATACCCTGCCCCAGCGAACCAGGAGGGTATCTGGTCTTTCAAGAATATCTCATCCCTTCTCTTTTGCTCAAGAAGCATTTGGGAATCCTCCGAACCTGGAAAATCAAGGGCCAAATTATAAGAAGTTCAAGTTTAATCAACTATCAAATGTCAAATATCTATTTTCAACTTCATTGTAGTTCATGATAAAATATTAGGGGTACAAAAAATTGTAAGTATCAAGAAATAATGCACTCTGAATTTCGTGATCTTCCCATTAGTTCCCAGTGAGTCAACAGAATGAAGCATAAGTTTTATAAAAATTTCTGGTTACAGAAATCAATTCATCAATTTAGTCACAGCTTAGAAGCCTAGCAATTCACACGTTCATAAACTCTCGTGGCAGAATTAGCGTAACCTGATTCACAATTCGCTCAAAACGGCCATAAAATAGCACAAAACAACCATAATTCACTTTCTGGATTTGTTCCACGAGAAGAGTAACTAATCATCTAACACTGGGCAAGCTCATCAAATAACCTTGAATTCATGAAGTTCACAACTAACCAGGAATTTCTTGCATAATGGGAAGCTTCTCTTTGCTCATACTATTGCTCATTTCTTTTACAGTTACAGCGATTATCTTGATCAAATTGTAGAGACCATCACCAAGAATGAGGGCTATTGCAATAAATACCTGGACAGAGATCAAAACATACAAAACTCTCTTAGGATTACGTTTAAAAAATATATAAAAAGGTAAAGAGCAGCCTTAGGGTAAATTATCACCCAAAGTCGAGAGTAGCATCTCATTAGGTGTTTAAGCGAGAAAATTCAAAGACAAAAAAGATGATTATAAATTATAATTAACTAAATAACTTATTTATCGTTGGTCTTGGTTCCTTTTAAGTACATTACATGACCCCAACGTCATTAAGTGCCTCCCACTCGGGGTCGGATGTATGCAACTTTACCCTTATTTATCACTAACAAAGAGGTTGTTTCCGGTGAACCCATGGTAGCAAACATCAGTGCAACTTCACGTAAATAAAAAGAACACATGATTTAATGACTCATTTTAATACAGTCCATAAATCTTGATTCCTTAAAGTGTACAATAGAATTCTAAAGAAGGATATTGGTTATATTTGAGTTGATTCCTTAACAGATACATATATTAATCAACATGTACAATCACCTTATAGCCATAAAGTCCTTTGAAGTCATTGCTCCCAAGGTCAGCTGGATACCAATCACCAGCATGCTTAGAGACGAAGGGCCAAAGAAATCCCCATGAGATTATAGCACCAAGCAGGACAGAGCAATTCACTATATGTGGACAGATAAGACCACATCCCACATATGTTGGACTAAAATCAAAGTAAAACCTGCAAGCACAATAAAGCCATAGTTAGTTGTACTGACTCTTTACAATTCATTTCACATTACACTCATTCTCCGAAGTCTGAACATCGATTAATATCAAATAATTGGGAAGTAGGGATCGCCAAAATTAAATAAAAGTTATCAACCTTGTAGAACTTTATATAATCAGAAGGAAAGAAAGAGAACCAAAAGAAACAAGAGGAAAAAGAAGCTCACGTGTTTTTAAATAATGTTAAGCCAAGAGTGGGGAAGTTATCAAACCCACATGAATCACCTATTCCACTGAAAAACCACTTAAAGCAACTCCAGATAAGACTAAAGCTCAAGTATTTCCCGAGACACTTCACTTGCTTCCTGCAAACCAAAAAACAAGATATGAAAAAAAAAAAAAAAAAACAATGGAACCAAATGAGCTTAAATAGAACAAGAAATTGCTAAAACCCTGCCATAACTACAAAGAAAAAAGCATGATTCAACAGTAATTTCAATCAAACATCTTTGCAAGGTCTAACTGAACAATGGAGCAATTTGTTATGCAAAATGCAACATCTCAACTGATATCTTATATTGACGTGTATAAAATCAAATGCATGTTTTGCAAACAAAAGAAGCATAGATGTATATACTATTAGGTTCTGTAAAATACAATGCCAACAGTGAAGTCAAGCAAACATAAAATAACGAGAAATTGCCGGTAGACCTAATGCTTAAGTTATTACAATTCGTCTTCACGGTCATATGTTTCTTTCCCGACACTAGTACATACACTGTCAATAATATCACTTACTCAGCAAGAGCAGCTCCAGTAGTTGTGTGAAAACTGTTAATCAACATAGCTGTCGCTGTCCCACTTGGGTATGTGAGCTTATAATCCATCACCATAACCTTGAATACCAGATCAAACAAAGTTAGATATAAACAAGAATTACGCTGCCAAATATATTATCCAATTTCGCAGCTTGCATTAAAGTAACAATTCTGCTGTCGCAGATTCATAAAGTAGTAAATATATTAAATATATAATATAATTGTCGGGTTTGGGAGTTTGGACCAGTAAACATATCACATTTTGTATTAATCCTAGATAAGACTGCAATCCCCCATACATTCAGTAGATGTCCAGTATTATAAGCCAATACTACTTAGCAGTACAATTTGATGTAATATATAGAGTAAAACTTGTTAACAAATGACACCACGGTAGTCTAGTTTAACTTCTCTTCTTCACATATCCTGTTTAGCGACATACCTTTCGAAGTGGGACAAGACTGAAAAGTCCCAAGAAGCTCACAATAAACAAGAAGCCCATCATCCACCACAAACCAGGGTTAATCACATCCTGGCCACGATTACCAGGGTAATCCGGACCAATAAGATTATATGTTCTCTCATCCATAGCAATCAAATACGAACCAAAACCACCTGAGAAAATCCGATTCAAACATACATCAAAAATCGATTTAAGTAGATTTAACAAGACATAAACAAGGGAAAACTGATGAAAACAATGTACAATAATCCGATAGTAGGAGCGCAATATTCATGTAAATAATCTGTAGAGCAAGATAGCATATATTCTGGAAATAAACTTTGCCTCTAGAAGGGTCTGATCTGAACTGATCATGTATTGACCAGGTTGTTACTATTCCTAAATCACTACCAACTAATCAGCCCAAACGTCAAGTACTGTCAAAATTCAAACCCATAAACATAGCTATGCCCTAACTAGCGAAATAATTTCTTTTTGAATACATTATAAATAAAAATAGGGGAAACAAATATTTAAGTGTACCATTTAAGGTATCATCAAAGCAGCAGTTCAAAATCAAAGTTATATAAGTCAAAATTAGCATAATGCCACATCCTCGTTTCACTTTGCATGAAGCATATAAAATAACGCAAACTAACATTACTTCTCATAGATCCTCACAATCAAATCCCATGTTTCCTAATTCACAATCCTCTAAGAATCAAAAGAGGCAAATCCAATATCATTTGGGGTCAAATCAGGTGTATTTTAGACAAATTACGAATTCATACACCAAATGCGATAAGAATAATTAAATCAAGTAATATAACAATCGAAAAATAATCAACCTCCCTTCATCTTTAAAAATGTTCCAACCTTCTAGCAGTTTTCGTGAACTTCAACAATGAAAGCCATATATTTATATAAATAATACTTCTTAGCACTCAAATCCCCTACTAAGCAAATCAAATACAACTGTGATTCAAGCAATAGCACAGCAAACAAATACAAGACCCCAGATTTCTCATAACCAATTATCATGATCTGCACAACATCAATGTCCTGCCAATGTAAATCAACATTGAATTCTTCATTGGTTTGCAACTTAAAGATCCCTTTACTCGACAGGAGAATACTATTTGTTCAGTCTTGTTGGAAATACTTCACATGTGAGGCAAAATCCCACATCGATAAAATAGTGGATAGTTGACTTGCATATATATATCGGTTGAGCTAATCTTCCTACTACCATATGGTTTTGGGAAATAATGAAATTCACCAAGTGTATATGCAAGTCAATGCTCTTGACCCGTGGGTTTGTGGGCCCGAGCCCACGGGTTTCCCGTATCCACACGAGTGGGCCACGGTAAGATTGTGTGACGAATTGTCACGGCCTAATAAGTTTTATCAATCTAGTACAACATTGAAGATTCCATTGTTATAGCTCAAGATCCCGAATATCAGTTCCTAGGACTAAAAATTGCTGAACTCACATTCAGCTTAAGTGGACTAAAAATTGTTTATAGCCAGGAAAACATCAAAGAGGCAACATAGCTTCTTGTCAATCAAAGCTCACGTTGATGTTCTCATTGGTTCATAACTTAATAACCATCATAATTTGGACTAAAAGTGAGATTGACGCATTGAAATGCTTAAAAAATCAAGTCAACTAACAATACACATCACAAATCCTCACAATCAGACCCAGAAAATGCATACAGAAAATTAGGTAACAATAATCCAATCATGTATTGCAAGAATCACATCACATAAAATCCAAACAAAAAATAGCCAACAAAAACAAAAAAAAAACTTTGCATTAAAAAAGTCAAAGGTAGAAACTTTACCACTAAAAGCAAGTCCATAACAAGCAACAACACAAGTCTGAATAACAGTATTCTCCTGTCGAGTAAAGGGCTTAACAGAAAACCCAAATTTGGATAGAACACTAGTCCATGATTTAACAAAAAAGAACCCTAATAACCCAGCAGCAACATTAAGAGAAGGGATAATCCCAACTGTTAAATTAAGCTTATGGGTAATTATGCAGAATAGAGTACCCAATAAAGCACTAACTCCTAAACCTCTAAATGTAATCTGATCTTTCCAATCTGGGATTTCTTCTTGTTTGATTATTTTATCTGATTCTTCAATTAAGGGTTCTGAAACCTCTAATTGTGTACCCATTTTTGTCAAGTTTCGTTGTTTGACGAAGAATTGATGAAGAAAGTTGAAACTAAGAGGTAAGATGGGAACTGTAGAGAAAGATGAGATACTCTATTCTGTATGATATAATAATGGATTTCTTTGAAGATGCAAAAGGAAAGATTGATAGTTTCAAGAAAAGATTTTACGTCAAAATTCAAAAAAAAAAGAAGAAAAGATTTTACGTCACGTTGGTTTAAGATTCCGGAATTTTACTGGATAGTGATGGAGGTGGGTAGTTTGTGATGGGAATAAGATCACAAGTTTTTAACTCTTAATTCATTTTTTTTTTTTTTTTGAGATAAACTCTTAATTCATTTATAAAGCGGTTCGAACGCAAACTGTGAGTTACATAAACAAATCGTAAATGGTACCATTTTATAAATATTTAAATAAATTATGATAAAGGGTAATGTTATTTAAATCGCTATTTTTATAATATATAATTTTTATAATTTTTCATGATACGTACTTAAAATATTAAAATTCAAAATTTGCTACAAAATACTTGTAAAACATAAAGTGGACAAACAAAAAGAAATAGAAGGAGTACTATTCATATATGGGTATTATATAAATAACGTTTAATATTCATAGAGTTATATAATAAAATTTTGCTGAAATGAAAAGATTGAGTGCAAAAGTATCACGCATATTGAAAACTAAATAACTATAGTCTATTCTATTATTTTTGAATAATTGATTATTTTTAGATGCAATAATTTTTTTCTGCAATATCAAGGTCCTATGATGAGTGCAATTATTTGCACTTATTGTGGTTATTTATATGCTCGTTTTCGATGGTTTAGTGGAGATCTAAGGCTATTTGTAGCTCGTTTTGCTCTATTTTCTATTTTATGGTCAAATTGTGAAAAAGTGAGTAAATCATATGCATGTGTGTGTGTTTATTGTGAAAACCATGGCTAATTGTGCTAGTAGGACATCAAGAAAAGATCATGTGGTTTTTGGTACCAAGTCATGTGAAGTAAAGAGGCCAAAGATTAAGTTTTCCAAGTGATTTCAAGGCCTGCACCATAAGTCGAGTCGGATAAAGTGTGCTCTCAAGCCTCGACAACTCAGCTAAAAACAAAAAATGGCTCTATTTTCAGACGTAAACACCGACTCGACGTAAGTGAAGGAAGGGTAACCGCCACTCAGTGGTGAGTACTGACACCAGAATGATTTTTCCAGAAGAGAAAGACGAGTCAGGATGGCTCTTCGTGGGAATCGACACGGCGTATCTTTTTCAGCCGATTTTGTTTTGCGACGGTTCTTCTTCTCAAGCAATTTAGTCAATAGAGATTAGCAAGTTCATTATAACAACTTCCTTGTGTTCGAGCTACATCTACACATACACCGTGCGCTTGCACTTAAATTAAATTTGCACATAAAGTTTTTGAACATTTTGAACATTGATCCCGAAATCGAGGCCACAACTTATACACTAAACGCAATAAGGAGACGAGCTAGACAGAAAGCGGTAAGACATGTAAGAATGGTGAAATAACCCCTTTGTTTTACTTTGACAGTGTGACGACATTGTCTGAAACAGCCCAAATCGACGTAAACAATATTATAATACTGTCTACAAAGCACAACGGAAGACTTATAAAAGTCTGGGCTGAATCCGACCTGTGGCTCGATAGCCACGATAAACTAATATCAGAGTATTTAAAACTTTTTACATTAAATAAGTAAATATTATTTACAAAACATTATAAAATAATTACAAGTTAATTTACAAATATCTATTAATTTACAAAATGTGTTTCAAAAATAAGTCCTCGCCTCGCACGTATCACATAACACATGTAGACATCCTCTCCACATCAGTTCAACCTGAAAATGGATCTATCCCCCGTAAGGGATAGGCCCCATCAAAGACTGTCAACAATTGAATTGTTGAGTAATCCAACAAACTATTACATTTATATACAGGTCATTAACAAACATCTCCAATTCAATCTTTTGCTCATTTGGTATCTCCTATGAAACATTAATTTATCAAACTCAAACTCTTTTAAAAGACTGTTTGATATCGACATAAATACGACTAAAAACCTTTGGTTCATAGTGAATCAAAACACGGCTATAACTTTACAAGTTAATAGCGAAATCAAAATACAGCTATTACTTTACAAGTAAATAGCGAAAGTCAAAAATACGGCAAATGAAACATATGAATTCATTTGCAAAACAAACAAAACTTTATATACCAAACATATTTATTCAAAACTCATATTAAACACAATAATATAACAACACTTTAAAAACGTGGGAATATATGGACCGTCAGAAAGTAGGCTTGATCTAAATCCTAAGAATACGGGTGATCGTCATCACCGAAAATACGGTTCTTGCAAGAACGAAACGGGATCGGGGGCTCGAGACCGATCCGAAAAGCATTACCTATTATCAAGCTATAGGATTTCATAATAATCCAGATATGAATATCCGTTGTCAATTTCCAAAAACGAACATTTTTCAATGTCAAACAATTCAATATAAAACGAATTAATAAATCACTTCATTTTCTTTAAAATCAATAATCATAACTCATTTTCATAGTACAATATTTAAAAGCTTATATCTATAAAGCTATGAACATATAAAACATAATTTTGATCAAGGATTAAAAGCAAGGTCAAATTCCAAAGTTTCGAACACCAAATATTATACGATTTTGCTTAAATATAATTAGCAGTAATACCACACCTTATAAAACATAACTTGAACTTTAAAATACTTAAATTAAATTTAAAAGATAATAGTGTTTATAGGATTACCTTTCTACGCATGAATAGCAATCAATAATTAAAATACTAATCAATTCATCATCAACCTTCAACATGTAAAAGGTTGAGTTACTATCAATGGAGTTTAACCAATTTTATACAAATGTGAAATCCCAATATCCAACTTAGATCATATCCAATTGACATTAATTAATCAAAACTCAATTGATACTTATGTTCCCAAATTTATACTTGAACCAAACACCCTTATTAATCAAATAAGAACTATAACACAACAATACCAATCAATAAAGAAAGAATAATAACCATAATTTGGTCTCAAATACCCAACAATTAATCTTAAACATTAAATCAAAAGAATACCCAATTTGTTTCATATCATTTAATCCTACTTTAAGAATCCCGTATTAGTATCATAACAGGACACCTATTAGTATTTTGGTCATAACTTCCTCATACAAACTCGTATAGAGGCGATTCAAGTGGCTATGCGACCATGACTCAGAGATCTACAATTATTATGAAGACACTAAAGCCCACAAACAATCAGATCTGGCCCAAAATACCAAAACAGAATGCTAATTCTCGAATTTCATGACAGCCTGTTAGTATTACACTATTTTGAACATAACTCTCTCATACGAACTCATTTCGAGGCGTTTCAAGTGCCCACGCGACCGCAACTCGAAGCTCTACAACTTTCATGAAGACACCAGAAGCTAAAAACGAACACAACAGCACAGAAAATCACAAAACAGCAGGACCTTTTTTTTTATCTGAAATTTCAGAATCGATAGTACATAATTTTGATACTAGAAAATTAAACCTAAATGACCATTACTAATCAACATCAACAAGAACCCAATTACTAATTGAACACATATACTCCAATTAAATTCAGATTGATGCTTAAATTTGAATTAAAGCCCTAAATTAAACCATAATCACTAACTACTACCAAAATTCAACAATCATTGTTTATACTTAAGAACATAAAACTACTTTAAATCATTCAATTTATACTTAAATAAATAGTTTGTGGGTTACCTTAATCATCATTGAAGAACACACTTGCAAGCTTCAAAAGACATGGATGAACTAGCTAACTTCAACACAATCTTTAATCACCATTAAAGAACCTTTCAATTTTCAATCTTGAAGTTTAATTTGAGTCATAAAAGATCTTGATAGATGAATCTAGTTCTCATTTCTTCAATAAACCCAAATTTTACACTTGAATTGATATAAACCCTAACCTTAGTGATGATTGGAACTTGATGATACTTAATCAGTTTGCTTCTAATAACATAGGGCTTTTGATAATCAAAGCAATTGGAGTTAAATTCTGAATTTTGGTGTGTTTTGGAATAGAAATAGTGAAGTAAGAGTAATTTTAATTCTCTGCAAGGAAGTGAAGGATGATGAATCCTGATGATGAGTATTGAGGTTTATGAAGAGGTGGGTTAGTAAATAGATTGACACATTCTATAAATGACTCGTGCATTATTTTCGTCTATTTTCAATTACGCTCAATTTTCTTTGTATCACTTACTTCGAACCCAAATTTAATACAACCGATATCCATAAGTAATAAAACATTAATCTGAGTCCCAATAAAATAACATAATTAAATTTAATCCCCAAATTAATTTAATTGATTACTATTAATTAAGCCGCTAAAATAGGACTGTCTCACTATCGGTGTCGCTGCGGAGGAGTTTGACCAATTACAGGTTATTTCGTCCTGACACCCGAATAATCTCGGCAATTAATAACAGAGGTTTTATAATTTAGGTAAAACATGACTTGATATTACTTACATAAAACTTCAATATTTATATTACACACCATACAAATTATTGTACTTATAATCCATTACAATTTATAAGTATCAAATTTAACTAATCTCCAAAAACCGTCCTTGCCATGCTAATTAATCCATAGACATAAGTCATACCGTTGATACTTTTAACTTAATAGATGCTCCTTAAGAAACATATAAAAACTAAAACACGTAACTGAGTTTTACTTACAAATTTATCCTACAAATGACTTCTTATGTCGTAATTAATCGTTTATTTAATACACGAATATATCAAAGCTTTTGCTAGCCTTAATTTCAACATATAAATAAACTATTTTCACAGTTTATACCAAAAAATGCCATATTCCATGGTAAACAATATTTAAGGATAACTTTAAAATGTCAAAAGACAATTCACACTACGTCTTAATTAAAAAATAGTATCGACTTTATAAATCAAAACTTACGAGTAAAACAATAATGCGTTTTGCGGGAACGAATAGAATAGGGCTTAATCCTAATCTATGAACTCAAATTTAAATGGAAGTGACCAAAATGGATGACTTTCGTCAACCAAACAAAGGAACCGATGAGCTCTAAAATACCGGCCCCAAATTAAGATAAAGGACTACAAACTATGTTTCACACCCGGCCGGCACGCAATGTCCGTTATCTAATTCCCACGTGTTTTGACTTTATTAAACGTAATGTATTACTTAAAAGCTTTTCTAAATAAGTTTTTAATTAATCTAATCAACAAATAATTAATTACAAAGTAATTGTCACAAGACCACCTCAAATATATACAATTTAATCTCTAATTCATAATTTGACTTAACTTTAAACTTTAGTATTACCATATCAATTATATTTGATCTGGCCTATGTCATTCTAAATAGCATATACCATTTGTACAGTTTACACATAACTTATGTAATGACCTAAAATGAAGGGCAAAACGAAATATATAATTCTGGGTTCGTACTATGGCTCGTCAGCCGTGCACTCACGCGTGAAGCGCGAACTCGTGAGTCGTGAGTCGTGCGACCTTGTGCGAGCCACGACCTCACTTCAGGTCAGCTCTGTTCTTCGACATAATCAGCAGCCCAAATTTCATATTTGCAATACAACCTAGAAATTTAGGAAAAATTGTCGGGAATAATCCCATCTATTGACAATCCGCTGTGAATAATCCGAACTATTGATTATTTATGAATAATCCCACATTTCCAGTTTGTTTGCTCGTGGCACCCCCAACCGATCTTTAACCGGCTACTATAGGTTGTATTTCATCTATCATCTTCATTTCATTTGTATTTCATTTTCAATCAAAATTTAAAACTTCTCAAAACAACCCACCATAATCAAAACTGCTGTGCAATTCTTCAATTCTTCCTCCCAAAAGCTGTCACGCCATAATCAATTCTTCAACCCATCATCTTCATTTCGAAGCTGCTGTGCAATTCGTCCTCTCATCTTCAACCCACCATCTGCAATTCCTCCCTAAATTAGGGTTTAGTTTCGAATAGGGATGTTGTGTGATTCAAGCTGCTGTGCGTGGGTGGAGTATTTTTCGAAGCTTGGTGTTCATTTACCCAGGAAAAAAAAATTAAGCTTGTTTTATGGAGTTGGAATTAGTGGAAGAAGCAAGAAGAACAAAATAGAAGAAATAAAGTAAAGAACAACAACAAAAATGAAGAACAATGGGGTTTTTTGGAGGAGAAGACATGAAAATCAGTAGGGATGAGTTGGAGATGCCACGAGCAAACAAACTAGAAAGGTGAGATTATTCATATATAGTTCGAATTATTCACTAATAATTTCCAACTTTCATATATCGTGAAGTACAATCTAATTGAAGTCTTGAATATGCAAATAATAAATATTAAATTAAACTAATTACGTAAATAACTACCTTAAAAGCTTCTTTAACAAATATCCAAAAGACGAACACAAAAAATCTTAAGATACTTCAATGGAGTCTCTTTTGATCCCCACAATATTACGCCACTACCGAAAATAAACCCGATCAAACCCGATAGCAAAAATTTGCAAGAGCCTTTGATTACACTTTGATTAAGTCTATGCTAATTGCTAATCTTTAACCCAAAAGTGATTTCCAACTAAAGAAATGATCTTTTAATAACCCTTTAACATTTGAGAAAAATTAAATTGGGTTCTTTTGTGGACTTTGATTACTAACGAGATGAAGAGAAATTGATAATAATAGTTTCAGATTTTTCCTCTACTAATAATACCCATTTTCAATGCTTAATGAAGAAGGACATGAATGTGATGAGTCATAGGGTTAATAAGTAACACATATACGATTAGAGGTGTTGAATGGGGCGGGGCGGGACGGGTCAAGCCTTTTTAAATCCAACCCACTTTGACCCATTTTTTAAAAGTTAATAAAAACAATTTTTTTATTATATTTTATGACCCGTTGGGTCGATCCACTTATGTTTAAAATAATATCATTTAAAAATAAAAAAAAAGTGGCAAAATTTTTTTCGCAATTAATTCTTATAATTACCCGACCCAACCCGGCCCGACCCTTTAATATGTAATACTAAGAATGTTGTTATTGTACTTTATTTTAATATTAAAGTTTATCCTTTAAGTTATACACTCTCCTATTCAGCCTAATCATCCCATTTTCATTTAGGGCGAAGTCACCTTAAATGTGCCATTTCCATTTTTGGTATAAAATTTTTACCCTTATACCCTTACTTCACTTAACTTATTTACTTATATACCATTATTAAACTCAACTAATTTACTTTCCTTTTTCCTAAACAATCAATTACACAATCCTAATCTAAACATAATTTAATTACCCCCTTAAATTTAAACCCTAAATTACCCACCCCACTCTTTTATACCTATTTCCCTTTATGTCCTTCGTCGTCTTCTCTCTCAAATCCTTCCTTCATTGTTCTTCAAACTCTAGATGGGTTTTCTGGTTTCTTCTTCATGTATTTGGGTTGTTTTTCTCTCGTCTTCTTCAATATCTCAAATCCTTTCTATTCTTCGTTGTCTTCTCTCTCTTAACTGTGTTCATGTAAAACCCAAAAACTCCTACAACCTCACCTCTCTAGAACCCTAACCCGCCATTAATTCACCTCTGAAGAACCTAACCTTCCCTGATGTTTCCCCGATCAAAATCCCCAAATCGCCTCTATCAAACCCTAACTATTATGATTATGAGTTTATTGACTCATATGAGGACGGATGCTCTTTAGTTGAGACAGATCCAAAGTGGGGTAGAGAACTAAACTCTGAAAGTTAACCCATTTACACTCCTAAGCTTGATATATATATCCGGATCGTGTGTACTCTTCAGCTGATGTTGTTTTCTCTAACACTGATCGTGAGGATGAAGATTGGCTAGAAAAACTTGGGCTATTTTTGAGTAGATTTCTATTCCTACGGGTGCTTTATGGCTAATGATGATTTTTGTGATTTAGGGTTTGTCAATGCATTTTTTCAGTTGCTCAATGATTTTTTTTGAGAGCACATTTTTTTGCCACTAAAAAAACAAACAAAAGAATAAAGGTTTGGATTGTTTTCAGTTGCTCAATGATTTTTTTAGAGCATATTTTTTTAAGAGCACATTTTTGTGGTATTGTTATTGCGCCTCATTGTTACTGTTGTTTCTGCTATTAATTTTTTTCATTTTCCTAAGATATTGATGTTGTCTTGCTGGTGGATATGTTGATCTTTGTGCTGACTTTTGTGATGGTAATGTTGTGCTGGTGTGTGATCTGTTGTTCATTGTTTACGGCTCCATCGAGACCCTCTTATTATCCTATCATGTCAATCAATTGGTTCATTGTCTCTGTATTGATTCTTGTGAATAATTGTTGAAGAGATTCAAGTACTAATTGTTTGTCTACACTAAGATAGTCAGGAAATGTCCCATCCCTAGCAGTCTTTGTTTTGTTCATATGTGGGATATGGTAGTCAATACCCCTTTGCCTTTTCATGGTTTCAATCATACAAGCTTGTAGTGTAATGAACACAAATCTCAATCATTGTGCACTTAAATTGTCAAATGCATTTTTCACAGCACTTAGTAATTGTAGGCTGCTTTCATATATTTCAAAGCTTGAATTGACATAAAAAAACCTAGGTCTAGTACATTCATGTGGGGTGAATTTGGTGGTTGTTGTACAAGTTGTATAAAATTTCATCTTTCATTGCCTCCTCCTTAAATTTACTGTCATTGTGCGCTATGTGTGGCTTTGCATTATCATGTTGAATGAAAATGTGCTTTGACATACCGTGTGGCCACTTAGCTCTTATGGTGGGTAGGACATTAGTGATGAGCATTGATCTCATGTGCTCTTTGGTTATTGACTGTATTGATTTGGTCTCCAATTCCCCCCTCTTTCTGTTCTTTGAGCTCCTTTTGGAAGGCTCTTGAGTAATAAAAGGCCATATTCCTATCTTACCATAAAAAAACACATCACCATTTTAAAAAATAGGATTTGCAACAGCACACATGAACATCATTTTTGGGATGAATCGTTTGGATTGACATTTCCTATGAGGTTCTACTTCACCCGATGCTAGGTAGTAAGTATGTGATTCCCGGGTTAGATAAAAATGCTTTTCATCAATGTGAACAATGTTAGTATGTGGTTTAAACTGGAAAGAATCATTGTGTTCAACATATTGCAACTTAGATAATGCAAAATTTAACTATTGTGTAGTTTGTTGTTGTCATTCAATGTGGGTTTGATTGCGTTTGTATGCAATCTAATTATTTTGTCCTTTTTCCAACTACACACTATTGACAGTGATACTTCCATTTGCTTTGTCACTGAATGTTGAGTCCATTTTAGTTCAAATTTGATGGACTTGAACTTCTCCTCATCAAATTGAATTTTGTTGGGTGTTTTTCTCCCGATCCTCTTGTTGTTGAGATTGATGGTTGTGCTGTTGTTTTCCCTTTGCTTTTGAACTTTATTCTATAACCTTGTGATTGTTTTCCTACACACTTCGCACTAGCTCTGTTGCAAGTTTATTGATTGTACCTAGTATCAGTTTTCCCTTCTTGTTTAATTTGCACAATAATTTTTGCATTATTTGTGTTTTTGGTTGGCTGGACAAATAATTGTTTGGAGCCATTTTTTTACTTCTAGTTGTAATTAATGTCATAGATGACCTTGGTATTCATGGTAATGTCCCCTCCTTGTGTGCTGTTTTCATTTATAGCGCCAATGATAAAATTTTTTTGGTTTCTAAATTACTCTTTTGTTTGGCGCATGATCTCCTCTTTTGTATGCTGTTTGGGTTTCTAATTTTCTTTTGGCGCCTGATCTCCTTTTCAGTTTGATGTTTGGTTTTTGATTTCTGTATTTTTTTTGGACATCCATTTTGTTTTTTTGATTTAAAATGGGATGGTACAATGATTTTTTTTTATACAAAAAAGAAATTTTGGTTGTTTACAATACTATGGCTTATTTTGAGAAATTTAATGCATTAGTTTTTTTTGTTAACATGGAAAATCTGAAGTCGAAGATCGGGAAAAAATTTTGACTCACCTTATAATCCGAACTATGTAATTTAATGCATTATTTTGAGAAATTTAATGCATTAGATAATTAACCCGAACTATGTAATTTTCCGTGATTAAAAAAATTAACCACTTTTGAAGGTGAAAATTATTCACCATTTTAATATTCCAACAACTATGTTCAAATTCTGAGGGAATCATTAATTCCCTAATCAATTCACTTAAAATCCATAACACCACTCTCTCTCCTACCCTAAGGGTTCCATTTTGACTCACCTTATAATCCGTGAAAAGTCAAATGGAACATTTAGGCTGCATAGGAGGGAGTAGTAAATTTCTAAGTTATTATATAAAATTTCTATTTTATTATTGCTTGTGTTAATTATTTAAATCGAGCATTTACTATAATAAATTAAATGAAATGGTTTTTTTTAGTGAAAGGCCTTAAAATACTTATAGGCCATTTGACCGTTATCATAGTAAAAACAAAAAGAGTTTGATTTACTTTTTTTAAAATTATTACAAAGCATTATTGTGATAATATTATAATACAATATAAAAGGTTATTTATGAGAAATTTTTATAAGTTACTCTCTCCTATTCATAGAGAATGAGACATTTGGTATTTTCACCAAAACCAAGGAGAGAGTAGGGTCCACAAGAAAGTCAACCATTTGAAAAAATAAATGACATAGATTAATTATAATTATTCCCTTCCTTTTACACCATTCAACTTAAGTTTCCCACTAAAAGTTGATTTCACTTTCCAATGGAGGGAAAATTAATTTTTTTATAGAGAAGAAACTTGAAATCAGATTACATTCAATAATCATTCCTATTACATTAATTAAATAATTAATCCAACTACATCAATTACATAAATTAGAGTACTTACATTAACCAAAAGATTACATGAAGCTTACGAAACATATTTACTTTAAAATTAAACAGTACAAAAAGTGAAAAACATCACAACTGTTCTGATTTTGTCATCCAATTCCATCTTCGTAGCTTCCAAAAATGAGTTGCTGCTGGATTAGTCTTCAAATAAGCAGTGGATGACTATATTATACCCCACTGTTTTGAAATTTTTTGGTGTGGAGCCAAAATTTAAAATCACACAAAAAAGTCCATCATCAATTTTTGGGTGGGGGGGGCCAAAAGTGTTATACACCCCCTGAATTCAGAACACACATTGATTATATAATTAGAGTACCCGCCATTAACACAAGAAACTAAATTCAGATTTCCTCTTAAATACAACCAGTCAAAAGTCCTTCATTAATGGCTCCAAAAAAATTGTTATATAAAGCAACAAAAACACAATCATCCAACAATTGTTAGTATCCATCAAACCCGGAGATGGAAAGCCAACTCAAGGGATAATTAATGATCGGGCTTGATCGGGACTTTACGTCCTTCAAAATGTAATACCGCAAGTGCACGGCGTAGCTTAGTACGACGGCAAGTACGGGTCGAATCCACAGGGAGTGGGGGTTATGTCAGTGGTTTCTCAATCGATTAGTTAGCTCAAAAACGTATAAAGTAGTGTTTGGAGGTAGAACTAAATTAGCAAACAATTAAAAAGAACGGAATGAAAAGCGAAAAGCAATTAAGAACACAATAAACTAAGGCAATTATAAAGTAATCAATTAGCTAAATAGGCATAGGCTAGGCTTTCTCACCATGGTAGTCTTTCCTAACTTCAACCTAAGGACATGGTTATGGGTTGTTATGAGGAAGAACGTATCTTAAATACTAATGTTCTCTCTCGAGCAACAATAGCTTCCTAAAACATACTTAACCACCTATTCTCATGGAGCTAAGCATAAATTAAGACATGGAGCACACATTCATTATTTCCAATCAAAACATCTACCTATTCTCATGGAGATGATTCAACTTTTAAGCATAGATTATCATTAAAAATCGACTCTCGCCCTCAATTCAACGACACTAAACAAGATAGCAAAACCTATACTAAACCATAAACAACACAACCAATGCCAAAGGTCAAGATAGCAATTCAAACTATATACATGGTGATTATGCCTAGCCTAAGCCAAAACAAACTACTCACACATATTCATATTGAAATTATAGATTGCAATAAAGCCAAGAATCATAGATGAATGAATTAACTATTGTATCTTAACAAGATGAATGTAATCAATTGAAGAACAATCAAGCAAAAATATATGAAAGCAAAAGCAACAATAACTAAATAACATGAATTGAATTTAATGTAAATAAAGATAGAAATTACTCTTTGGTGAACAAAATGAATGGATGATTCAAAGTAATTCCTTCCAAAAGCTCCAATTCAATACACCAATAGTTGAAGAAATCCAAATGGAAAAGTGTTACAATAAGGAATGAAACTAAGATTGAAAATGAAATTGCAAGTGTTTGATTTGAAAGTGAAATTATACTAAATGCTAACTCTCTATTGAAATAAAAGCTAAGCAAATGAAGAATAAATAAAGATTACTCTAAGTGATGGTGAAAAAATTAATTTTGGTTTCCCCCCTGATACTAAAGGGAAATGCCACCCTAGAGATAGGGTAGGGTGGCTACCAAAGTCCTTTCAGCAGCAAAAATAAGGAAACAAATCTAATTGGACCAAAATGCTTCTTATAAGAATCGCGAAAAGTCTTTGCTAATTCGCTCGACAGACAGCTAGCTCGACACAGTCGGCGAGCATCAGTACTGGCCGAAACATCGGAATGTGGACGAAGGATTGAATTTGAGTCGCTTCGACCAGAAGCCATCTCGCTCGACCGTCGGCGGATGTCCGCTGCCTTGGTCTTGGCTGCAGATTGATCGAAGCTACGGAAGTTAAAATTCACTTCGCCGCCATATTGCTCGACCGTCGGCGCCTCAAGCATAGCTTAAATAAGCTTCTGATCTCAACTATGGGTCTCAGGATGCTCGAGCCACCTTGGCTCGACCCAGATTAGGTCGAGTGGCTTTGAAATGGCCTATTTTGGCCCTCGTTTCGGCTTATCTTCTTGACTTGGCTTATCGAGGCCTTGCTTCCTTAAGTTTTTTGGAGCTGAACGAGCAGCGTATGCATCAAAAGTGCTTGATTTAATAAGTTTAACCTGAAATTCAACAAAACAACAAAATACCACACCAAGCGTAAAATCTTACATAAAACAAGCATCGCTGCATCAAATCTCAACATAATTCAATTAAACAACGGGGATAAAGTATGAATAAAATGTAGTTAACAGGGCTACTCAACACAATTGCTTTAGGAAGACCATAAGTAGATTATGTTTTGAGGTCAAAAAACAAAGACAAGATGGAGGTGTCATCGACATTCAACATAAAGAAAAAGGGTGTTCCAAACGCCAAGAAAATAGTATTCGATGAAGAAAAGTTTAAGGGGTTGGAGAACTCAAAAAAAATCACCCAACAAGCAATTGTAAGAGTAATGCAAATTAGCCAAACAACGGCGTTTAGATGGAAGGAACAAAAATTAATCCGAAAGCACACAAATGCAATCAAACCATTTCTCAACGACAACAACAAAATTGAAAGGTTAATTTTTTGTTTATCTAGTTTGACTATGATTCACTCACAAGTAATTTCAAATTTATAGATATGTCAAACATTGTGCATATTGATGAAAAAGTATTCTACTTAACGAAATGCAATCAAACCTATTATCTAATTCCCGGAGAAATTGAGCCCTATAGGGAAATTCAA
This sequence comes from Amaranthus cruentus, assembly GCA_019425755.1. NCBI lineage: Eukaryota > Viridiplantae > Streptophyta > Magnoliopsida > Caryophyllales > Amaranthaceae > Amaranthus > Amaranthus cruentus. The sequence goes on from CM033452.1 coordinate 19,415,805, forward strand.
TCAAAAAGATTTCTACCAAAGATCATGTTTATGTGTGCAATTGCAAGGCCTATCTTTTCTCCTAATGGGGAGTGTTTATTTGATGGGAAAATAGGAATATGGCTATTCACACATATTGTTCTTGCATTGAGAACATCCAAAAATAGAAGAAGAGGGGATTTAGAAGTCAAACCAATTCAAATAATAACTAAGGAACAAATAAGGTTGATGTTGGTGGATAATATCTTACCCGCAATTAGAGCTAAGTGGCCACAAGGTTGTTCGAAGACTATATACATACAACAAGACAAGTTTCAACACTTGAAGGTTTTGACATCAATTTAATCCACAACCCATTCCCCCGACATGAATGTACTTGACTTGGCATTTTTTAGATCAATACAAGCTTTGCAACATCAAAAAGCATCATACAATTATGCGCTTCGGTCTGGGAGCCTTTCGAAACATGAAAATCAAAACATGTAGAAATGCATAGATAACATTAATAGCATGTAGAATTCAAGTGTTCAAGAGATTGGGTGGTATTAATTACTCAATACCACACATGGGTAAAAGCAAGTTGGCAAGGGAAGGAAGATTACCAGATTATTTACATGTGGACTATGAATTAGAGGTTGAGGTTGTACATCATCTTAGTTCAAGGGTTGATAATGCTTTCCTTAGTGAATTGGTGTCACATATGGGGGTGGAAACTGAAAACCTAATGACGAGTTTTACGCTAACAACCATACATGTTCAACAAAGTAATAACACATCCACAACCATCGCTTTAACATCTAACATGGCATAGATCAAACATGGAAATCAACAATGCAACTTTTTGGGAATCAACAATGCTTTTGTAACATGTAAATAGTAGAACATCAATGCTTTAGGAACATGTAATATGTGGAACAACAATGCTTTTGCAATGATACATCAACGTTAAGAAACATGCACACCCTCAGGAAATACGTTTCACCATAGTTTCCACACAAAGAAAGATATGAAGGGTTCCCCACGAATAAATATTCGGGCATACCCAACATATAATCAAAGTTGCTACACAAAGGAAGATATGAAGAAAGATATAATCAAAGTTGCTACACAACACTGACAAAATGGACGATATGTTGCTTCAACATCTACTGCCATCAGGAAATATGTTTCACCTTAGTTGTTCACAAAGGAAGATATGAAGGGTTCGCCACAAACAAATGGAGTATTTGGGCATACCCGACATATTTCAAGGAAAATTTGCTCAAAATAATCTCAATTTTCACCCGTGGGCCAAAAATAATTCTAACTATCATTTATTTTTTAATACTACTTGTGGGGCCACGTGCTACACACGCAGTCCTTCAAGTTACACTATTAAATTTTTTAATGCTATCTTACAAATTTCTATTAACAATCATATGAATAAAAATATTAAAATGTCAATGTATTGTAAATGTGTGAAAGATATAAGGGTTGAAAATGTATAGGTAGTAGTTGGCAAAAGCATCAAAGTAAAGCATGAAAACATATTAAAGATTTTATATGTTAAGCCATGAGGCATAAAAACGTATAGGTAGTAGTTGGCAAAAGCGTCAAAGTAAATTACTACTTGTAATTATAGTTATCATTTAGCTACCATAAGTCGAAAACTATAATGTATAAAACAATTGTTTCTTTGGGCATTTATTATTTGGCAATAACACAATTAAAGAAAAGGTCCCCATTATGAATTAAATTGATTTCAATTGCACTTGTAGCAAATAAAAAATAAAATTAACCTTGTTGTAACAAACACGAAGAAAGGAAAGTTATTTATAAAGTTTGATAAACAACTCATAGCTAGCAAATTGCAACACTAAAAGTCATATAAAACAATTTTTACAAGTTTATAGTAAGGGTATGGCATGAGATTATTTAAATATTCTCTTTACCAAAAAAATTTTTAACCGAGATAACTCATACATAATTGCTTTGTCAACAACATACATACAAATTACAGAGTAGAATGACAAAATGAAATCACTTTGTCCCAATCGGGTTGTTGTACATGACTGCTACCAAAAGCAGAGGAAGACAACCTTAGTCTAACTACAAATATACGTCCTTGTGACAAGCATACACGAAAGTTCAATCAGACAGACAAACTTTTCGTACGCGAGCAACAAAATAATTCTTAATTCCGACTTCTAAAGCACCATAAACTATCCTATTTCCATTGTCATCCGTCATCCCACCTCCAGAATCATTGACCGCGCTTGGGTTTTCCTTGTTTCATCTTCTATCCAAGATTTACATAAAGTAGCAAAAAAAATCAATGATAAAAACAAGCATACTAAAAGGAAATGTAAAGTTGAAAATTGTAGCAAACTAAGCTCCCATATATCTTGACATTATTAGCAAAAGTGAGTTTAAGTAGTTTGCTTGAGACAAGTTGGCAACATAATCGTTGTAGGTGACAGTGACACCACACAACCATTCCATTTCAGTCTCTAAAGGTACAATAATCCTCTATAATAATTTCAATGAAGCATACATAAAACCCTAAATGGGAAGGAGGATCATCAAAATAAAAAATAAATAAATAGAATATAAACCAAAGTGATATTCAATAGGACTTATGAGAAAGCACAAAAAATTTCACAAGAATTCACCATATTTATTTACAAACATTATCTAATAGCCATGATTAGTTTAGTTTGTACTAAGTCAAAAATTATTCAAATAATCAATCTCACACTAATCCTTTATTCCAAACTCCTATTGCACTCTTAATACTAATTATAAGCTAAATACATGCCCATAATCCAACTTTTACTACTAAACTCTTAGGAGGTGTTTGGTATGAATTGTTTTATACTAAGTAAGGGATTCAATTACCTTTACTCCATATATTTTTTTTTACCAATCCTTTCTAAAGTAATGATACCCTATTTTATCCCCTTTAGTCAGTCAATCTTAACTCATTTTCCTTAATCATCCCAATATAACTCAACTATATACTATGTTTCACCCATTAAACTCCAACTCCCTTAATCTACACTCAATACCCAATGCAAAAACTCACTCATGACTCTAGTCCTTAAATCAAGTAAAAATATGGAATAAGATGACCAGATGAACAAAAAATAAGCCTCAACTCTGTTCTTCATCCTATTCATGTCGAAGATGTCCAAATCAAGCAAAACCTAGATACATTGCCCAACAAATTAAATGATTAATTTCACCGAATTGTATCCGCCCATAAAAAACTGCATTTGAATCATGGTCAACCCAAAATCATAAAGTTTCAAATAGAAATAGCACGTAAGTATCCAACTAAGAATCACTATATAAATCCAAACCAAGAACAAACTAACCAAATAATTCTCGTTTAATCAACACTATTGACTAAATTAATTCACTAAATTCACCAAACTCTACCTTTCATTAGAAATGATTAAGCTGAATTGTGCAAAAACCAGAATCATAAAGTTTTAACTGCAAATTACTCATAGGTATCCAACTAAGAATCACTACATAAATCCAAACCAAGAAATAACCATTAAATTCTCATTAAATCAACACAACTAACTAAATTAATTGACCAATTTCGCCAAACTCTACCTTTCCATTAGCAATGATTTAGCTGAATTATGGCCAACCAAAATCATAAAGTTTCAAATGTAATTAGCTAAGTACCCAACAAAAACTCACTATATAAATCCAAACATAGCAATCCCAATAAATTCTCCTTAAATCAACACTACCCAACAAAACATAAGAGTTATTTCAGCAAGAAATATAAAAAAGTAAGAAATTGTTAGCAAAAAAATTTTAAAAAATGTTTACAAAACTTACATTGCTTCCCTTCCAAGCTTAAGAAACTCGCTTAGTCATTAAAAAAGAGAGATAAAAAACCCAATGAAAAATCAAAACTTCGTAGCTAATTGTTGGTAACTTTCGCTCATTCTTAAAACCAAAACTCTCAAGTCTCAAGCTAACCTAAAGTCGAAATTTAGATCAAAGAACTGACATCAAGAAAGCAAAGGTAAAGTACACACATAGATCAGATCACGTGAATCTAGTTTAGTTCCAATAAAATTCATGCTAGAAGTTGCAACAACCATTCTAAGGACAAAAAAAATTTTGGATCTAGTTTAGAGTAACATTTATCCATACAAATTCATCCAATTCAATTTGAAGAGTGTAGAAGACCAGATCCATATTCTGCCCCACTGCAACGGTTTTGGTCTTTGTTGCTTCAAGTTGTTCCAACGCATTATCCTAAATTCAAAATTGGTATGAGATAAAAAATAGAAGAAAAGCATGAAGAGCCCTGAAAAAGCCGCTAGCTAGGTACAATCAACCGAAAAAGCTTTTGCCCATCGCTCCTCACCTTATCACCAATTCTTATGAAGAATAGAGATTTTGTCAAATGAACTTCTCGAACTTCACTTTCACCCAAGTTTTCTTCAATATCAGCTATCTTACACCTATATAAAAGATTACATAATAGTAAGGCACATCGGAGTATCAAAAATACAAAGCATAAGTATGCAACATGCAAACTACAAATGAACCAACTGCCACTACTCATTTCCTTTAAACTTTCCCATCTCAACAAAAACCAAACAACACATTAAGCATTAACCATCTACCACATAAAATGAACAACATGATCTACATTCTACAGTCAGCTAATTGTCAGATAATTAGAACTATTAACCAACTATTTATCAAATTAACCAAGCACGTACAATTGGTTTAAGTAAAAGATGACAAAGAGTTCTTTCACTACATACAAAGGAAAGATGACCAAAAAACTTAACTATTATTAACCCCTACAAATATATAATGCAAACAAATAAATCTAATAAACTAAATCAATCACTTTATACCCAACAAAATGGCAAACTTTGCTGATCTCACCACCAATTGATGGTCCAAGTGTTTCATTTCGAGTTTACATAGTGATAACATACTTGTACGTTGGGATAATGAAAGATACACTTTTCACTTAGTAATCACTAAATAAATCTAATTAACTAATTTAATCACTTTATACCCTCACAATGGCTAATTACTGGTTTTGGTTTCAAAAATTCAAAAATTGTTGTCTTTTAGGCATCCGATACACTTTTCACTTAAAGCTATTGATGGTCCAGGTGATAATCATGTTAATAACAAAGCCTAAAAAGATTAAAATGCAATCATCCATAGAATAACATAGAAATATTAAAATGCAACCATTCCACAAAAATGTTTTATAATTGCTAAAATTCATACATAATAACCCTCAACTCCACTTGATTAAAAACAACCTAACACCAACTTACAATTAACAATAACCAAAAAGATTTTGCACTATGGTAAGATGAGAGGTGGCAAATCATGTGTCTTGGAAGAAAGATTTTCATCTAAAAAAATCCACTCCCAAAATGAATAACCCGTACATCCAACTATCAAATATTGAACATAACTACATAACACTCCATTCCTATCATGAAGTTACCACTTACAAACATCTTAATGAAAAACATTAATCAGGCTAACGAAAAAAAATCATGATAAGCAACAAAGTTAGAATTATAATTGACATTATAACTTAAATGTAGAGTTTACCCGCAACTTTGTCGTTGTAATTACAAAGAGACTGTTTCGGAATGGCCCTAGATCGTAAACATCATCAGCAATTGTGAAAAAGGGCTACTAATTCAGTGAGCTATATAATAATGTCCATTATAATACTGCTATAAACTTTATGAATTATACTCATGTACTATCTATGAAATAAACAATTAAACTTAAAATGATGAAGAAATTTAAGCTATAATTTTCAAAATGCAACAATATTCACTTAACTACATAAAAAGCAACTATATTCTTTAACTATTCAGTTTGCTATTCAGGTTGCTCCTTTTCAACTTATTTGCCCAAAAACATCATGAAAGAAAATGTTACCAAAAAGACAAACTGATTAATTTTTCAAGAACATCATGAAAACAATACTCAGGTTGCTCCTTTTCAACTTGCCTACCCAAAAACAATACTTAACTAATCATATTTTTTATGTAGTTAAAGGGACATGATTTTTTTTATTAGTTAAAGGGGCATGATTTTCAACAATACCCTATTTAGTTTCTAGAGCATGATTTTTATGTCGTTAAAATAGTTAACTAATCACAATTTTTATGTAGTTAAAGAGGTATGATTTTCAACAATATGCTAGCTCTTTAGTTTCTAGAGCATCATGAAAACAATACTCACCTAACTAATCACTTTATCTGTTTCTAGAGCATCATAAAAACAAACTATTCAGGAAGTTGTCTTTTGGGCAAGCTAGCTAATGTACCGTACAAAAAGTTATTCACGACAATCCACAGCCATCAGAAACAACCTCATTATCACTAACAATGGTAAGACTACATACGTCCGACCCCAAAATCCCGCCTGATTGGAACCACTTAATGGCATCTAGATAAATTGAATGCTGTCAATGTTCCTTGAAATGACTTACGCAATCAGCGTATAACCACAAAATTAGGTAGCTGTCACTACGATAGCAACAAAAAAAAAGTAAAACAAGCCACAAAAAAATACCCAAACAATAAAAAACTAAATCTAAACATTGCTTTCTAGCAGATTTCACAAAAAATTCCAGAATCTATAGATCACATCACCAATTCTTGCTTTTGCTCGTTTCAAGGTACTACTCGCAAGAAGAAAAAAACACCCATCTCTCCATTTCTAATAAATTAGAAACTGTTTTTTATAAAAAGGAATTTGGATTCCATTAATGAATGAAAAGATATACATATCAAAATATGCAATTTAATTTAATTTGACTTCTATCAATCAATATTACTGAAAATCCAATAGTAAAAATCAGCACCAATGCAATAACTTCTTTTGTGCAGCAAATCATTAATCATTAAGAAATAAATGAAACCTAATCAAACTCATCAAAAATACTATTAAGGGGGTGTTTGACATGAGGGATTTGAGGAAGGGAATGAGACTTTGTCTCAAACATAAATCTAAGTCTTTGTTTGGTTAATAAGAATGGGAACAAAGAACGAGACTAAAATGGGAGAAAGTCTCCAAGAAAAATGTCTTGGGGGAGGGTAGGTATTTGACTTGAGATTTTCATTTTATCTCTTTCTTCTAAGTCCCTACCATGACAAATAAGCGATAAGACTTTTTTTATCTTCAATGTCTCAATTTAAAAGTCTCATCTTAAAGTCTCACAACTCTCATTCCCTTGTGTCAAACACCCCCCAAGTACAAATCAAACAAACTATTAAAGGAAAAAAAGTAAAAAACTGAAAATCAGAAAGTAATTTGTATTCTATTATTGAATGATTTTTTCAACCAAATTATACATTTTTATTTTCAATTTGACTTCAAATGATTATTTTCACCGTGTCAAATAGCAAAATCAACACCAATGCAATAGCATTTTTTATGTAAGAGTACAAAACATACAAGAACTATTAATATGAAGATCTTTCTATGAAAAATCCGAAACAATTAGCAAAATTAACCTTGGAAGAAATCCATAGACTTGAAACTCATATCCAAGCTTGTGTTCATCGACAAACTAATCTAAATCACCAACGTAAACTTGTGTCATTATTCCTACAAGGCATAAAAACAGAACCATGTAATCTTTCACATAAAATTGCTTGCAACTCACCTGAGTTTATTTTACTGTCAGCAATTGTTGCAACTGAAATGCAAGCAATGTCATCCTCTCCACACAAATGTTTTCTTTGATTCTGGGTAAATCTTATACATAAAATTGTTTGATTGATTTTTACCACAGGTTTGATAGAAAAGTTGTGCAACTTGTTTTCTGTTCATCCCATACGCTAGTTGGTTCAATGATTCTGACTAAGGTGCACCTAAAACTTCAAAATATGTCTTCAGATGCCTGAACAATTTTCATATCAAGGATTACTTAGATGCAAAATATTATGCCAAAATATATTTGATTTGTATTATGTACTAAAGTATATGAAATGATCAAGGTTAAACATTACATTGAGATATTGTAAGCCATCCTGTCAGCCTCCTCATCTATTGCTGGAAGCCAATTTTGTGTAGGCCTTGTGTTTACCAGATTTTCTGCAAATATAGTGAACAATAAGACTGTTAGATGTTTCCCTCACACAAACACTATATTACACGGACTCTATACCTATACCTGATACGAATACATGTCTAAGTGCCAACTTGGTTATTTTATCAGAAAAAACAAAAATGCCACAATTTTGAACAAAATTGAAGTATCCAACTTTGTTAATTCATGAAAAAAATGCAAGATTGAACTGAATTGAAGTGCCCTATCCATGACAATGCAAGGGTCCGACACAAATAGACAAATACACATCAAAAGTTGGAATTAGAAGCTTACTAATTTATAAAAATGTCTAAAACTAAAAAAATCAAAGGCATTAAACTGAGAGAAAAATTGAAGATTTTTCAAGCAATATCAAAAGAAGATAATTAGGATGAAGACTATAGACTAATTTTTAAAAACTAATATTTCTGATAAAATAAAGTTTACTTTGTAAATCAATTTAACATTGCCTTCGCCAAGTCTAGGAAACAATAATTGCGATTTTCATACTACAATCTTAAAAGAATAAGGATCAAATCCCATTACATAAGCCTTGAAAACATGAGAAAAGAAGCAAAACGTTAAACGAGTGTATGTGAATACACTATGGTCTATGTTACTCAAACTCTTCGAATAATTGTGAATACATGGGTCAGATATGACGACAAATACCTGAATCAAATATGAATTCTCGAGTTTGAGTAGCATAGTTGATTCAAGTGAGCATTAATAATCTACCCTCAGACCAACAATAAACCACTAAGGTAAATCGTTAATATTCTCAAGCAGAATATAATATAGTAGTATATACCTTGTTAATTTGACAACTTCATTTTATCATAACACTTCCCTACATGTACACCACAAAGCAGAACAATTGAGACATTACACAACGTTCAATTCAACAAACCTAACTTGAAATTTACCAAACAAAACCCTAAATCATTATCATTATACTCATAATTCCAATTAAGTCACCAAATTCTTCTAATGAAAACATACATACCCAATCTCACTGAATGATCAATTAAACCAATAGCCAAAAGGATTCGAAATTCCAGACCAAATTTCAAGTCGAAAGGGAATTGATCAAAACAATCATATACATATACCTTGTCAATTTAAAATCTTCATCATAACCACAAAGAAGAAGAATTAATTCAATTAATCCAACTTGAGTATCACCAAACAAAACCTCAAAATTCTTTTGATGAAAAATTCAAAATAACATTCTCTATCTTCTACTTATGTTATCAAAGAAGAACACCGCTAATTACGTTCTGGCACTAAAATTTAAGAGCAGATAGCAAAACAAAATTTTCATCAAAAATTCAATGAAAATCCTGAATTTGCATCAATTTAAAACAAAACTAAACTAACCCTAAATTGTGGTGAATCTACAGAAAAATCCCAAAAATTAAATTCATACCCAAAAATAAACAAAAGCCCTAATTTTCAATCAAAAAGAATCCCAATTTTGGTGTCTGAAAATCCAAAGTAACAAACTGAATTTTCATTTGACAAACGATGAAAACCCTAACCCAAAGATTACTTTAAAAATGAATGAAACTAACCCAAAAAAAAGTGAAACTAACCTTCAGACAAAAATAATTAAGAACAAAAATCACTTGAACAAACCCTAAATCTAAAAAAGAATTAAGAAGCAAAGTCAAAATTAGGTATTACAAAATCAAGAACCAAAACAAATCAACAACCCAAAGAATTTTCATTCGACAAATGATGAAAACCCTAACCCAAAGATTACTTCAAAAATGAATGAAACTAACCCAAAAAAAAAGTGAAACTAACCTTCAGACAAAAATAATTAAGAACAAAAATCACTTGAACAAACCCTAAATCTGAAAAAGAATTAAGCAGCAAAGTCGAAATTAGGTATTATAAAATCAAGAACCAAAACAAATCAACAACCCAAAAAAAAAAAAAAAACAGAACTCACAGATCAAGCCCTAAAAATTGACAAGATGCGGCAAAAATCCAAATCCAAATCATCTGATTTCGAATGCAGAAAAATGAAATTATACAAAAATGGAGTAGAACGAAGCAATGATGGTGATGATCGATGAAGAAATGAATGCGAACGAATGGATCTGTGTACGAAAAAATTAGGGAGTGGGTCACCAAAGTGGATTAGTAATTTAATTCTATAATGATTGAAACTTGAGTAGATTAAAACCCAGAAAGATTGGGTTTTTTTTAACAAAGATTTGGTTTTATGATGAGAAAACCCAGAAAAGATCGAAACTTGAGGAGCTTAAAATAGTGGTAAATCATATTAATTAATCACAGCTAAGTGGGTATTGGCTAATTTGGGGTAGTAGATTTTGGTAGTTGGATTATTATTAGAGATGAAGAAAGACAAAATGAGAGGTGGTGTATGGTAACGATAGAGGCCATAAAAAAGGAGTTGAAGGTTCTGAAAGTGGTAGCAAGATTGAGCAAAACAAGAAGCAAAGCTGAGTAAAGGAAGCAAATGGGAAAGCAGGTTAAAACAAGTGAATGAAGAAAACAGGAAAGTAGAGTAAAAAAACGGAAGAAAGTGAGTGAACAGTGAATTCACTGTTCATGATGAAAAGTATTTTAGTTTTGCAAATGTTTTGTAGTTGGAGGAATCCCAGTTATTCTCACAATTTTTTAAAAACATACCCACCTCCCTTTTAATCGGCTGCAACAGGTAACTTTTCCACTTTTTTCTTTCTTTTTTGATTAATAAATGAAGGGGAAGGGTTAATTTTGAACAGTTAAGTAAAAAAAATGAAAAACAAAGTGCAAAAATTACCTGTTCCAGCCGATAACAAGGGTGTGGGTATGTTTTCAACAAATTATGAGAATAGTTGGGGTTATTAAAAAATAATTGATAGTTGGGATTATTTTTGGCCAATGGATGATAGTTGGAATCATTTTGAGCAAATTTTTCTATTTTCAAACGTAACAAACATCCAAATTTAGCTCCTTCATCACTGGGCATAACCAAAATAACTCATGTGACATTCAAAAATCCAGCAACAAACTCATGAATTCCCTAGCAGAACAAACATTCGAAATCCAACAACAAACACATGAAAATCCCAGCAGAACACACATTCATAATCCAGCATCAAATACAATAAAATCCCAACATAACACACATTCAAAATCCAGCAACAAATACAATAAAATTCCCAGCAGAACACACATTCAAAATCAAGCATCATACACATTAAGGTTCCTAGCATCAAACACAAGTAAACCAAATTAAGAGATATGGTTGAGAATAATACTAAAGTTGTGAAGTCATGTGTTTCATCAGAGTCATGTACATTAATACACAATTGTGAATCCATTGAATCCATTGCTATATAGGATTTGTCAGGCTTATAAGCTGGGATTAAGATTTTGAGCAATGATTTTCCAGTGTCATCATATTGAAAATCATCATTTGCATCATCATCAACATAGCCGTGAGTTGATTCAGATTCTTGAACAGTTTTGAAAGGCATAAACCGTTTGTACCACATTTCAAACATTGTTTTTGGTTCATCATCTTCATTTTCAGATTTTATTGGAAACTTAACAGGAGAACATGAGGCAGCTCTTTTACCACAAATTTTTATGGTTTTAATGCAAGCAATTTTGATACATCAACCTGGGTTAATCGCAGAGGTGCATATCTTTCCATACACGCCTCTCTATCAGGTGAATCAGGGACAAATAAATCCAACTAAGAATCAATTATTTCAAAACTCATGTCTGTGAAACATAAAAAGGTTAACTTAATAAGTACTCTCCAAAACTGATAATAAACAACATGCAAAAAGAACATAATTAATTTTGTTAAACATACTAGATCGAACCATAAATATCAAACCATGTGCAGCACTCAAAGGAAGTCCAGCAATCAAAACTGTTATGAACAAGTCCGGATATCAAACCAGCAAAAAGCATGCAAGAAAGCATTATATTCCACAAAAGGAAAACGAATCAGAACACAGGAACTCATAAAAATCATATTCCATAAAAGGATCTCAAAAAACAATTAAAAACATCAGATTAAAAGATCCTAAATCACGATCTTTACACAAGATCTGAAAGAAAGCATCAAAAATGATCTTGTTGGAAGATCTCAAAACACAAGAACTCTTAACAAGCATCTGAAATAAAAACACGATCTGAACAACAAGATCTCACAAACGACATCAAAAACAAGATCTGATGAACAAGAACTCAATGGAAGAACTAAAAAATGACCGATCTCAAAACACGCAGCAGAGAGACAATTAATGGGAACTCATAACACATCAAAAACAAGATCTGATAAACATGAACTCATAACAAGCATCAAAGCGTCAGGAAAGAAGATCTCAAAACATGAACTTAAACATGATCTTGTTGGAAGATCTCAAAACACAGGAATTCATAACAAGATCTGAAATTAAAACATGATCTGAACAAATCTAATAAACAAGAACACAATGGAAGAACTAAAAATGAAAATGGAAGAACACTTATCTTTCACCAAAGGACCGATCTTGTTGGAACTCATAAAAGATCAAAGAATCAGAACACAAATGAGAAGGAGAGAAGATCAAAGAACACATGAACTCAAAAAAAGATCCATGATTCAGAAAACGGCAGTTTGGGTTCTTCAAAAACTAGGGATGCTCATCGTTTAGATAGAAGTGAGATGCCCAGAAATGAAAGGGTAAGTTATTTAGGAGGGGTGGGGTAATTTATTGGGAGGGAAAAGTGGGTAGAGTAATTAAAGTAAGAGCGTTTAATTAGATTATTAGGTGGTAGTTAGGATATGTTAAATAAGGGTAATTAAATAAATGAGTAAATGTAAAAAGGGAACTATTGTAAAACATTGTGTCTAAAAATAGAAATGGGATATATTGTGTGAATTGGCCCAAAATAGTAATGTCTCATTCTCTAGGAATAGGAGGGAGTATTAAATATTAAAGTGCTTTTCTTGGATATATGAGATTTCATAATAAAAAGTAACTTTTGTGGCATTTAATTACTATGTAGTACAAAATATTTTATTTGCTAACTATTTGACCAAAATTTATATAAAAAGATGTAAAAGTATTTTTTAGTAAATTTGGTCTCTTAAACTATGTGTGAAATATTAATTTTGTTAAATCACAAGTTTTACTTCTTTTATAATTAGAAATATTAACGTTTATGAAAATTATATGTTTGACTTGTTTTAAAATTATAAATATTGATTTTTGTAAAATTATAAGTTTTATTTGTTTTACATCTTGAATGTTGATTTTTGCAAACCTAATAAGTTTACTTGTTTTTCCAAACTTGATATATTGATTTTTGGTGAGCTTGTAGAATTCTGAAAACTTATTCAAATGATGCAATTTTAACTTGAATTTTAATTACAGTATTTGATTTTTTTTAAGAGAATAAAATTTTATTTATTGTAAAGTTGGAAATGTTGATTTTGAGAACTTAGTTAAAGAGAAATAGATTTTAGTAGCTACTTGTGGAAAATAATAATTCGGAGACTATTAATAGAATATTAAGTTATTAGTGTGAATTATTAAAAATAAAGTTATAAATTGTACTAATAAAAATGTGATGCACTTGTGTGAATGAGTATTGATTGAATGACCCTGATAGTAAGGTAATGTCGAACCATGGACTGATGTGTAAAATCCTGGCGTCCGTATTGGCCAGCACGTAAAATGCGGTGTAAGACAGGGGGTTCACTACCTATCCTGTAGAGCTCGAGCATAAATATTGTATTGGAGGGGTGATGACTCCCACCACAGTTAGGGTTTAGGACGACGATCCTCACCTCACCAGACCCACACATATATCAGGTGTCATATTGTTGTTCTTATTGATCAGTGATGAACTTGACTAGTGTTGATCCTAATTATGCTACGGTTATGAGTATTAACCAAATGAACTTACTTAAGTGTCAAGATTAACGAATTGTATAATTAACAGTAACGTACTTCTGTCAGGACTGAGAATGGTATCTTAATGACTTAAAAGTATGGAATAGTAAAAGAATATAGTAAAATGTATACAGTGGTGTCATTAATTTTAAGTTCGTACTAAAGTTATTATTTTGTAAATTTAGTGTATAATTTTTGTATTATGAGTTGGAAAGGAAGTTGTGCTCGATGTTACCGCTGACCGATTCAATCAGCTTTCATCCGTATCATGGATGATAACATTTTGCAGGGTTTAGTTTCAGAGGGGAATGGAATGAAAAAGAGAGGCGAAAGCAAGGAAGCGAAGCGGGGAAACGCAGGAAAGAACTCATTTTCTTGATGCCTTAGATTTGATTTTTTTTAAGACATCCCAAGGGTTTCAACCGCTTCCCCAAGAACGAGATGAGGGACCACTTCACGTGTTCCGACTCAGGCCGCAACAATTATTATTTATCGAGAACTTAGCAACTTTTTGTACCTTTATTGATGACTTGATGTTTGTGTATTTTTTGTTTTTTTTTTTCATTTTGAGCAAAAAATTCTTAGCAAATGTAATATTTTACTTTTATTTTAAACATTTTTAGTTTTTATGATTTAAAGTTTTTAAAAATAACTCTTCCGCAATATTTTTGTATTAAACATTATTATTAAATGTTAATTATGTATCGAGATTGTCGCTCCTGTTACAGACAGTAGTCACAAAAGTATACAATCGTAGCCTAGTTCCGAGGGGAAAATATGAAACTTCTTTCTAGAGGTCTTATCTGTTATCCATCTAAAAACTCCACAATCATCACATTGTGTCATACTGATTGTGGGGCCCCAATAAATCTTACACCCATTGATACAACATTCAATCTTCTCCAGCAGCAATCCAAGAGCTGAAATTTGTTTCTTCGTATTAAAAAAATTGGATGTCATCCGATTATCTTTCGGCAATACTTCAATAATCAATTGACAGATTTCGTCATAAAGTTTCTCAGTAATACGAAAGTTCGTCTTCTGACTCGCCATCCTTCCTATTATCGACTTTTGCACAACCAAGGTACAGAGCTAAGTTGGCGGATTTTAACATTTAAAAGAAGTATCTTGATTGAAGGTTCAAATCTTCTTGAATATGTAAGGCGAGTGTTGTACATTAGCGACGACATCATCACAATGAGGTAAAAAATGATGATGTGTATCAAGAAAATTACTCGTAGCTGCATTGTACACCATTTGTGCATACAAATTGTGAATTGTGTTCCAACAGTTCCTTTACCAGAGCCAATGCATTAGTACGCCTTTTCTCTTCAAAAATCCCGACTAACTACCGACCACTTAAGGAGTCGAAAACATACCAACTCTCACCTTAGTCAAAAATCAATTGGAGGTACCTACCAAGAAACTATGAGTAGGAATTTAGTCGTAAATTTCGACTGAAGGTCTTTAGTCGTAAAATAGTTGGAAATTTCTGAATATTTATTGGTAGTCGGAAATTTTTAGTCGACATGTCGCGTTTTTTTTGTAGTGTTATTCAAAAATTATAAATATACTTCTTATTTGTTTCCTTTTTTCTATTATTTTTATGTACTCATTAACATACAAAAATATACACTAATCAATAATTTAGTAAAACAAATACACCAAGTAGATATAGTAGCAATGAGTAGAGTGCTCTTGTAATAAGTTATCAAAGCCACATTATATTGTAACATTTTTAAAGCACTAATAATTATGAACACCAATTCAATTATTTAAAAGTCAGTAACACCAAATAAAATTAAGTCTCAACTGGTAATCTAGATAAATATAGGAAAATTTGCTCAAAATAATCCCAACTATCACCCGTTGGCCAAAAATAATCCCAATTATTAATTATTTTTTAATAATACCAACTATTCTCATAATATGTTGAAAACGTACCCACCTCCCTTTTAACCGACTGCAACAAATAACTTTTTCACTTTTTTCTTTCTTTCTTGATTAATAGATGAAAGGGAAGAGTTAATTTTAAACAGTAAAGTAAAAAAAAATGGAAAAGTTACCTGTTCCAGCCGGTAACAAGGGGTGGATATGTTTTCAACAAATTATGACAATAGTTGGGATTATTAAAAAATAATTGATAGTTGGGATTATTTTTGGCCAACGGGTGATAGTTAAGATTATTTTGAGCAAATTTTCCATAAATATATAACTCTAAGGTAGCAAGAATTTTCATTAAAAAGCTCAGAGTCACAACTGTCGCGTGTGCTATTCATAAACTAGTAATATTATATTCAAGATTCTCAATTTAATCATCAGAAAGCAAAAAAGTAGAAATTATGTGTAATATGTGCAATTTTAAACTCCTTTATTGCCATATTAAACTAATATTTTCATAATTAATTAATAGATTAACGATTAAAACTTTTTATTGTTCTAAATATTTAATTTAAAATTTAAACTATTTGATAGAATAAAGGCGTATTAGGTTTGAATTATTTTAGTAAAGCGATATTGTTGTTATTTATTATAAAGCTAAAGCAAATAACCAAATATTTAAAATAAAGATAATACTATAGAAAATGAATTTAAGTTTAAGTTGAAAAATAAATAAAGTAGTACTCTTTAAATATTAAAGTCAATTCTCAACTTATTCATTCTCTCTTGTATAAAAGTAGTAGCAATAGTACTAGTAGAAATAGTAATAGGAAGTAAATAATTGATATTTCTAGTAGTTTACACTTGTTACGCCATCTTTGTTGTTTATCAAGGTCATTAATTAGCGTTTTGAGGATTAAAGTGGTCGAGATTCTCTATTTTGAGTTTAGGTGCCATTATTTGCCTTTTTGTGTGCCTATTTTCCCATCAAATGTACATTTTCTATATCGATTCCATCTAGGCCTTGCAACTACCCCTAAGAACATGGCCTTATGTATGAATTTGGATGATTTTGCTGCCCTATAAGGGATCTTTTCTTTGTGTGCAAGATAAACTTTTTGTGTTTTTTTGGTTAAATAAAACCACTTTTCGTCTATGTGAATGAAATTGTACATGGCCTCGTATATTGGATGTCTTTGAATGGTGTTCTCTTGGATAAGGCTCAATATCCACTCCGCCCATGTTATTTTGTTGGCGTCGATTAAAGTCGGGTGTAAACAACTTGCCACACTAGTGGAAAAAACGTATCTGCTGCTACACATGAGCTGCGGTTTAATAGATTAAGCAGCATTTAATAAAATAAAATTACGCGCAAAAATATAATTGGTCAAAGGCTGCGGTTTTGTTTCTTGCCCACAGCTAATATGCCTGTCCAAAAAAAAATATTACTCAATGGCTGCGGTTTTGGGTTGCCCGCAGCCAATGTGGCTTTCAAAAATACGAAATTCAGTAAATAAAACGCGCCTCTAACGTCTTTTTTCATTAAAACCTACTTTACTATTGCCTCTTCCTCTTCCTTGCGAAAATACGAAATTCAGCCAATATCTTCTTCTTCTTCATTAAAATACGAAATTCTTCTTTAATCTAAAATACGAAATTCTTCTTTAATCTTTCTTCTTCAATCTTCAAGCTATTCCTCTTCAATCTTCTTCAAACTCCACGAAATTTATTGCTCTAGCTGCTGTTTCTTCAACCCACGAAATTTAGTGCTCTTGCTCTTGTTTTTCAAACTTTCTACCCACGAAATTTAGGGCTTATTTAGTTCTTGTTCTTCAAGCTTTCAAGGTATAATATTGATTTTGTTTCATTGTGTTTTAGGGCTTGATTATTTATGTATTTTGTTTTTGTACTAATTTTGTTTTTGTTTTACATTGTAGAGGTTACACATATCTAAACCCACAAAATTTCAAGGTATTATTTTGATTTTAAGTTTTCAAGTTCATTGTGTTTTAGGGCTTAATTATTTATGTATTTTGTTAAAATGTGGTTAGTTAATGTACATATGTTTTAATTATTAGAATTAGATTGAATATATGTATTTTTATGGTTAAATGATTTATTTTTAGGCTTAATATTGATGTATGAAATATAGAATTAGAATATGTTTGGTTATACATGAATTGAAGTTTGAAGAATGAAGTATGAAGTAAACAATGTTAATTATTTTAAATGATTTGAGGTTAGAATAAAATGTAGTGCTTATATAGAATTAAAATATAAAGTATATATGTTAAAAAGTTGTTATTAATTTGTTTTGAATTAAATAATCACACTTAGGATGACAAAAGATCGTTCTCGGATGTATGGAAGCATTGAATCGTCAGAATTTATTGATGGCGTATTAGAATTTTGTAGTGTTGTGGTTGAACATCAAGTTAGGACGGGGGGAGGTTGTTTTAATTGCCCATGTGTCAATTGTGGCAATGTATCAAAGGTAGATAGTGTTTATATCCTTAGGGAGCACATACTTCGACGTGGGTTTAGGCCTCAATATCATGTTTGGGTTTGGCATGGTGAGGAGGGAGTTTACAAGGAAAAGAGTGTTGTTGAGGATGTCAATAATGTGGCCGATGTCAATGAGGATGTAGTGGATCGTGTTGATGGGTATGAGACGGATGAAGAGAATGTCGATGAGGATGTGGATCGTGTTGATGAGATGATGGAGGGAGTCGAGGATGAGTTAGGAAAACGTCCTCGTGTATTTGACTTGTTGACAGAGGCTTCTCAAAAGCCTTTGTATCCTGGATGTGCAAAGTTCACCAAACTTACAGCAGTTTTGACAATTTTCAACATTAAGTCAAAGTTCAATTGGAGTGACACTAGTTTCACAATGTTATTAGAAGCGTTAGGTGAGATGCTTCCTGAGGGAAATGAACTTCCAAAGTCGACATACTATGCCAAAAAGCTAATGTGTCCTTTCGGGTTAGAGTACCAGAAGATTCATGCGTGTCCGAATGATTGTGTATTGTATCAGAATGAAAACGAGAACTTAGAAGAGTGTCCTAGGTGTGGGTTATAGGTGTGGGTTATCGCGTTATAAGCGTAAAGGGGCTCGGGATGCTAAAGGGCCCCCGGCTAAGGTATTGTGGTATCTTCCAATAATACCTAGATTCAAGCGCTTGTTTTCTATAAAGAAAGATGCGTGAAATTTGAGGTGGCATGCAGATAGGGTGAAGAAAGATCACTTGCTCACATATCCATCTAATTCTCCAGAGTGTAAGAGTATTGATAGGTTGCATAAGACTTTTGGGGATGAAGTTCGTAATTTAAGGTTCGGACTGTGCACGGATGGAATGAACCCATTCGGCAATCTTAGTTCTTAACATAGTACTTGGCCGGTACTTTTAGTGATCTATAATTTGGCACCTTGGTTGTGTATGAAGCGTAAGTACATTATGCTTTCCCTTCTTATCTCGGGTCCTAAGCAACCTGGCAATGACATAGATGTATATCTTGCACCTCTCGTTGAGGATTTGAGAAAGATGTGGGATGAAGGAGTTTCCGTGTTTGATGCATATGTTAATCAAGAGTTCACCTTGCGTGCAATGCTTTTATGCACCGTTAATGATTTTCCGGCATATGGAAACTTATCAAGGTATAAGAACAAAGGGAAGAAAGCGTGCCCAATATGTATCGATGACATGGACTCCACGTGGATTCCTTCTAAAGGTGATAGGGCATTGATGCAGTTGCATAACAAGACGTTTATTGATTGGTTTCATAATCGAGTAATATGTGAAGAACTAAAGGGTGTATCTAAAATTGTTAAGTGGTTAGCTTTTGGTCCTCGTGATGATGTCAACAAATATGAGGGTTACGATGTCAATGGGTTCACATTTTGGACTGAGGGTCAAGATAAGAAGTCATCGTATCTGCAAAATAGTGGGGTTTCTATTTTGTCGTCATCTACATTTTACGCGAGTGCCAAGGATCAATCGCCAGTTGATGCTAAATCGGTATACTACGGGCGGGTACATGAAATATGGGAGCTTGACTACTGTACTTTCACTATGGGTCTTTTCAAATGCAAGTGGGTAGATAATAATCGACGATGCGTTAAAAATGACGACCCTTGTGGATTCACTCTTGTAGACTTAGCTCGTTTGCGTGATAGTGAGGAGCCATTCATACTAGCCACACAAGCCTAGCAAGTATTCTACATTGTAGACCCTGCTGATAAAAAATGGTCTATTGTTGTACCGGGAAAAAGAAGTATCCTTGGTATAGGTGATGTTGAGGATGAGGAAGAATATGATGCTTTTGAAGACTCACCGCCCTTTATCAATCCAAAGTCGGTGAATGAAGATGATGAAGATGTTGGTTATATGCGTGTAGATCACACGGAAGGAATACATTTGAATTAAGTGATTCACAAGGTATGAATAATTTAAGATTTTTAAAGGTTTTTTGGCACTTTCGCGCATAAAGTACCTCAAACGTGGTTTGTTATGCATGAAACTTGAGACACAACATTAATTGGTATATATTATTGTGTTGAAATGGTTAGAATTGAAAATCTTAGACATATGCTTCAAATTACGTATGAAGTTGCATTTTTTAGGTTTTTAAAGGTTTTTTGGCACTTTCGCGCATAAAGTAGGTCAAACATGGTTTGTTATGCATGAAACTTGACACAAAACATTAATTCGTATATATTATTGTGTTGAAATGGATAGAATTGAAAATCTTAGTCATATGCTTCAAATTACGTATGAAGTTGCGTTTTTAAGGTTCTTAAAGCTTTTTTGGCACTTTCGCGCATAAAGTAGTTCAAACGTGGTTTGTTATGCATGAAACTTGAGACACAACATTAATTGGTATATATTATTGTGTTGAAATGGTTAGAATTAAAAATCTTAGACATATGCTTCAAATTACGTATTAAGTTGCATTTTTAAGGTTTTTAAAGCTTTTTTAGCACTTTCACGCATAAAGTGGCTCAAACGTGGTTTGATATGCATGAAACTTGACACACAATATTAATTGGTATATATTATTGTGTTGAAATGGTTAGAATTGAAAATCTGAGACATATGCTTCAAATTACGTATGAAGTTGCATTTTTAAGATTTTTTAAGCTTTTTTGGCACTTTCGCGCATAAAGTAGCTCAAACGTGGTTTGTTATGCATGAAACTTGACACACAACACTAATTAGTATATATTATTGTGTTGAAATTGTTAGAATTAAAAATCTTAGACATATGCTTCAAATTACGTATGAAGTTGCGTTTTTAAGGTTTTTTAAGCTTTTTTGGCACTTTCGCGCATAAGCTCAAACATGTTCTAATGTATTTCTAATATATTTCTATTTATATTCTTTCAGGTGCTTTATCTACAATGAATCTTTTCAGGGACGAAACTGTGCCCGAGATTGAGACTTTGGACGACGTGGTTCATAGTGAGTCGGATAAGGACTATGATCTGACGAAGGAGATGGACATAAATGACGATGATCATGACAGTGAGGATGGCGATGCACTTGTTAGATACGAGCAAACGGCTGAAGATGCTCCTCCAACTAATGAAGACAACCCAACAACAGATGCTCCTACTACAACAGTGACATCTAAGAAAAGAAAAGGGCGAGGTTCTACGAAAAACCTCAAAGTCACGGACCCTATGCACCTCGAATACAACGCATTGGGTCAGCTATGTGGAAAGTGGCATAGGCAATATGGAAAACAAGTAGACCTATCTGTTCGCAAGATTTCCATATTGCACGCGTGGAACGAGGTGCCAGAGGGTTTGAAGAACTCACTATGGGATGATACTATGGTAAGCAAATTTAGTATTTTTATTCATTTACTTTCATTTTAAAATTAATTGAATTGACATTAATATTAATTATAATTTTCTTTTGTAGAATCTTTTTCACATCGACCACGACGAAGAAAAGAAGAGTATTTTTCTTTCGGCTGTTGCTGAAAGATTCAGAGATTTCAAATCTAAGCTCGTAGTTCGCTAGATCACAAAGAAGAGTCACCGTCAGACTAAGAAGGTCAAAACGGGAAACGAAGGTGGAGAAGAAGCACCTTCAAAGATGCCTTATGAAATATGGCCTAACATATCGAAGAATGAATGGGAGGCGTTTGTTGCCAAAAAAACAACTCCCAATAAAGTTGTAAGTATTCCATATTGTAGCTTTTCATTTTAATTTACTTCTTTTGATTTAATTAATAAACTAATAATATATGACATTTGAATTCTGTTGATTAATTAGGAAAAGCGTGATAAAGTTCCGAGTCAGCAAAGAAAAGGAAGTTTTACCATCACATGGGCCCAAGAACGTACGATGAGTCCTGAAAAGAGTGGGTGGATGCGGGATTATACCCCAATCAGAGTTCGGCCCCGAACTCATCTACGACTACCTCCGCATCCGTGAATACTCCTGCTGGAGATCGGGTGCGGGATTGGTACTGCGGGCTTCATGCTCGAGATGAAAGTGGTAAATTTACCATTCCTGATCTGGGAACGAAGAAGATTGCTGATGCTGTGGTGAATTTTGATAATATTAAGTATATTCTTGATTTGTTATGTACTTAAACTAATTGAGCGTTTTTTTTTAACAGATGGGCTGGAAGGAAAAAGAAGCTACGGGGAGTTCACCCCAAGAGGCAATGTTGATGCATTGCATATGGTCTTAGGGAAAGACCATCAAGGATGGGTAGTCGGAAAAGGAGGCGTCCGCGTGGGGATAAAGAAGGCCTTCGGCAAAGAGTGTGTAGCTACTCCATCCAGAACGATGCCACCTGATGAAGTAGAGACACTTAAAGAGCAAATCACAGCAGATGTCACAGCAAACGTCACAGCACAAGTGACAAAGGACATTCTCGACAAGGTGGCATTGATGTTGCAGAAGATGGGAGCACCCACTGTTGACTTGGAAAATATGCTCACCGAGGATCAACAATGTCAACATGGGAATCCTAAGGCTTCGGTGGAGCCAGCACCCGAGCCCATTACCCCCGTAGCACACCAGCCCATACATACCCCTGAAGTACGTAATCCTACACCGGAAACCATGAACTCCGTTGCTCAGGATCCGAAACCAACACCCGAGCCAGTGGTAAAGGTACATATAGTTTTTAAATATATTAGCGCGTATTCATTTAAATTGCAACGTGTCTTAGTAATTTATTATGATACTAATTATACTAAACGACAAAATTTTCAAGAGGCGACTCCTTGCACTCTTTTGCTGCCTCAGTTAGGCGTTGATCGTGGTGGCGACTTAACTGAGGTTGCATACGGTGTGGCGCAGACAACCAATGAGGGCCAAACAGTGCATTCCATGCCTGTTATAAGTGGCCACATTAGTGTGACGGTAGAAACTATCGTCAAGGGGTTCGAAGATTTCTCACTTCCGGTTCCAATGCCAGAATGGACCCTTGAGAAACTATCGGACGCCCAAGGTAGTTCCGTCACATGGCCATATATTTGGGTCCGATTCACAGTCACGGTATTAATCTTTTGTATTATCTTATTTGGTTTTATTTTTTTAATTGCGTGCTTACACTAATTTAATTGTATCAATTGAAATAGCAAAAGAGTCCAAAGGGCTCTAAGAGAGAGATCGATTCCTCATCGTCGGTGGCAATCACTCCAATCTTGACTGATGCTGAGCTTAAAGATCTCTCTCAAGATTGCCTATGGCTGCACAAAGGTGCATCTCGCATGCGTGAGGAGGACCCAATCGTTCTACCCCTGCAGCAGGAGCAATTCTGCTTTGTTGAGGATTATGTCATTATTGGTCCTAGTGACATTGGGCAATTTTTGTGAGGGGAGATGTTGAATGTCGCTCTTATCCATGCCTACATGAGGTGATGTTTATTATCTTACAATTTAGGTTTTATTGTTTAATTGTTATAATAAGCAAATTACTGACAAAATTTTCTTATTCTTGAGTTTAGTGCGGCTTACGAGGAGCTAAATTGCCTCGAACCTCTAATAAAATTTGGATGGTTTTGTCCTGAGTCGATTTCGGGTAGTAAGTGCGTATGATCTAAATGACGTTAAAGCATACATTGAACATGCTCTGAAACATTCTCTTGCATCTAAACACACGTTCATTCTGGTCCCATACGTGGAAAGGTAATTAGTTTTATTTTTGAAATTGAACTTATCTTTTGATTTTTAAGTTCACTTATTCTCTAACTTGTTGATTTTAAATTTTGGTTTGTAGTAAGCATTGGATACTTTTGGTCATATGTCCTATGACGACTACGGTGCACGTCTTCGACTCATTACATAAAGGCCAAGCCCTGCCTTGCAACATAAAATTCAAAGGCTTGTTGAATGCGTAAGTTTATAAATTTTACCAATTTCATTTAAGAGTTATATATATATATATATATATATATATATATATATATATATATATATATATATATATATATATATATAATAAATAGTATTACATAAATAGTTATACTTTTCCCATGTGTTTCAGTGCTATGAAGAAAGTGCGCGGGGAAATGGAATCTGCTGTGAGAGCCAAATTCTCGAAATGGATAGCAATAAAGGTATAGAACACTATTTGATATATATTATTGTGTTGAAGTGGTTAGAATCGAAAATAATACTCATATGCTTGAAATTAGGTGTTAAGTTGCGATTTTAACGGTTTTGAATCGTTTTTTCGTAGTGTTTTCACCAAAATAATAATGTTGACTGCGACTACTACGTTCTTAAATTTATGGATGATATCATACAAGCCGTGAAGAACGTCGGGGTAGAAAACATTGATGCCGTAAGTATTTATTATGTTCTCAAACTATAATATTATATATTTATTTATTAGAAAATCTAATTATATGTACTTTTTAATTATTTTATATAATTTTATATAGATTTTAGACGACACTCCAAGGGAACGACGCAAATTGACGGACACGGAAATGCTCGAAGTGAAAGACAAGATTGCCGTGTATCTTGCTAATTTATGTTGGTAGTTATATGTAATTTCTTAGTAATTATTTACGATTTATGATTTATTAGTACTTTATGTATTATATTTTGTATATATATATGAAACAATTATATTATTTATGTATATATAATTCATTCTTCCACCTCAACAACAATCAAATTCCTTTAATCACCTACCTAACTAACCTTAAATTCCTACTTTGACTTTTATTATCCTTTAAATATTTACTCTCAATTCAAGCCACCCGTTAGTATAATTTGTTAGAAAAATAAAATTATGTTTATTCATAAAATTAGGACAAAATGTAAATAGTAGAAATGGAGGGAGTATTTAGTCATTGGCAAGAGCCATACGCATTGCACACTCAGTAGTCAGTACTGAGTTATGAGTAGACCCACTAATAAAATAAAATTGAGTAAAAAAGAATTCAATAAAAATCATAATGTTTCCTACACGCATGAATAAGATGAACTTTAAAGCACCACATTAAATGCTCATCAAAGATCATTGGAACTTGGAAGAGTCTTAACACATTCTAATTTCTAACCATAATTTTATTTTTCTCATTTCAAAACACTTTTTCAGGTAAAAAAACCCTGAATTTTCTATGGAATTTCATATCTTGTTTTATTAGTTTACTTCTTTTTCTTTGACTCATCGTAGTCTTCAATTTTATACTCCATATTGCTTAAGTCCTACTCATTTTGTTTTTTTAAATGTGAACTTTCCCACTTAATTTAACTTTGGGCTTTTCTTGGATCGCTCATTATAAAAAGGTTTCATAATCGTTTTCTTGTTTCATATAATTTTGGAGTTTAAAAATGGAGTGCAATGGAAAGAGAGTTCTATTAACCTCTAATGGAGATGATGTTTCTGTCAATGTGGCTTACAATTTGGCTAAACATGGTTGCAGGTTTCAATTTTTCTCTTTCGTTTTCTTTTATATTTAAAAATGGAGTGCAATGGAAAGAGATTTCTATCTGTGTAACTTTCAATTTGATACTCTCATGGTATACTTTTATTTTTTTTTAGTATTACATGTTTTTGCTTTATGGGTTGAGATGGTAGACAATGGAGAAAGAAAATTTGATATGGATGACTACTAGGGTTGATCTATATTTCATTTAGCCAATCCCATTCTTATGGGATTAAGTTTTGGCATTGTTAGTTGTTTTAAATTTCACGTTATTTTTGTTGGAAACTGAGTGAATCATGTGAGAACACAATGTTGGTATTGTTAGGTTGGTAAATTTTGGTTTCATACCGGATTTGGTACCAATTTCTGGTCTGAATTCTGTTCAGCTAATCAATCAAAACATAAAAAGGGTAGTCAAACATGTGAAATGTTAAAAAGTACTTATGCGGCCTGTGTAACTTGGCTACTGCACCTTATATCTTGATGTGTTATGAGTTTCAATATTTGCCAATTTCGGTCTTTATACCTGTTTTTTGTAATCTAGTGTACGCTCAACTTGCAAACAAATTAGTGCTTAGTTTCTGTTGAAGTGCCCATGTGTTATCCACCTGTGAGTTGTCCCACATCGGAGAAAGAGAAGAGTATGCATCACTTTTTATACTCAAGGAGTAACTCCTACTATTACCAATTGGTTTCAGCAGTGAACCTTCTTTGGTTTTACGAGTGGACTACTTCTTCTCCTCCTTGTTTAGGTTGCCCAGGCCCATTTTCTAAATTCTATCAGTTTCATAGTTTGTATTGTATGACTAGTTTATGATTAAGATCCTGGTTTTAATCTCATATGTATCTATCATTCTTTATGCATCCTCTTTGATACAAGTATATTATTTTAATTATTTTCCATCTAGTGTGAATAAAATGTTTGTGGGTAATTAAAGTTAATGATTTTGATAATATGATCTCAACTTAGGCAACAGCTTATGGTTTTAGATTGACTAGTTCCTTGATGGGGATGTTTAGTCTTGAACATAAAAGTAATACTTTTTACTGTGTCTTTTTTCTTGAATTCTTTGTGGTGGTAGTTGATATTAACCAAGTAGTACTATGATGCATTTAAAGACCAAGTCTCAACTATAAATTAAATTAACCATGGAATTCCCATTTGGTGATTGTTTTTCTTTTGATAATTTAGGTTGACCTTCTCTCTAATGACATCTTTGTCATTCATTTATATTGTTTTGGGGTAATTTTAAAGAGAGTTGGGGTTATTTTGACTTCAAACTTTAGGCTACGGTTTCAAACTTACCCTTTACGGTGTGTCTGGATAAGATAATAATAGTGGAGATTGGAGGGTGTGTGAAGATTTTCATGGTTTCCCCTTTCCCTCCCTTCGCCTCTAACTTCCCCCATCCAAACACGTCATTGTGTAGCCGATGTTCTGGCTGCTGAGTTTAGAAATGTCCTTATGGCATAGTTAAATTTTGAGATTCACTCCTTGATATATGCTTTCTTATACTTGTATGTTTTGACTGTCAAAATGTGTTCTTAGGCTATTGATTTTTATTGCAATGTTTAATGTTTTTTAGGCTGGTGTTGATGGGAAATGAAAGCCTTCTGCGAAGTATTGAATGTAGGATAGCTGATGCTATAAAGGATACAAATGCAATTGAAGTGGTGAGTCTGGATATGGAAGATGATAGAGAGGCAACCTTTCATGGTGCTGTGGAGAAGGCTTGCAACCTACTTGGAAAATTAGACGCCTTTGTGAATTTTTATGCTTATGAAGGTATGTCCAACTCGGCTTTACTCTATATTTATTGATTGTGACCAATTCAGAAATGCAACGTGTGGTAGGTTATTGTGACTTGAATATAACCAAGGAATATATTTTAGTTCAGAAATCCTAGTGTTTGTTAAGTGTGAACACCCTTTCCTAAACTAAAAAAATGACTTCATACAAAAGAAGACGAAAACTGTCGTTTAGTGCTTGTTATCAGCATGGAAATTACCTTAATTTAAAATAGATAGGGATGAACGGAAGTGGAGAATATATAATGACTATAGATTAATGTTAAAGATATGGGCATACCAGGGAGGGGTAAATGCTTATTTAGAATGATGAAGACAAAAGTTGAAGTCACGAGGTTTAAAATTATGTCGGTGCAAGATAGAGTACTTTTGCACAAACGAGATAACTAGAGGCATTGCAAAACTAGAAGAGAAAGAAATCACTCAAAGTGAATGCTTCAAATACCTTGAGTCGACATTCAGACATACAACAAGATGTAACCCACAAAATAAATTGTTGGTGACAAAAATAGAGAGCAACAACTTAAATATTATGTGAGCTAGGTGTGCTCTTAAACTTAAAAGGGTAAATTTTATTTGAATGGCCGTTGGACAAAAGCTACTATAAGGATCAAAATGTTGAACTTTTAGAAATGATCATAGTAAAGTATGCGAGTAGCGAAGATGCGAATGCTTTTAATGAAGAGTAATGGGCATTCCTTGAGGGATACAATTTTAAACGTAGATATGACAAAGGGTTTAGAAAGGGGGCGTGGAAAGCAAATATGGAAAAGATGAAAGAGAATGGTTTAAGATGGTTTTGACATGTGAACAGACATGATATTAGCAAAGCAATAAGAAAGACAAAAAAAAATTAGAGCTCAAGAGACTTTGAAAGAGGGCAAGGAAGGCGAATATGACTTGTAAGACATGAATAGAAAAGAATATGAAGGATCTAAACTTGCATATTAAGATAGTAGAAAATCAAATGAATGGAGGAGAAAAATCAATATGGACGACCATTGAAATTGATATATTGGTTCATGTAGCCGACCCTATTTTTTAGGATAAGACTTTGATTATTGTTGTTACTGTAAGATACCCTCTATAGTTGGGATTAAGACTTTGGCATTATCGTTGCTATTGTTTTATTAGCTACTGCTTTACCATTGGTGAGCGCTTATTTTGGGGATAGGGAACATATGAGATTGTATCGCTTCAAATTCCTTTTATTATGTTTCTTTCTAGTAGCTAAAATTCTCTCAAAAAGTTTTCCCTTAAACAAAAGATTTTTAGCTATTAAAAAAGGGAGGATTATATTAGGGGCAGTCGCAGATCCAGGAAAATAATTTAGTAATCCGATAATCTAAATAAAAAAATTACAACTAATATTGTGCATATTTACACCAAAGTTTTTTTTTTTTAAAATACTGATAATTAAAAAACCCCTTTCACATTTGAACCAAAGATTATATTATGCTACTAAGAGTAAAGTTTAAAAAGAATATCTTAAAAAAATATCTACCAAAATCATACAAACAAAAACAATAAGAAAATTTGAACTAGATGCATATTTAATAAACAAGTAAATGTCATTGATAGAATTAGATTCTTATTTATAAATTGGAAACCTTAAACCTCTTTTTTAAAAGCAGAAAAAGTAGACTAAAACAAGATAAACCAACTCATTCAAATTCATGTGATGTCAATTGAGGTTGTTGACCAGAGTTTGGATGCACCATTATATAATATATAAAACTTCCTGCTGAAATGTCTTAGTTATTTTGTAGTAATAGTAAATAGGTATTTCCCTTGCATTCAAGGATACATCGATACTAATAACTAACCCCTCACTAAGGCAACAAAGTACAAACTCATTCCCTTTGGTACTTGAATTTTGGTTGGGTCTAATATAATACCAATTCTTTTAGCATCATACTTAGAGGTGTAAATTCGGGTATTCAGGTGGATTTCAGGTATGGTATCTCCTAGTTGGGTTAATTATGGTTCCTTTGACCTTTGTATATTAATATCTTGACAATTTGATTTGATTTAAATATGGGATTATTTTGCGCATGTCAGGCTATACTCGATTTCGATTAAATATACTCAGTGGTGGCTTAAGTAGCAAATTCTGTATTTTATTGAAATGGGAAAATATTTCTGAATAGTTTTAAAATCATGCATGACAGGAAAAATGCAAGATCCTTTAGAGATGGCCGAAGATGATTTCAAAAAAACAGTATACACAAATTTGATGGCAGTCTGGTACTTGGTGAAAGCGGTTGGCTGTAAAATGCGCGATCAGAGTACAGGAGGGTCCATTGTACTGATGACTTCTATAAATGGTGCTGAGAGAGGAATTTACAAGGGATCAGCTGCTTTTGGTTCATGTTTAGCTGGAATTAATCAATTAGTGAGGGTGAGCTAAAACTATCTTTTAATTCCTCAACTTGTCTCAGCTTTAATTTTTGTACATTGTTTCGTAAAGCTGGCTTGAGGCCAAGCTAGGAATCTAAATGCCCCATGTATAGTTCTGGTAGGACAGGGTTATCTATCAACATTGGCCACAGTATCACACAATTGGTTAATCTGGCCTCCCCCCACCCCCTTATCAATGGAAAAGATTAATCGCCTGATCAAACAGAACTTCTTGCTAGTCAACCCGTCCCCCGATTTTATTCGAAAGGTCCCTTGGAAATTAGGGGGTAGTTAAGGGAAATCCCTATGTCAAAGTCCCACTAGTGGGCGCAGAACCCCCGTCATCTTGAGGCTGTGAGGTGTTTCACTAGGCTAAGCTATGCTTTGTCTCCTCCCCTTAGTTTATTTGGTTAGTGTTAGTCTGAAATGTATCACAGTCCTACATATATAAAAAATTATATACTCCCTCCGTTCCAAATTTAATTTTACTTCCATTTTACATAATTGTTTTTGCAAGAAAATGAACTTAGGTTGTGGTCCTTATATAAAGTACAAAGTAATAAAGAAAGTGGATTCATGTGGGTTCATAGTATCGATACAATATTAATAACAGTGCAACTTTGATATATTTATAATCTTTAATTAGATTAAAGTTGTACATAAACCTTCTTATAAAAGCAAAGTGGAAGAAATGATTAAGAATGTGTTTTGTGAAAATTATAAACTTAAAAGATGTTACATCAAAATTATTTAGTTGGGTCCAAACTGCAAAGATAACACTAATGTGAAAAATTATTTATAGAATCTGAAGAATAATGCTTCCGTAATGTTACTGATTGGGTGGTATGATAAAAGAAGTGCGGAAAAGAAACATAGAAAAATGGGAGAACGGGCTCTTTATGTGCACGTGCAATGGCAAGATTTTTGTGCATAACCCATCATATCTCTACCCTTAGAAAATGCAATCTAGACATGCCAGCCTTATACCATTCTACTTCGGCCCATGCCTAACCTTGTCAATTTAGGATTAGCTACTATTATAGATGAAGCTTTGATTCGTCAAATTTGAAATCTAATCTTTTTTGGTGCTTCATATTCATTTTAAGGAGCTATCTTTTTTGTTGATCAGTATTAGCTACTATAATGTATGCAGCAAGTTGATCAGTATAATTACCAACCCATTTCATTTAATCACATTTTTCCGAGTTGGGCTCTACGTGAATAGACCTTTGGGCCTATCATCGATATTGTTCGAATCTCAATAAGTGTAGTCGGGAGATGTTTTGTACTTGATTTAGGCTTCAAAACACTATTGTTTGTTTCTACCACCTGAAAGAAAAATCGTAGATTTTCATAAAATCATTTTGAGGTGTTTTTCATAAGACACTTTGGGGGTTGTGATCAATGTCAAGAAGACCCACAAGAGTGCAAATGAAGTAGGACCATGTCATGTGCCACCCATATGGAATTCAGGGATTCACATCTTATTCATCATTATTTTTGTTATCCCAGTAGGTAGATCAAAATAATCACATATTTGTTGGCATTTATTACAATGTTGTAGGCTTGCTGTAAGTAGTAGTTGTGTTTCTATGAAGATTTGTTTTGAAGCTATGAATATCTGCTATGCTAGGACTATGAATTAACATCATGTTCAGCCTCGAGGGTACGTTACAAATGTTACCACATAGTGCCCACTGTCACAAAATTCACTAATCACCACGTGAATTGCAAATCGAAAAAAGGGAATAGTGGTCGATTTTAGGCTATTTTGAGCGAATTACGAATTAAAAAGGCGAAATTACTAGCAAATCATGTTTCACTAGAAGTGCCTAATGAAATCAGACAATTATTACTACTATACGTTAAGAAACTAATCGCTATTTTATTTACATTTATCTGATATTAGAATGTCTGGTGATTTTGCTTAGGTTATGGCAATGGAGATTGGGAAATACCAGATAAGAGTAAACGGAATTGCACGTGGCTTGCACATTGACGATGAGTACCCAACTTCAGTGGGGAAGGATCGATCTCAGAAACTAGCTAAAGAAGTAGTACCACTACAAAGATGGCTTGATCCTAAGAAGGATTTGACATCAACTGTTGCTTATCTAATAAGTGACAGTTCACGCTATATGACCGGAACTACAATATTTGTCGATGGAGGTCAGTCTCTGGCTAGGCCTCGGATGCGATCTTATATGTGAATTTGCTATCTTAAACCAAAAACAAGCTGAGCATATATTAAAATTATTGGGTACAAGGATTTTACCATACATAAATATTATTTTTTATAGGAGATGTATACTGTTCATTGACAATTCTTGTTGGGGGGTTATAAAAGAATAGAAATGTATTCTTTATATCATGTTGATGAATTTGAGGGTCCTGTAATACTGTTCATGGAATAGTTGTTTTTTTACTAAAGCTCTTACAATTCATAGGCATTTAGAACTTTGCCTGGTGCCAACTTTAACATATGTATGTTTGGACTGGCTGCATTTTATTTTGCAATAAAGTTTTGGAAAGGAATTAGACTTGATACTCATGGTTAAGGTATGATATTTCTGATCGGGTCAATCCAATTTTTTTGGGTACGTATATGTATTTATAATCTTATATATTTATGTAAGGGTTATTTTGGGCAAATTTGAGTTATACTCGATTCCGGTTAATTGGATCAAGTTTGGACAACTCTAGTTTATCTGCTTGATTGAGCAGTCTAACTTGTAATTTTGTCATACATGATAAAATTAGGACCATGATCTTTTTACACTATCTAACCCGTCTGTTAGGCAATAAATAAAATGACAATATTTATAAGGGTGGTTATGGGTGGGTCTAATCAGATCTAGATTCAAATCTATTAATTTTATTTGGACCTAGTCATGGTTCTGAATTTAGGTTTGTTGTCTAATTGGTATAGGTTCTCAAATGAGTCCGAAGTGACTCTTAATTTAATAGCTTTATCTAATATAACTTTTTTTACTTTAAATGTCTAATTAAGTCTTAATTGCTTTATAGGTCAAATGAATGTTTAAATGGGGTCCAAATAAATATAAAATTGGTCTAAAATTGATTACAAATTGGGATATGGGTTGAATATATGGCTAATACAGATTGAGTTTGGGTCTAGTGTAGGTTTGGGTCAATAATGGTGAAACTTGGGTCAAAAAAGGAGCAAAGATTTTAATTTCAGGTTTGAATTTGTAACCACTTAGTCGTCTTCATTATCATCATCAGCTCAATATCCACCTCAAACTTTGCGACATATTAGTAATAAGAACAACCAATTATACCATTATTTTATAAATATTTAATAGTAAGATTATACAGACTTTTATTATTTAGAAAAAAGTCGGGAGGGGTCCTCTCCCACCCCTTCCATATTTCGTCATTGTGGGTCAAATATAGTTATTAAGACCTTTCTCCTATCCATATATTTAGTTTATAGACTCGGTGTCCCCTTAAATTAGGGTAGAATGTGATGCAAATCCAATAACACTCCGAACTAAAAGTATTTGAATGGTAGAAAAAGAAAATATTATTAAAAGTGAAATGTTATACTCCCTCTTATTCTATCCATTAGTCCCATTGATTTTTTTTCACTATTTACTTATCACTCTTAATTTGTATTTTATTCTTAATCTATATGTTAAAATATAGTCATGTGGGATCTTGTTTGATTCGTCTTAATATAAAGATTATTAATATCTACTTTTTATAATTTTTAATTAAAAACAATTAGAGATATTAAGGGTTAAAATGTTGTCTCAGAAAGTGTGAAAAAACCAAATGAGACTAATGGGTTGAATAGGAGGTAGTAGTAAATCGGATAGAAATCCATTATTAGCATTGGCCATTGGGCATTGGAGATGAAATGATATAGTTATTGCGCCTATGAAACAGGCTTTTAAAAGTTACAAGTTGAGCACTAGTGTTGTATTATAGATGAAAGAGAAAAGAATACTCCAAATGTGCAAAGTGTTAAGTGTACATGTATCACACTCCAAAACCAAAATGGTTTATACTTTGTATTTTTGTTGTGAACTTGCTAGTAGTTTATCACCTATTCAGCGGTCCCTCCCTATTCCCTTCCCTGCGATGAAAACAACCTCACTATGTCTTTCTCTGGCCCGCCATTCCTGCCTTTTTCTTCCCTTGTTTCTTTCACTCTTTCACCTTCCTCATGCACTAAGGCCTAACTCTAACCCTGTGTTCCGACTTACCAATTTTAGCGCCACCTAAGTACTGATTTAATGAGGCTAAATTATTATTCTATCAAAACGTCATAATATTATAATTTTAAAAATAGTGTTTAAAGATATTTTATACATTTTGTTCAACAAATCAATAGTTTCCATAGCTATAACTTTTACTAAACAAATACTGATAATTTATAAAGTTAATTAGACATTTTAATATGTAAGAACTACAATTATATATCTATCTGCATCTTATGCTATCAGCTACTCTCATAGCTACCACATACATGTCCTAAAAATATTTTATTCCAAAATAAATAAATAGATAAATAAATAATGGTGTGAGATGGGAAAAAGCCAAGTCCCTTTTGAGTCTACCTAACATAAATTAATTTACATTTTGATAGAAAATGATATCAACTTATAATAAGTTATTATATCATTACTACACCACATGTTTCATAATATCTTATGCCAGAAATTAGTTATATGGATTCATATTTTCTCACTTTCTGTATGTAACTCATGAAATACTACAATTTACGGATTGGTTTATAAAACAACATTTTTGACGGTAGGATATCCTCTTAGAACTTGTTAAAAAGGGTACTTCATGCTTTTTCAAGCATTATATTGTGTTGTGACATTCAAATATATCTCCGTTTAGACAGGTTTAAAGCGCAATTTTATCATTATTAGTGATAATAAATAGTGGGTTAACGAAGTGATAAGACAAAAAGATGTTTGTCTTTTTGTTTCTACAATAGTATAGTATGTAATGTGGGGGACAAGAACACTTGTGTTTCCTCTTCACCCACAACTAATATATTGTCCTTGATTTCTTGTTAAGGGAACAAAAGTATTTGTGCTCCCTCCCTACCCACACTGTCTTTTCCCTATCTTCTCTTAAACCACCCTCTCCTCTTCTTTCTTTCTCTCTCTCTTTCTTTCAGAGTTTTGCATATGCTGAGTGAGTGCCTTTTAATTATCTTGATGTCTATGTCAGAAGATAACCCCAAAATTAGTACTCTTTTACTTAACAACTTCATTGTAGGTATCTCTCTTTTACCTTTCCCCTTTGTGTATTTAGTACTAATCATCATTAATCATTCTTGCTTCTTACTCATCTGAACCAATTTACAAATAATAATTCTTATCTAAGCTGAATCAGAACCAACCTCTTTTTTTTTTATTACTCATAAGAGTATGATTGCGTATTTCTGACCCCAAATCCATAAAGGTAGAAGTTATATAATGGGATTGGGGTGGGGTAATGACATGTTATTATTAGTTATCTTTCTCCACCCTTTTCATAAATCACGTGTACTTTATTATTACGTAAAGTTGCATATAATGTTTGCTATTAAGGGTCAATTGGAACCTAACAAGCGTAAGGTTGCGTAAATTTAACCCTACCCTTATTTATATAAAGACATTGGGGTGATGAAATGTTGTTTCTATATCTTGATAACTTTGGTACTTTGTTTGTTTATATATTACATAATAATGTACTCCTTCATGCACTTTCTTCCACCAATTTTACCTTCTTGCTTCTTTTTATACTGCTCTATTACATATACTATGCATCACATTCAGTCTTTCTATTCTATGTATGATTAGCATGTAGGGTTTTCCATATTAGTAGTAAGTCCTTGTTATTTTCTTGTTATACTTTCTTTCATTTTCACACACACTTTTTTATATGAAGGTCTTTTTTGTGATGTAATAGAGTTTACCAACAAGGTGATTTAGACTATCTACCGGCTTCAATTCGTTGTGGGGACAAATATCCAAGCAATTTGAGGATAGAAAAGTTTAGTGAGTAGACATCATTGTAGTTTTTGTTGATTAAAAGAAAAAGATGGAGTGGGACTCAAGAACATGTGCTTGGAATGGAATAAGTAAGTTAGAGGTTGAAGATAATAGCTATAATCATCACCTGGCTGCTACACTAGCATGTTCTAGTGGTTCAGGACTTACCAATATGTTTTCTGTGGATCTCAACTTGGGAAGGTTGGAAGATATGCCTGATTTGTCCATGGAAACTTTTAACAATTCTGTTCCTACAAACATGGGTCCTACTCCTCCTCCGACTTCCCCTGTGATGGCACTGTCTAAGAGGGGAAGGCCACGCAACAACGGTGCTCAGACTACTGTTTTTTGTGCAGTCGATGGGTGCACGTCTGACCTTAATCGTTGCAGGGATTATCATCGTCGCCATAGGGTCTGCGAGAGACATTCTAAGACCCCTGTTGTTCTTGTTGCTGGTAAGGAGCAGCGCTTTTGCCAACAATGTAGCAGGTAAAAAATCTATACTTCCTCCGGTTTTTAATACATGTATTGTTTGGTTGATAAAACTCTCGTTAAATTATCATACATAACAAATAATAATAACACTAAAAAGTTCACTAAATTTTTTTTTCCATCTCAAGTTCTCAACCCATAAATCTAAATTTTTCATATCATTTTTTACTACTACAGTTCCAACTTTGCCGAGGGACTCTTTGACCGCACTCTCCTATATGGGTATGAGCAGCCGTCTATCTTCCCTCCCCAGACCCTGACCATAGTTTGTCTATGAGCGGAATACACTAGGTATGATGATGACAATTCCAACTTTGCATATTCCTCACCGGTTCACTAATTATGTAATACCATGTCTTTGCAGGTGCTTAACCACTTTAAATAATACCTCAATATTTGCAACTACAAAATCCGTTCATATGTATTCATTTTCAATTTAACCTTCAGGATATGTCTCCTGATCTATCGAATAATTTACATTTCTACAACTTTCATCTTTCTACTATGATCCTTTCTAAAATCACCATGATCTGAGTAGGGCTAATTGATAAAACATAGACTATCACTGACCTATTAAGGCATTTCTCTTGGTTGTTGCCTAGCTCTGTCTCTTATGGAGCTCATTAGTAACTACTAAATTAATTACTTATTAATTAATAAATACTGTTGACTTTGGTAAAAGCAAGTAGCATCCGAGGTTTATGTGCAGTAAAAAAACTCCACTACATACCACGTTCATCCTGTAACCAATTACTATTCTTGGATAATTATTGTCCCTATGATTAGTCAATTAGTAGTAGATATATAGATTAATGAATGTACTAAGCTGCATTTAATGGATATACTACGCTACATTTCAGCATTTCCTTCTTTTATTAGCTGTCATTCTTTCTCTGTGTTACATGTTATATACAACATTCAATATTAATGAATGTTTAATCAAATGACTCGGGTCATAGCCTAAATTCTGTGATGCTCTCATTGTGTGCATTTCACTGTCAAGGTTTCATTCATTGGAAGAGTTTGATGAGGTGAAGAGAAGCTGCAGAAAACGGTTGGATGGACATAATCGACGTAGGAGGAAAAGGCAACCTGAAGCCTTTTACATGCCTGATTCTGCTGGTGGCTTTTTGTCCTCTCATACAGGTGAGCTGATCAAATGTCTACTATCCTTCGTGTCTATTTTACAGCTACGATTCTCCGTTATATGTGATTGCTGTTTTAGCGAAGTGTAACTAACTAAAAGAAACCGAAAATATACTACATTTTGTTAACTATTAGGAGCTCGTTCGTTCTGATGACTTTTTTGACATTTTTGAAAATGAAGGAGATGGAATGATGCAGTTTTGCTGCCCACAAGTGCATAATACTACGAATTGGCCTACGATTTCTCAGCCTGATTTGTACTATCGAAATAACCAAGAAACAATTTATCATCCACATGTGAATGAAATTGCACCAACCCAAAGTAGGAGAGGCTGCCTAAAGACTTCACCTGAAAACGAGTCAGGATGTGCTCTCTCTCTTCTGTCAATGTGCCCATCTCAATCATCCGCGATCTCTGTGGGACCCATAATGAGTCCATCACCACCACCTCAGGCTAGAAACAGTACATCCCTTAATCTAAACAGTTTGATTCAACTTTCATTTTCTCAAGGTTCAGCTGCACTGTCTAGTACCAATAATACCAATAGTCCAGGCTTCGGAGGATTCCATTCTAGCCAAGATGGGTTTCGTGCCAACGGGTCTTCCAAATTTTTCCCATTTGGTTGGGATTAGTCAACTATTTCAGCTTGTAGACAACTATGAATTAAAGAGTGCCTTTTCATGAATCAAATCTAGGTTTTAGTAATAAGAGAAAACAAGGTTTTTTATTTTTTGTAGAGCTTGTCAGATGATTGTTCTTTGCAGTGTTTTTTTTATGCTTACAAAGTTTGGACGTGGTTTTATTGCTAGTTAACTTTAATTAATGAAATTGCTATGTTTGTGAATGATGATTTCATTTGGAAATCTAGCATTGGGTCAAATTAAGTGTTTGGCAAATCAAAAAACTTCAAATTTGGATTTGAGTGAATTCCACCTTTGTTTCCAAAGTAGTTAAAATGGAGAATTTGAGAATGACTTGTCAAACCTTGTCATTCTCAAATTCTCCATTTATGATTTCATAATTGAAATTAAGAATTTGAAATGAAATATATGTTCCCAAACACAATCTAATGGTATTCCCAAAAAAAAAAGAAAAAAAATGAAATTACCTAATTGTATGTTTGGCAACTTGGAATTCGTTTTCAAATATTAATTTAACCCAAATGCTATGTTTGGCAAATCTTGAATTTGGAAATATAGAATTGAATCAATTCTACATAAAAGTTCAATAGTAATGTAAAATTGATCAAGTATTAAAATTTGCAAATTCCAAGTATTTCGATGTCATTTACAATTCTTGAATTTGAATACTAAATTTGAATTCCCTATTTTCAAATCAATTCCATGTTGCTAAACACTTCCTAAGTGTCTTTTTCTTCAAGTTTTCAACTTTGTCCACCATTGAATCTACAACAACAACAATAATGTCAAATTCTGGTATTACGAACTGAATTAGCCAAGACTGTAAATTTAGACTTATTAGTAGAATTAGAAATTTGAACAGAATTCTTGCATAAAACAGAATGTTTACGAAAGTTAAATATTTATTGAAGATAAAAATAGACGTAAGAGTATTTCGAGCATACTCTAAGCTCCCAATTTATAGGATACAATTTGAAATTTCCGAAAGCATGAATAAAACTCCCTCCCTTGAGCTTATATACAACTCAAATCCTATTTATTTGCTATCTAAGTTTGCAATATCAAACTCTAACAAAAATATTCCCATAAATTCTTCCATGCTCTTCTTTTTTTCTTGTCTTGTCTTTCTTTTTTTTTCCTCTAAAACTAGTTTATTGCCCTCTTAAAAGCTCTAATGTAAGTGTGTGGTATGGGAGGTCATGTGTCGTGCATAACATTGCCGATAGTCCAAAAATTCACCTTGTCCTCAAAGTGAGTATTAATGGTGTCACGATTTACACCAACCTTGTACCCTTTATATTAACATCAATATATAAAGAATGTAGCTTTTTGTTTGAAGCAATCATGTGTGGTAGAGAATCAGGAGGTGACATGTGTTTGGTATGAAAATAAGAATAGGGTAGAGTGGAAAATATATGGATTTGGTTACATGTCGTGTCTAGAATGTTTAATTAAAGGATGTTGAAATGAGCAAATTTTGGTGATATAGAAATTGGATAATGGTAGGATATTTTTTATGATGTCACTGATGATGTTATACTTTTGAACTTCTCAATTTCTCATCTTCTCGTGAAGTCCAAGTTGGCTTAACTTTTACAAGTTCTTGTAATATGCAGGTAAGGAGAGTTAACTAGCCCACCATTGCTTTTGTTTAGGTCTTTAATAAATGGCCA
Organism: Amaranthus cruentus; assembly: GCA_019425755.1. NCBI lineage: Eukaryota > Viridiplantae > Streptophyta > Magnoliopsida > Caryophyllales > Amaranthaceae > Amaranthus > Amaranthus cruentus. The sequence goes on from CM033452.1 coordinate 19,455,769, forward strand.
TTGACCCAATATAAATTGCTCAATGCATGCTTTTGTCGTTTTCAAGGTCTGAGAATTTAAAAGAAATTCTTTTAGTTCTTTTGTTTTTGATACATGTGATGAAGCTTAGATGGATGGGTCCTCTTTTGACTGTTTGAGCAAGAGTTAGGGTCCTTGATGCTTCAGTCTATATCACCAACATCTTCATAAAGGTTTCTAAAATATAATAATGACCATACATCTTCACGAAAGATTTCTTTAATAAATTAAAGTATTTATAGGGCTTGAATGAGCTCTTTTAAAAACTTAATTTCAAATGGCTGCTCAAATGAACTCTTCTTCATCTTCCTTCCATCTCAACGTTTACGAGAATCAATAAGCACTATAACCTTTTTATCCTTACTTGACCTCTTCAATTCTCAAATTTCTCATCTTTAATTGTAAAACAATGATATTGAAAGAGAAAGTAGAAATAAAAAAACAAAGTTAGGGATTTTAACAATGATCCATATTTGATGTATTCCTTTTTAATTAATGCAAAATTCCAAAACTGGCCTCTTCTGTTTTCTCATCATGAAAGTTATGTCTCATCCTACCTTCATATTTGTCTATGACCCTTGTAAGCGCATCGTTGTGAACCCTTTGATAGATGCCATTGACAATTTATATAACCGGTCGACTCGTCTTTGTATTCGGTGACTTGATGATTTGATAAAACTTAGAGAATTGTTTTTCTCTCATCTTACTCACAATTATCTTTTTCTCTCTTTTGATTTTTGTTAAGCATATGGATTCTTCCTGTACAAGCATTCTACAACTTCTGTTACTTAGTGCAATTTGAAAATAAAGTTTGTTAGAATATTTTTGTTATTTTGTAATTAGTTTGCTATTCTCTTTTGTTTGTTAGCCACGTCATACCCTAGGCTGTTAGACTTTTACCTTCTCTCTCCTTTTCTTGTTTCTTGCTCTGGTATATAATGCTCTCTTGTGTACTGTTGTATTTTACACTTTCTGTAATACAAAAAGCTTCTTCTTCTTTCTTTTTTGGATGCCTATTCTTCGTCCATTATTCTTGTGTGGCTTTCTTGCATGTTTTAACATGGTATCAGAGCAGGACATCCTGTCTCTCTCAGTATTGTACCTAATTATGTTGAAGAAATTCTTCAAGATCCAAACTGGAAAAAGGCAATGAAAGAAGAAAATTTTTGCTCTTAATAAATGAAACATAGGAAAGATGTGAGTTGCCAAAGGAAAAGAAGAACATTGGATGCAGATGGGTACACCATTAAATATTTGGCTAATCGTATTGTTGAGCGATACAAAGATAGATTGGTAGAACAAGGATATAATCAGACTTATGGGGTGGATTTGTTAGAGACTTTCTCCCTAATGGCCAAAATTGATACAATTCTCTATTGCTGCAAACAAAGATTGGCTACTATATCAGTTTGATGTGAAAAATTCCTTCTTACATTGGAGAACTAAAGAGGAGGTGTATATGAAGGCTCCCCGGGTTTCTCTAGTGACTATAATCTAGGGGAATGATGCAAATTGAATAAAGCTATATATGGTCTAAAACAGTCTCTAACGGCATGGTTTGAGAGATTCACTACAACAATGATAAAGTTTAGTTGTAAACAAAGCAACTCTAACCATACTTTGTTCCTTAAGAGACAAAATGATAATATCACATGTCTAATAATCTATGTGAATGATATGATCATTATCCGGAGATTATGAAGAAGAAATTTGTGTTCTCAAGAAGTAGTTGCCTCGTGAATTTGAAATGAAAGACCTAAGGCAACTAAAGTATTTCCTTGACATCGAAGTTTTGAGATCAAAAGAAGGAGTATTCATTATCCGAAGGAAGTACATTCTTGACTTACTAGCAGCAACTGAGATGCTTGATTGCAAGCCTGCAAACAGGCCTATTATAGCCAATCATGGTCTTTAGATGTTCAAAGAAGAAAAACTAGCAGACAAAGGGCAATATTAGAGAATGGTTGGTAAACTCGTATATCTCTCTCACACACAGCTAGACATTGCATATGTAGTTGGAGTAGTGAGCAGGTTTATGCATCAATTACAGATACAACATATGATAGCGTAATGACTAAGGAGAATCCTAAGGTACCTAAAGGGTACGAGTAGTAGAGGCATTCTATTTAAGAAAAATGATCACTTAGACCTTTTGGCCTACACTGAAGCAGACTGGGCAAGTGCTCATGATGATGAGAGATCTACTTTTGGGTACTTTACAATGGTTGGGAGAAACCTTGTTACATGGAAAAGCAAAAAACAAAAGTTTGTTGCTTTGTCAAGTGAAGAGGCAAAGTTTCGTGTAATTGCTAAAGGGATAACTGAAGTCATATGGATAAAGAAGCCCTAAGTGAACTAGACTACCCACATACGAAAGCTTGCAAATTGTTTTGTGATAATGAAGCAACAATTAGTATCTCTGGAAACCCAGTTCAACATGATCGCACTAAACATGTTGAGATCGACAGACATTTCATAAAGGAGAAACTTGAGAAATAGATCATAAGTCTTCTCTTTGTAAGATCGAAAGATCAACTAGCTGAAGTCCTTACAAAGGCAGATACTTCAAAAGCATTCGAGCAATCATTTGCAAGTTAGTATTGGTGAACCGAAGGCCTAACTTGAGGGGGAATATAGAAAAGTAAATATTCTAGGAATATCTTAATTATTGCCTTTGATTGTAATTATCCTTCTTTCCTTAGATAGTTTTCCTAATCTTGTATATATAGAGGCTTATGTAATTATTTGCTTTATCAATACAAATAGTATTCAAAACCCTAAATTTAGTCTCAACTTTATTTTCTGATTTTATCTTTCCATTATATATACTCGAACACGCCCCCTCACATGAGAGCCCTTTGACGTTAAAGTGTGGATGCAACAAAAACTCTCCTCATACCTGACGCAAAATATTCAATAAGGGATGGTTGATATTCGAACCCATGACCTCTTGTCACGATGGCATTTGATACTATCCTGCCGTCCACACCATTTTAGAGGAAGTTCAATTATTATTTAAGTGAAAATAAAAGAAAAAATATGCTGAAAGTGAGATACAGATTGTGGTATCTTTTGTGGGAGCTAACATAGATACTAGTGAGATGCCTATTAGTGCACACTGTAGGATGGGACTTTGCAGTTTTAGCTCTCTATTGTAATGTACTCCCTCCCTCAGTCTGTTCCTTTGAATTTGCTACATCCAAAAAGATCTCAGTTCCATTTTCGTAATGTAGCAAAATCGAAGAGACGCAAGAAGCTTTTTGTATGTATACTCTAGTCAATCACACAAACAACGTGGCCTGCTTTTTAAATTCATGGTAGTCTTTTTGTGATGACAAGAGAATTCAGTGATGAAAAGACTTAAACATGTGAGTGATCAAGTTTGCTTCTGTTTTACAACAGTAAGATGGGATTTAGTGTTCATCCATGTTCTTGGCTGTAACTAAACCTGTTCATATATTTGTCAGTTCCTTAATTTTTATCGACTTGACTACACTGAAAGATCAAGACAAAAAAAGTTAATATGATGAAAAGGAATTTAACATCTATTGTAAAACCAATCTACTGAAGATAGAACTTGGCTATCGACTGACTGCCAAAAGATGAACCCTATGTTTTGGAATATATTCCAATGGGTGGATGAGATTTGAACTGATTTCTTAGCAAACGTTATTATTCTAATAAGCCCTCATCAAACTCTTCCTAGACCCTGATCATAACTTGTATATATTCCAATGGGTGAATGATATATTGGGTATGAAGATGGGTGGATGAGATTTCAACTCGTCTTCTTGGACCATATAAAGGAACAATCTCACTCAATGTTATAAGCTGGCACCAGAATATGTTATATATTTTATCGTATAATTATCACCTTTATCTATTCTCGAATTATCCATACATTTTTATGTTCGTTCTCCAACAAGAACTTTTATGTAAAAGGGGGATTGTGAAGCCTCTATAAATAGAGCATTCTTCTTCCAAAGAGAATGCTCACAATATCTCATCAAATTTCACTTTGGAGTAAAGAAAAGATGGATTCACAACACAGACGTAGAGGTTTCATAAAGGGGATGAGGTTATTTTCCTTCTCTCGAGCCTCGAAATCTTGCTCGGGTGTGCAGTACACGAGTAGGATGAAACCGAGTTATCAGTCATCAGCATCTGTTCCTCCGATCACTTACCTTGTGGACCATAAAGACACGAAGCCTATAGGGAGACCGAAAGTATCTTTGTTCGTACCTGAGTACCATGACAGCAGTAGTTTCAATGAGTTAGAAAGCTACTTGAGCTCAGCAGGAGATGAAAATGTGAATATGAAGGCAGCTAGCTATATCTCCACAGTCCGCGAGAAGTTTAAGCTGGAGAGAATGAACTCTGAAAGGAAAATCAGCCATGATTAATTAGCTGTTTGGAGTATAGTAAATTAGAATTAGTTATTCTAACTTAATAATGCAGGAGCAGGACTACTTCAGATAGTCTGTAGTTACTCTTTAGAAAAATCTGTTTTTGTATCTATCTTTCGAGTTTAATCCAACACCTTTTTTGGATTTAATGGATACTAAAACAATAGTATTCTAGTTGCTCTAGTACCATGTTTTCAATATATCTTTTGTAATGTCGATTCCTTACTGATAAATATATGTAAGTTGCTTTTAATTGAATTAGTTCTTTTAACACTTTACGTTACACTTTCCGTTTATCTCATGTCCAAGGTCCTGAGTAAACGACAACAGCAATGATGGTGTGCAAGGAGTCTCGAGTCCATGCACAAGAACGGTTTCTGAAGTTCTTAAAGAGAGAAGTGATACAATTTAGAAAATGGGTCTGAGCAACCCAAACAAGGAGGAGAAGAAGTAGTCCACTCATAAACCCAAAGAAGGTTCACTACTACAACCAATTGGTGGTATTAGGAGTTACTTCTTGAGTTTATAAAGTGATGCATACTCTTTTCTTTCTCCGATGTGGGACAACTCACATGTAGCTAACACATGGGCATTCACAATTTATAAGCTTAGAACTGACGCAATGATACCGATGTTGCTGAAATTCATTATTGGTGATTTTACTTATGATTTTCGAAAATCTGATCCTGTGTACATCAACAGAAAGCAATTCAGTACATGATTTGTGTTTAACAGCAATGAAATCTGTATTGATACATAGATTTCTAAATGAAAAACCAAAAAGAAGGTTCATACAAAAAAATGTTATAAACTCAAGAATGTATGACAAACACATGTCCACTTGCAAGTTGCAAGGTGGAGCCAACCTCAGGAATCACTTCTTACAGTCACACATAAATTTCAACATATAAAGATAAAACAGTATTAATTTTATAAGGTAGAGTATACAACATATCTTTAGAATCTAACTATCAGCATAAGCTTTTGGTTAAATTGTTATCAGAAGTGAACATGAACCCAAGGGAACAACATTCGAATCTATTTCACCCCTCATTTCAATTGGAATATTCAGTCTCAGAAATGAAAATATTTGTTGCAAGTATGACTTTCAACCTAAAGGCTCTAATGTTAGGGGTTCGATAGAGTTTAGAAATAAAGTTTCAACCATTAACTTAACTTTAGGAGGAGTTGGTCACGACGCATACATTGACACACATGATGATCAAAAGTAAAAACCTATATGATAAAATATATAACATATCAAAAAGTTTCAATCATGATCTTATACTTTTGATTGAGTTGGGTATTTGACAAGGTCCTAACATATCCTAATGCGACAAAATGTGACATTCTCATGTGAGGGAGTGTCATAGATTATATAATATATATTTAAAGTTTCAACCATCAGTTTAAACTCTATGTTGACTTAAACTCTATGTTGACTAAACACTTAACAGTATTGTAAAATAAAACAACAACCGAAATGGATAGATGAAGATGCTTGTGATATTCCTAAATCCTAATATGATAAAGGATTAAAGATGACATAATCTAGGCATAGTAAGATAAAGGATTAAAGATGACATAGTATGCAGCTATAGAAGCCTATACTTATGTTAAGTTACTTCATACAAAAAAGTTTAACACCTTTTGTTTACTTTTAATGTTCCTTCTTCTTAGCTTTCTGTTTGGATAACCATTCAAGAAGAAGAAGTACATATACATCATCTAGATCCTTAATGTGAAGAATCTAATTCTGACGTTATGACGTGGACCCCTAGTGAAATAACTAGAGAGCATTAAAACACGTACAGATTGGACAGAATTGAAATGAGACCTGATATTTCAAGAAAACAGACAAATATTTCACGCTTCCTTGATCTAGCAACATAAGCATTAGTTCTTACGTATAAAAGTAAGATTCATTCAACCAACATTATCCCAATGTTTCTATTAGGCTCTTATTAGAGTATAAATACATCATGGCCCTTAACCAAAAGCTAAAACAGAGTATATAACATATCAGTACATGAGGCCTCAACTTTCAACTTAAGTTTTTGGTTGAGCTGTTTTTTGACATGGTATCAGAAGCCACGTGACAAAAGGTCACAGGTTCGATTCTCTATCACCCCTCATTTAAAGTGGAAGATTTAGTGCTAGGTATGAGAAGGGTCTATGTTAGCATTCACGCTTTTAACCCAAAGGACTCTCGTGTGAGGAAACGTATTAGAATATGTACATATCATGGGGCCTCAACCATTAGCAAAAGTTTTTGATTGAATTGGTACTATCATATATCTTAGTCAAATAAAATAATATCAGTTGATGAACAAAGGTAAGTGAAACATGTATATATGTTTATAGAAGTATAGTGTATTACCCTTGTCTTTATAATAAAAGTTCCAATTGACTCTAGAAGATATTTCTAAATTAAAATTAAGCCAAAACTAAACTGCAATGATATGATAGAAGAGTAAAATATAGATAGGATATTTTGGATGGGGTTTAGTATGCTCTAAGTGAAAGCCAAGATGCAAAGGTGATGAAAATCTGAATATGACACTCATGTTTTTACGATATTCTTTATACCTCTACCAAATAATACATGCAGAAAGCATATTAGTACATTATCCTCATGGACCACATGCAAATTGTTCTTTCTTTTAAGCAAATTATAAGGAAGGGCTAAACAAAGATTTGATGCTCATGCAACTTGCTGTGCATACAAACAAAATATCATATGCATATTTGTTCCATGTTATTATATAATAAAATATTTTCCTTGATTTTTTTTTGTTCTTTCAAATATTAGAGAGAGCACAATTACATAGTTTTTGTTCAACATTTAGAGTATATTGACCTAACTTATATATACTACATTACTACTTATTTAAAATAGTAGTGAGACAAATATGCTATAAATAGAAAGTCCAAATAAATGTCTTAAAAAGGAAATCGCAAAAATGAGGCAGCAAGAACAACGAGTCGTCACCCCCATAAGCGACGCGTCATCGCTAGTTGCTGCCTAAGCAATTTTGGGTTAGAACCCAAAGGTAAGTCGGCTTTGATATGCAAGTCGAGTTCGCGGTTTTGTTGGTTTTGTTCGGTTTATTAGTTAGTGTTGGTTGATTTCAAATATCACTAACAAATAATTAACTTCTGTTTTAGATGTTAATTATGATGAGACAACATATTGATTCATAGTAAGGCATTGGTTGATACACCTCTCTATAAATAGAGGGAGTATGATAGGGACATTCCATCCAGTATATTCTCTTATATTTTCTGATTTCTTCTTAAGAACATCTCATTGTTCTTGTTCTTCTTTACATGAGATAATATTAAGAGAGTAATTAACTTTTAGTATAATCAAAGTTACTAATCTATTTGCAATACTTGTTGAACATTTAATGTCTAATAATCCTAGGTTTATTATCACTAAGTACGACTAAAGTAGTGGGACAATATGTATTAAAAATACAACGTTTAAAAGGGGTTCAAAGGAAAGGACAAAAGAACAATTAGTAAACCGAATCAGCAAGAAAAGCCGACTCTCATCTCTTGTCTCGAAGGCCTAAAGTCGACTCGGGTTTAGGTACTGGAAAGTGATATTGTCCAGCAGGTTAAGCCGAATCGGCTTTCCTTGAGTGGATCAAAAAGCCCATTCGACTTTTTGTTTTGATATGAACGTTGAGTCATTATGTTTCCTTTGTGTTAACCTTTGTGTTAATTGCATTGGATTTCCTTACATATTCCACTTCATTTTTGGAGTAACAAAGGCATAATGCAGAAGAATAATGCTCAAGAATACCATGGTTTAATGGTATTGATTGTGAGACCATCAATATTGGTCATCAATGGTGATTAATTAAGCCATGACTCTTAGTTATACTAAGTGTAGTATAAATAAACACCCGAGACCTTTGGTAGGGTTGTTCTATGCAAACAAACAACAAGTTCAATAGCTAGCAATTAAGAACAACACGAAAGAAATAAATAAACAAAGACACAAGATTTATGTGGTTCACCCCAATGTGGGCTACATCCTCGGTGTTGGTTAGTTTTCTTGTATTATGGGAAGAAACAATGAAGTTCTCAAGAACTCTTACAAAGGATTATTATACTTGGAGAAGAAGAAAAGAGAAAGAGAGGGTTTGTGTTTGGCTAGGGTTTAGAATACATTCAAGTAGTGAGTTACATTCACTATATATACAGGTAAATATATGTGAATGCATGGGAGAGGGCCCAACCTTAATAAATAACCTGTAAGAAAATACCGCATAAATGAAACAAGACACTGTTGAACGTGGCTCGGCCTGGTCGAGCAAAATAGGTGCTGGTCTAGCGAAGGTGTTCCTGGTCGAGCAAAGAGGCAGAAGGTTTATGTTCTGTTCGAGCTTCAATGCTCGGGTCGAACGTCTTTGAAGAAGGGTCGAGCAGCTGGTCAAGAACTTCATACATGCGAGAAACGTGCTGCTTTGTATCACTCTCATGTTTAGCCTCCTTAAACCACCATTCAAGCACTACAAGCACATCACATATATACCCATACACACATCCATCGAACTCTCCACACTTCATGGTGCACTCAAAGTCACACCAAACTCCAACAATCTCCACCTTGACTTGAGTTCACCAACTCCACACAGTTTCTCCAAGACACTCCATCCAGCACACCATAAACAACCAGACAAACTAACACACCATATAAATGCCCCTTAAGGGCTTCACATCAAGCAAGCTTCTAAACCAACCAAGTCTACACATAAAGTGAACTTGTTGCTAGGCAACGACTTGGTCATCATGTCGACCAGATTATCATCAGTGCTTATTTGTGCTAAGCACACTCTCTTATGCTCAACTTCATCTTGAATAAATTTATAATTTACGTCGATGTGCTTGGTTCTTCGATGAAAAGTGTTTTGATTCTTTGCCAAGTGAATGGCACTATCACTATCACAATGAACACGCACCATCCTCATCTCAGGCCACAACTCACCAACCAACCCTTTAAGCCACTTTGTCTCCTTGAACGATTCGGCTATAGCTATATATTCCGCTTCGATGGTGGACATGGCGACCACATCTTGGAGCGACGATTGCCAACTTACCGCCGTTCCGCCCAATGTAAAAACATTTCTCGAGGTAGATTTTCTAACATTGAAAGCACTCGGATAGTCGAAATCGCAATACCCGATCAATCCGCATGAATTTCTCCCAAACTTCAGACAAACATTTCAAGTACCCTTCAAATACCTCAACAACCACTTTAGCGCTTCCCAATGAACCTTACCCGAATTTGACGTATACCGGCTCACCTTGATAACTGCTTGAGCAATATCGGGCCTTAACCAAACCTAGCATACATGACGCTACCAACTGTGCAAGTGTAAGGAATGTCCTCCATTTGTTCTTATTCTTCTTTTGTTTGAGGATATAGCTTCATGGATAACTTGAAATGAGAAGTTAGAGGCGAAGACACCCTCTTTGCATCACCCATGGAGAATCTTCTCAATACCTTCTCAATGTACCTCCTTTGACTAAGGTACACTATTGGAAAAAATTACATTTGTTGCGCATCATATGATGCGGTTTTTAAGATGCCCGTAGAAACTAAGCTTAAAAAAAATTGAGGATTGTTATATGCTGCGGTCAGGGGAAGAACCGCAACATATATATAAGGCATGGTAAATTTTTGGTTTGAGTATATGCTGTTGTTCTTCCTTTGACAGCAGCATTTGTGCTTCCTCTTAAAAGTTAAAACCCACCCCTTATAAAAAAACACTAGGGTTTCTCTCTTATAAAAAATCTCGATCTCCTTCTACTGCCTTTTTCCATTCTAGGGTTTCTCTCTTTCTTCACATTCGTCTCACTTCACTTTTGATTACCTGCATTTGATCTACTCATTCTTCGATCTTGTCCACTTTCTTTTCTTTAGATTCGGTTTTTTAAGCAATTTAACTCAAAATAGAGGCGATCAAAGAATTGGCACAACTTTCTAATTTGATGCATCAAGCTGCTGCTGTTCTTGCTGATGAGAATGTGGATGATACTTCTTCTTATTCTTGGCAATGTTGTAAGTTACTAGATCTATTTTTCTTCATTCTTTCTTTCTTTCTCATTTTTTCTTTCTCAATTTCTAGATCTATTTTTCATTTGTGATATTTTTTATTAATTTTTCACAAGTATCTTATAAGGATTATCCTTGGATTTGTGCATTTATTTTCGATTTCCTTGTTTGTGTTGCAGGAAGGATTACATGATGTATCCTTTGAGAGTTTTAAAAGTTGGTTGGTTGCGAAATTGCTCGAGAAAGATACAACATTGTCATACGAGACTGATCGATTACTTTAAATTCATTTGGTTATTTTTCACTACTTTAAATTCATTCAAGCACACAAAATTGTAATTATACTACAAAATCTCATTTGGCTTTTTAAATGTAATAGGTATGGTTACAAATCTAATTTTCTAATATTGAAGTTTAATATTTTCATTTATGTCTTCTTGTGTTCTTTGTTTTCTTGTGTTCTTTGTTTTCTTTCATTGTTGTTGCGAATTCCCTATAAAATGAAAAAAAAACAAAAAAAGGGGATAAAACCGTAGCATTTGAGCTTTTTCCACTAGTGGTACAAGATGCCTTTTGCCCCGTCCCTCAATATCTCTATTTCAAGTATCTTCTTGGCTTTACCAAGATCTTTTATGTCGAACCCACTTGAAAGCAACACCTTCAAGTTCTCCACCTCAAACAAATTTCTACATGCTACAAGCATGTCATCAACATATAGAATCAAATTTATGGTAGATCCACCATTATGCTTCTTAAGATAGACACAACTATCATAAGAGGTCCTTGAAAAATCACGTGAAAGCATAAAGGATTCAAACTACTTATACAATTGTCTAGGTGATTGTTTTGGCTCATACAATGATTTCTTCAAACGACACACATCACTTTCTTTACCTTTGACTTCAAAATCCTCTGGTTGCTTCATATATATCTCTTCCTCCAACTCTCCATGTAAGAAAGCGATCTTTACATCCAATTGATTTAACTCAACATCCTCCATAGTCACAATAGCTAACAAAGACCTAATTGAAGAATGCTTCACAACCGGTAAGAAAACCTCATGAAAATCTACCCCCTCAACTTGAGTGAACCTTTTTGCCACAACTCTTGCCTTGTATACCGGAGCACTAGTGCTTTTCGATCCCTCTTTCTTCTTGAATACCCATTTACACCCCATAAATGTCTTGTTTCTAGGTGCTTCAACGATGACCCAAGTCTTGTTCTTTGCAAGAGACTTTATCTCTTGCTTCATAGCAACTAGCCACTTGCTTGAGTCACTTGAGGCCATAACCTCCTTGTTGGTATTTGGATCATTCACACTTTCCACCTCACTAGCAATGGTGAGGGCATAAGCCACATAGTCACACTCCTCTATGTACCTTCTTTGAGGTATATTTCTCCTTTTTTCTCTTTGACTTTTGCCAAAGTGGTTTCTTTTTCATGTCGAGCATCATCATCGATTTCATCAAAATTGGGAGGCTCTACCTCCTCTTGGGTGTCATCAGATGTACCATGCATCGTTAGTAAGAGTGTTCTCCACTATAGAAGTAACCAATGCATTTTCATCAAAAACTACATCCCTTGAAGTAACGATCCTTTTAGACTTCTCACACCACCCTTTACACCCAAACCATAGCCCATGAAAACACTTTTCTTAGCTCTAGGTTCAAGTTTTGCCTCACTCACGTGAATATAAGCCAGCAACCAAATAATCTAAGATTAGAATAAAATTAACTGCCGAATTATACCATACCACCTGTGGGGACTTGAAGTTCAATGCGGTGTGTGAAGAATGGTTCACCAAGTAGCATGTCGTATTGACTGCTTCGGCCCAAAACCTCTTGCTCAACTTAGCTTGTGCGATCATACTCCTAGCTCTTTCCAACAACGTCTTGTTCATCCATTCGGCTACACCATTGTTTTGAGGCCGTTCAACACATGTTCGATGCCTCACTATACCCTCCTTGATGCAATATTGAAGAAAATTTTTATATAAAAACTCAAGACCATTGTCCATTCTCAATGTCTTGATGTTCTTCCCTGTTTTCTTTTCAATCATGGTCTTCCAATTGACGAAGACATCAAATACATCATCTTTGTGCTTGATGAAATAACACCAAACCTTCCTTGAATATTCATTGATAAGAGTAAGCAAGTAGTTGCACCCACCAAGTGAAGTCTTCCTATAAGGCCCCCAAAGATCGGAATGTATATAATCAAGGATCCCCTTTGTGTTGTGGAATGTCGGCTTGAAATTCACTCTCTTGAGCTTCCCATACATACAGTGTTCATAAAAGCCAAGGTTCCCAAGCTTCTTTCCTCCAAACATTGATTGCTCAACTCATGCATACCTCTCTTACCCATATGACCCAACCTCAAGTGCCATAGTTTGGTCTCCTCATCGGACATGATACTTGTGGAGACATTCACGGAGCCGGATATAGTGATACATTCTAGAGCATATAAACTCCCGTTCATTTTTCCCTTCATCACAACTAGTGACCCTTTTGTGACTTTCATTACTCCACCTTGACAAGAAATTCTACAACCATTCTTGTTTAAAGTACCCAATGAAATCAAATTCTTCTTCAACCCCGGGAAATGGCTAATATTGGACAAAGTTCTCACCATACTATCAAACATATTCATTTGAATATTCCCAACACCGACAACCTTGCAAGTAGCATTGTTGCCCATAGTAACATTCCCTTCATCTACTTTCTCATAGGTAGTGAACAAGTCTTTGTTGGGTGTCATTTGGAAAGAACACCCAAAATCTAGAATCCATTCATTCTCACCCTTATACTCATTTGTGTCCACCAAAACGCCACCATCATCGCTATCATTCGTATAGCTAGCCTTGGCACTACTAGAACCCTCCTTAGACCTCTCCTCATCATTGGAATGCTTCGTTTTCCACTTCCAACAATATTTCTTGATGTGTCCCTTGAGCTTGCAATAGGTGCAAATCCTATTCTTGTTATAGCCTCTAGACTTTGACCTACCTTTACCCTTGCTACCACTACCATAAGTGAAACCTTTATTATTAGCTCTACCCATCACATACAAACCATCATTTGAGGTACTAGATGAGTTACTTGAAATTTGTGTATATATCAAGTCCCATTGGGTTAAAGCATTTTCTACATCAGCACTTAAATTTTCTCTACCATAGAGCAAGGTCTCCCTAAAGTGTTTGTAATAGGGTGGTAATGAACACAACAAGTAAATACCCAAATCCTCAAAATCAAGTTTTACATTTATGTTTTGCAAGTCCATAACAATGGAATAAAATTCATCAAGGTGAGCTTTAAGGGGTTTACCTTCTTCCAATCGAAGATCGTAGAGTCTACTCTTCCAGAGTAGCTGGTTCGTCACACTCTTTGCCATGTAAAGAAACTCCAACTTCTCCCATATTCCCTTAGAGGTTGTCTCCTTCACAACTTCTCTCAAAACCTCATTTGAGAGACATAGTTGGATGGCCGATAAAGCCTTAGCATCAATCTCTTCCCATTTTGCTTCACTTAACCCAATGGGTTTCTTATCTTCACCTTCAAGAGCCTTGTGCAACCCATTTTGTATCATTATAGCCTTCATTTTGACTTGCCACAAGCCAAAATTTACACTCCTATCGAACTTCTCATTATTTAGATTCATTAAAGACATGTTTCCACAAGTTTTGCACTCTTGAACACTCCCAAGCACCAACAAAATCCTTAAGCTCTGATAAAAATTGAAATAAAAAGCATACTAGGGCGTAAAATTTCAATATTTCCCCTCAAAACACCGTAGACCTTTGGTAGGGGTGTTCTATGCAAACAAACAACAAGTTTAATAGCTAGCAATTAAGAACAATAAGAAAGAAAGAAATAAACAAAGACACAAGATTTATGAGGTTCACCCCAATGTACGCTACGTCCTTAGTGGTGGTTAGCTTGCTTGTATTACGAGAAGAAACAATGGAGTTCTCAAGAACTCTTACAAAGGAGTATTACACTTGGAGAAGAAGAAAAGAGAAAGAGAGGGTTTGTGTATGGCTAGGGTTTAGAATACATTCTAGTGAGCTACATTCACTATATATATATATATATATATATATATATATATATATATATATATATATATATATATATATATATATATATATATATATATATATATATATATATATATATATATATATATATATATATATATATATATATATATAATATACATATATATATATATATATATATATATATATATATATATATATATATATAGGGGAGGGATCCATTGAGAAGGGGTTGAAAATGAGAAGGGTAAGAAGGACTCTAGACCCTTGATTTCACTAAAATAAAAAAAATCTATGGTCATGATTGAGCCAAAAACATATAATTGTAAAAGTAACTATGTTACACAGAAGGGTAACTATGAAATTATTTTTAAAATGTTCTTAATTTATAACATAGTATCCTTTTTTGATATATAAAAAAAATTTTTGTATATATAGTAACAAAAAAAATCAAACGAAAATCCTTCCATTCTTCTCATTTTAAAATCCTTCTTATTTGATCCTAAATCTATATATATATATATATATATATATATATATATATATATATATATATATATATATATATATATATATATATATATATATATATATATATAGGTAAAATATATGTGAATGCATGGGAGAGTACTCAACCTAAGAAATAACTTGCAAGAAAATACCGCATAAATGAAACAAGACACTGCTGAACGTGGCTCGGCTTGGTCGAGTAGAATAGGTGCTGGTCTAGTGAAGGTGTTCCTGGTCGAGCGAAGATGGTTTCTGATATGGTCGATCTTCAATGCTCGGGTCGAGCTTCTTTGACGAAGGGTCGAGCAGCAGGTCAAGAACTTCCTACCTGCATGAAACATGTTGCTTTGTATCACTCTCATGTATAAACCACCATTCAAGCACTACAAGCACATCACATACAACCCATACACACATCGATCAAACACTCCACACTCCATTGTGCACTCAAAGTCACACCAAACTCCAACAAGAGTAACTAACTTTTGTTAAGAGCTTTCAAATCTTATAATTCTCTAAACACTTTGTTGTTAAGTGACATACCCTAAGTAGTAAGGGTGTGTTGTGTTGTTTGTATCTCGTCGAAATTTCCAATCTTAAACCTAAGTTCATTTGTGGGGAAAATATCTCAACAGGAAAGTGATCACACGCCTACAACAAGTATAAAGCTTCCGGGTAACGGTTGTCGTAACAAAATAATCTTCAAGTTTATTTTTAGTGTTGTTTGTAAGTTTTATTTTTGTCATCTACATAGGGATAAATACAAATTCTCAATTGTGATTTGTATTTGCGTTATTATTTCGTAATAATACTTGTCTTTACTATTGCAATATCCTTTGTGCTAGGAAATGTTTGAGTAAATTGTATCTCAATGTGAATTTCATCGATCATCCTAAGCACCTTTGCGGGAGAAATATCACAATAAGAAAGTGTATTAACGCCTTTTACAAATATTAAGTTTTCGAGTGACGAGAATTCGTTGTCACAACTGTATCTTCATTGTTTCTTTAGTGATTAGAGGAGTTCAAGGCCATCAACAAAGGGATTACAAATAGTATGAATTTTCATCTTGTCACACATTTGTAATATAACATTATTGTCATAATCTATTGTGATATCTTCTTCATCATGGAAAGTGTTAAAGAACTCATTTTTAATTTCACTAAGTTAGAAAGTTTTATTTGTGAGGACTTTTGACATTGATAATAAAAGATGCCCATGTTTTGACAACCCTTAACATGTTAAATGGTATGAAAGATTCTCTTTTCGATCTATCAATATCATGAGTCGGTCAATTTTTTGTAGGATGCCCTTGAAGACAAATATATGGTCGAAGATGCAAACTCAAAGAAATTCCTTGTAAGTAATTTTAATGCATTTAAAATGATTGACAATCGCCCAATTATTGACCAATTTCATAACTTAAATTTGATGTATACAAACATGAAAATACATGGCATTAAAATGGATGAAGTATTTGTTGTAAGTAGCATTATAGACAACTTACCTTCGTTATGGAGGGATGTTAGACATGCACTAAAACCTAGGAAGACATGAATCTTGCTGATCTTGGACAACATTTTGTTGTTGAGCTAGCATACGAGCCCAAGATATTATAATTTTCATATTAGCATGCATTCTTTGTAGTTCATAAAATGGATCAATAACGGGGCGATTCTCAACTAACTTATAAGAATGAAATTATTTACAAGGAATTTCTTGGATCTAGCATCCTTCGCCATATATTTGTTCTCCAAGCCTTCCAACAATTCTTTAGCGGACTCATGGCATTGGTAGATTTCAAATGGCGAGTCTTGCACTACCCATTGAGAATGTGTCCCCGGCAAATGAAGTCATCATTTTTCCATTTGTTCCTCTTCCTTGTTTGTTCCAAGGTTTCATTTTCCTGCTACTACGGTTTGGGGGTGCTAATAGCGTAGGCCACATTTTCAAGGTTGTGAGAAGGATCATCATTTTCTATTGCCAATGTCGAAAATCAACACCAACAAGCTCTCCAACTTAGTGAAATTGGAAGTTACTTCTTTAGTACTTGACAACCGAAGAAAAGTATCACAAAAGATTATTACAAAAAAATGATATGAAATACTAATTACAATTTGCAGGAATTTGTATTTCACCTTTATTGATGGCTAAAAACAAACTTACACAATTATACTAAAATGAACTTGAAGGTACTTTTGTAACGAAGACATTTAACTGGAAACTTGATACTTGTTGTAGGCGTGTACTCAATTTCCGTGTCTGATATTTCCCCCACAAAGTTACGTGGTTTTGAAATTGGAAATTCAAAACGAGATACAAAAAAACACAATACACCCTACTTAGTAGGGGTATAAGTAATTTGGTGAAAAAGCGAACACCGAACCAAACCAAATCGAATAAGTAATTTGGTTCGACTATATTTTAAATTGGAAAATTTAATTCTAAAGGTTTCAACTTTGTCTGATTTGCTTCTAAAGGTTCGAACTTTCATTTATCTTATAAAGGTTCGAACTTTGGGGGTCATCCGCTTTTAAAGGTTCAACCGGTTTTAGTAACCTAGAACAACAGGTTACCATCTTCTTCATCACCTTATTCTTCGAGATCCATCAATGGCTTCTTCATCAACTTCTTCCTCAACCTCCCCATTAATGGCTTCTTCCTTCTTTAACTCCATTATGCCCTCAACTCCACTTCTATCTCATAAACTCCCATCATCTCCTCCCCTAAAACCTTCAAATTTCTGATTTATGCCTTAAATTTCTGATTTATGTGTAAAATTTTTAAATATAACATTTGTGTAAAATTTCTAATTTTATGAGTAAAATTTCTTTATTTTTATGCTTTAAATTCAACCTTTAATCACCATTTTAACACCCTTTTTGGTCATCTAAACTCCATTTTAATCTCCCCCAAAATCCCAAAATATGCCATTAAAGGTGTTTCATTCTCTCCTTTTCTCTGTACCTCTATTTCCATGGAGCTCAAACTCCAAAAACCCACAATTACAAACACCCACAATCTCTCAAAGTTTGAGGATTTTCCATCTGTATTAATCCCTCCTACATCTAGTGTAATGGAAAATATTGTTTCTTCTGCAATCTGGTGCCTAAAGAATTAATCACACAAAGAATGCAAGTGGGTTTATCATTTGTTGTTCATCATCAAAAAGGAGAGAGAAAGTAAAGAAGATGAAGATAATGAAATGGTGGAAGAAGATGATGAAGATGATGAAATAGTGAAATAAGATGATGAAATGGTGGAAGAAGATGATGAAATGGTGGAAGAAGATGAAGATGAAGAAGTAAAGAAGATGAAGATGAAGATGACCTTTTCATCTGGTTATAGGTCATCCGAACCTTTAAAAGCGGATGACCCCCAAAGTTCGAACCTTTATAAGATAAACGAAAGTTCGAACCTTTAGAAGCAAATTAAACAAAGTTCACACCTTTAGAATCAAATTTTCCTTTTAAATTTGGTTAGGTTTGGAATGAGTTTTAATTATAATTCGATTTTCGGTTTGGACTCGGTTCACGGTCCAACAAAACCAAAAAACCGAACAAATCGAAATGTTAAAGGCATGTTATATCTTCTATTTAATTTGTTTGAATTTTTGCCCTTATTTTTAGATTTTTGTTAAATATTTTTTACTTGTTCAAATTAAAAACCCTAAAATTATTAATATTTATTTAGGAGCTTTAGAAAGAATAAGTTTGAAACGATACATGCAAATTTGACTTTCAGTGCAAATGATACAAATCGGTGCAATTCGGTCTATTTGGTTCAATTTGGATAAGTATTTTAAAATTCGGTTCGGTTCAATTTGGAATATAAATATTATGATTTGGATTTGAACTGAAAATATCAAAACCGTATTTTATTAGGTTTGATTTGGATTTGTATCGAATCCAAACAAAAAACCAAACTTTCACCCCTACTACTTAGGGTATATCACTTAACAACAAAGTGTATGAATGAACTATAAATTATGGAAAATTGATAAAAAGTTTATAACTCTTTTTGGAAATCACAAGAGAGAAATCAAGGATATGGATAGAATTCAGAAACTCTATGTGTAACGTTCTTTCCCAAAATCCCTATTTATACTAGTCATAGTTTAACAAAGGCTCATGACTCACTAATTACACTACAAAAATTTTGCAAAGTTGCGACTCAGTTCACCGACTGACATAGTTTAGTCGCAATTTTCCGACTAAATACCGACTAAAATCAAGTAGTCGGAAAGTTGCGACTCAGTTCACCGACTGACTTCTTTTGTTCTCCTTTTTCTGACTCTATTTAATACCCCCTTCACGCCATTTTCCAATTGCCCCTTTACTCTTCTCTATAATCTATATGACTATATGTTTTTCTTTTGTCATACTCCTCCTCACCCTACTTGAGTTAGAATTAGATTAAGTAGGGTGGAGGTGGAGGTGATAAGTTGAAAACATTAATAAAATGGTTCAATCATAATAAAAATATGGCAAAATTTAATATTGATCTTGGAGAGGTTATAACTTTGAATGTTTCACTTGCCCTCGTTACTGACTCCACACTCGAGTTTCATCACTTAAGTGTGGTACACTAAAACGGACAAGTTGCTAAACATAAATCTAACGGTTCGTCCATCGCTTCAAAAAATGGCAATATTTGATATTAAAGGTATCAACCACATTTAATGGTTATATTTAAAGTATAAAATTTTGAATGTTTTCATCAGATCCTATTCTGCCCACCGCATGATTAATTTCAACTGAAATGATTAATATTAATTGGTGTACCGTGAGACCGGTAGGATATAGTGAATTAGTGATTAACGCTATCATATTTTTGTACACTTAATCACAAAGATCTAATCTAATCTAAATTTAATGGTTATATTTATTGTACATACTGAAAGTATCTAAGTAAGGAAAAGCACAATTTCAATTTAATTTATGTATTTATTGTATAAAAAATTTTAATGAGCTTTTTCGCGCATTTTGTTGTAATAATTATCAAGATCTTAAACTAAATATATGTTTTTCTTACTCATTGTCTTGTATGTTTACTATAAAATGTGTTAGAACGCTTAAATATGTTCCTCAGTCTAAGAATTTAGCATCGTATTATTTTACTTATATTTGTACGAAAAGAATATTTTCATTTGCAAGGGCTGGTTTGTTCGATAGTGGTAATTAAGGCTCATTATACTCTCAACTCACCATTAAGTAGCTCCCATTTGTTTTACGATATGAATAATGTCAAAAAATATATAGGAACTACTTAATGATGAATTGGAGGGAGTATAGGCTTTAAAGTGCACTATTCAGCAGCCCACGCCATGCAATGACAAAATTTTCTTAGTAGAATCATAATAAGTAAAATTTACTATGCTAAATTTCTAGGTTTTGAGAAACATATATTTAACGTATCAATTTTTATAGTACATACAGATAAATATGTAAGGAAAAGCACAATTTCAATTTAGTACTAATTATTCTAACTCAAAATGGCTGTAAAAGCTTTTAAAATTTTTTTAAATAATTATCGACTGATACCACTACGCATTACAAAGCTAGGTAGTCGGTAATTGTGGTCAAAGGGCACTTATTTTAGGTCAAAAGCACTTATTACCTCAAGATCCGGTAGTAGCTACTAACTCTGCATCACACGAGTCACGGATGGCTGTGGATTCAAAATTCAAAACTTTAATTCTGATTTTTTCATGACGACACTATACCACTACATTGACAATATGCAAGTGAGCTCGAAATTGGCTAATTGTTCTATAAATAGCCGCCAACGAAATCTATCTTACATTTTACATTTTACCTCCTTACTTACTCTTTACATTATTCTCCAAATATTTTAGGTATGATATTAGATATTTTTTGCTTACTTTAAACAAGTATATGCTTGCGTTGTTTTTTACTTTGCCCCTCTCTTCTTTGAATTCATACTTGTTTAATTTCAATCGAGTATGAATTCGGGAATAGAGGGATAAATTGAAAAACATAAATTTAATCACTTATTGTCTTGTATGTTTACTATAAAAATGTCTTAGAAACGTTAAAAATATGTTTCTCAAAATCTAAGAAAATTTAGTATCGTATTATTTTACTTATATGTGCTACTGAAAAAGAATAATTTTTAATTTGCAAGGAGTTCGATTGCTCTATAGTACTGAAAATTGCAACTCCAAAATGGCCGAAAAAAAAGCTATTTAAATTTTTGAATTTTGAATTTGCCACGTATTTAATTTTTTTTTTACTTACAATATAATTTAGACCGGTTAATAATTAGGCATAATTTCTTATAAACGTGGTATGTTGTTGTTTTGCAGAGCAATGGACTTACGACAAAAGAAGTTGGATGTACCAACGAAGTTCTAAAGGAGTTTATAATATCGTATATTTAGAAGGGTCAAGAATTTATACAATTTGCAAAGAAAAAAATCCAATCAGTTAGATGTCCGGTAAAAAGTGCGTAATCGTAGAGTGGATCCGATGTCGTAAGAGATCATCCGCTAAAGAAGGGGTTTGTTGAAAACTACTACGCATTGGTACCGCACAAATGTTCTCGGACGGCACCAATTTGTACCGAAGTTACGCCAGTAACACCTGCTCGTAATCCGTATGCACAAATGGTGTAATGCAAGAAAGAGGCTTTTCCGATACACATCATCATTTTCTACCGCGATCGGATGATGTCGCCGCTAATGTACCATACTCGCCATAATAACGATGAAGATCCAACCCTATCCGATCGCATCTTTGAAATGCTAAAGGCCGCCAACTTACCATTGTATCCGTTGTGAAACGATACCGATGTCTGCATAGAAGGATGTCTAGCCCAAGACACATTTCGTATTCCGTAGAGACTTTATGATGAATTATGTCAATTCATTATGAAGTTGTTCCAAAGATAATCTGATGACAAAAAGTTTTACATACGAAGAAGCAAATTTCGCCTTGATCTCCTGAGAGAAGATCGATTGCGTGTTAATGGGTGTATGATTTATTGGGGCCCCATCTGAGTAGACCCAATGTGGGGAGTGTGGTGTTTCTAGATGGATATCGATAATAACCCCGTAAAGCGCTCCACTACTTTCCCATCGTCCTAGGCTACAATCTGCTGAAGCGTCATGACCACCGCCACACACTGAGGTGGAGCTGAGCATCGACAGTAAGATGGAGAGATGTGTCACCCCGACAAAGAGGCCTCGGTCAATTTCAACGCCACACATCCGATTTTGCACTGAGACAAGAAATGGAGAATGGGTAGTATGATGGTTTCAACCCATTTGGACATGGTCAACAATATTCATGTGCCGAATATTAACTCCATACAATCTTCCCTTGATGTATGAAAAGCAAAGACATGTTCTTAATCTGGATCGCCCCTCTCTAACAATCCAAAACATAAGATTGATCCGATCTCCACCATTGATACAGAGTTAAAGCCGCTGGGAAGATGGGATCCGACGCATTATGTATCCAAGAGGCGTAACTTCAACTTCAAGCTTTGATGTGGACAATCAACACTTTCCAAATTTATTCGATGATGCTCGGTGGAGTACATCCGCTTGCACGCATGTCGCATCGCATGGATGACTCCAAAGCCTTTTATTTAAGCACAAGAGAAAAGTGAGTTGGTTTGACTCACATAGAGATTTTAGATAGTACACAACCATTTCGAGAAACAGTGGTGCTTTTTAGCCGGGAGTTGCTTGAGAAGGTCGAATGCCCAAATAATGCATCGAAATGAGCTTTTAGAGGAGTTGGATCGCTTTTGGGTTTTACGTGTTTGAGACATCGTACTGAGTACAACGCGGAAGTAAGTAAACATTGTGTTGGATGGAAGAAGAGAAGTATTTTTTGGGATTTGCCGTACTGGAGCACAAATATGATCCGTCACAACCTTGAGAAGAACTTCTTTGATAACATTTTCAACACATTGAGAAGAACTTCTTTGATAACATTTTCAACACAATAATGTGTGTGCCGGGAAAAACTAAGGATCATCTCAAGGCACGTCAAGATTTAGCCGAGCTTGGGTTCCGATCGGAATTGCATCCAGTTGGTTCTACCATCCCCAAGGCATTATACACACTAAATAGAGAGCAAATGAATGTCCTTCTAGAGTGGCTTAAAACTCTGAGATTTCCTGATGGGTATGTCTCTAATTTAGCGTGAACATCGATAGGCTAAACATCGGGATTCGTGATGAAGAGTCATGATTGTCATGTGTTCATGCAACGACTGATTCCTATTGCATTTCGAGTTGTCCCAAAAGTATGGGAAGCTCTTACCTAAATTAGTCTGCTTTTTGAAGTCTTATTCTCCGGGATTTCGCCAAGCAGAATGGGAGGTTGGACGGGAAATGCAGCTGTGCCTGTAAGTTGAGACTATATTTCCTCCAACTTTCTTTGATGTCACTGGAACATCCGCCTGCTCATCTAGCTTTACGAGGCTAGGATTGCCGGTCCTGCATAATATAGGTGGATGTATCCCTCGAGAGGTAAACACTAATTTCACGCCTAAAATATAAGTATTATTTACTTTCTCGATACTTTTACATGTCTTAATAATTACCTCTGGTTTAAATTACGATATCTTCGCCATTTAAAGCTTAATGTCAAAAACAAAGCAATGTTGAAGCCTCTCATCCGCAACGATATCTTACGTAAGAAGCATCATACTTTGTCTCACATTACATGGCATGTTCGATGCGAGTTGAGATCTACCTGAAACGCATGACATTCTTTAACAACGCCGCACGTGTGTTTTGTCCATATTTACACACCCAATCAAATTTCATGGCTCTGCGGTAAGGCTTTATGATGGATGAAGCGTATATCAAAATTGCTCGACTTATGTTCTCGCAAATTGTCCTGAGGTGAATCAATTTTACGATCAATTGCATTAACTTAATCACAAAGTACCTAACCTAATCTAAACGCAGAAGCAAGTTGACAATTTGGTCCAAGACCGTGCCTCTATGGTTTAAAGATTGGAGTACACGCTAACCATCGAATTTGTGTTCAAATTAGTATTACTTATTTACGCTTGAATTATTGTTCTTATATGCACCAGTGGACTGCTTCTGACGCGTGGATAATGCGATATTCTAAAGGACCTCGCCGAGGGACCTTGCAGAAGCCGCATGATGTTTGTTACGATGAATGGTTATAGATTTCACACTATCTCTCATTCAAGAAAATGAAATCTTCGAGAAATGCGTAAGCAAGTGAATGGTGATAACAAATCCGATGAAACAGACTTTTACTTGAAAGTTGAGGATATTGTTGACCTCGAAGCTCGAAAGCACTTCCAAATAAAAGGGTAACTTTGTTCAAATGTCATGGTTTGATCGGACTACCACCGATATCGCCATGGTAAGAATCCATCCCAGTATGTTCGGTCGACGCTCATATTGGTCGATTTTATGAAAGTACGATCCTTTGTGTTAGCTCTCAAGCTTCCAAGTTTATTACTTATCTTATCCCTTAAGGCAAAACATGAAAGATCGAGAAATTCCCCAAAGTCGACAAAACAATTCGAGGAGACCGCTTCCAACCGGAAGAGAAATCAACGGATTTTGGGTAAAGAAGATGTTTCGACCTAAATTGCCCCGACCGCATGCGATCCCCGGAGAACTTTTACACTTAGACAAACCGTCATGATGACGAGGAAAATAAAGACACCATAATTTAAGATCTTGTATTATCTCGACATTATGAGGTCAATGACGATTATGTAACCCAATAATATGGTTTTAATAATTATATGTTTATTTCTTATTAATTTTAAATTCGATTGTAAGTTTTATATATTTTAATATAGTATTTAAAATTTTATTAATTAAAATATAATAAGTATAATAATAATAATAATTATTATTATTATTATTCCTAATATAATAATAATAATAATAAAAAAATAATAAAAACAAAATCGATTTTTCCCCGACCAGCCACCGACTAGAATTTAGTCGCAGATTAGTCGGTGACTTGAATGGGTATAGCTTCCCAGAGAAGCTTCTCTGTTTGTCAGATGCATTGGAGGTTAAAACTTTCTAGATAATCACTAATCACCACTAGACTCTAGTCAAGTTGCCGATACGAAAAGTTTTTCCACTTTCCTACGCTTTCTGAAAAGTTACTGCAAGCAATTAATGAGGTAGGTGAAATATCTCGCCGACTAACTACCGACTAGCATTGAGTCGCAGGTAGTCGGTGATTTTAAATGTTTTTTTTAAATTTCTTACGTCTTTTCAAAATAATTACTGAGGCATTTAATTCACTAGTTAAAAATACATCGACTAAGCACCGACTAAATGGTAGTCGCAGAGTGGTCGGAGATTTATTAATATAAAAACCCACAGTTCACCAAAATCCGATCATTTTCCCTTCGTTTCTTTCTCACTCTTTGTCTCTTTCTCGTTTCTTTCCCTCTTTCTCTCTTCCTATTCCTACTACTTTTCCTACTACTTCCTACCATCTTCAATTTCCGACTAGCATCATTTTGATTCCGACTACTTCCTACACATCTCCAAGGATTAAAGGTTAGTTTTTTTTTAATGTTTTTTTTTTCAAGAATATGATTTTACACGCTTTTTTAATGTTTATTGATTTTTTAGGGTTTATGTTGATGTTTTTATTACATGTTTATGTTTATGTTGTTTTACATGTTTATAATAATAATCTTGTTTTTATTCAATGTTTATGTTGTTTTAGGGTTTATTTCGCTTTTTTATATATTAATGTTTATATGTTGTTTATGTTATTTTTAGGGTTTGATAATCTTGTTTTATATATTAATGTTTATTATATTGTTTAGGTTTTTTTAGGGTTTAGTTGTTTTGCTTCGCTTTTTTATGTTGTTTTGGGTTTATGTTGTTTTTTGGTTTGCTTATATATGTTGTTTTTAGGGTTATGCCGCTTTTATATATGTTGTTTATGTTGTTTTGGTTCATGTTGTTTTTGGTTTCGCTTTTTATGGTTTACGCTTATATTTTTTTGCTTTTTCTTTGTTTCATTTTTTTCAAAAATACATATATATTATTTTTAGGTTGGTTTTTACATGTTTATTTTCAAATATACATGTTTATTTTCTAAAAAATACATGTTTATTTTACATGTTTATTTCGTTTTTTTATGTTTATGTTTTAATTTCTGTTTTGAAAAATACATGTTTATTTTTTTTAGGGTTTTGTTTTTTTTTTATTTTCTGAGTTTTTTTCGAAATATATGTTTTTTTCGAAATATTTATGTTAATTTTCTGAGTTTTTTTTTTGTTTTAAATTTGTATAGTAAGGTAATAATATTTTCTGATTTTAATCTTGATGACATTATTTCCTTTTAAAAATAAATGTTGAATTTAGATGCCTAAAATGAGAATAGTTTTAGACAACGATAGACGACCCAACCATACGACCGAAGTCCCACCGCTCCACAACAGTGACGCCTCGAACTCGACGCCAACCAAATGCGGGTTTAGAAGAGCATTTTTGAGGTCGACTTTAGAGGGCTGGGCGCATTCCTCCTGGCATCACGCGTTTGCCATCGCAACAATACATCGGAGGCCGACACTACCCGTGCCCGCCACGCCAGCATCCTCCCTCCACCGATCCGACCACCACCTCTCCGTGGCTAACCAGGAGGCCACGCTGCCACCGCACCGCGTACCAAATATCAACGCTCATTCGTAGGGACGCTTGAGGCCTACCAAGATCCTAGAGATCGGGCTTCGAGGTTCCTATCTAGGCGCTATCGCTTTCTATTGGCGTTCAAGTAAAGTCTATTTACTACATTATTCGATTAACTTTTAAATTTACTTGTTTGTTTAACTAATACCAATTGTTTTGTCGCTTCAAAGAATAATGGACTTGGGATCCCTCTATCACTTCCAAGGTCCACGACTTGGAGTGGGAGAAGGCCTGAATCGATAAGGATCCAGTGATCTTCATAGAGCCACCTATGCTTCATAAATGATTTACAGTCAGATGCCTCAAGGAGGCTTGGGATGAATCGGGTAAAGGCCCGAAGCATCCATCATACTGTCAGTGAGCGGGCGAAGAGAGGAACTGCCGCCGGCAATGAAACGGTGTCGCTAGAAGTCACCCATACCACGCTTCATGTCCGCCTCACGGACATGCGCATATTGGTATATTCTTGATTTTTTTTGAATTTGAATTTTTTCTCTAAATATTAATTCATTACTTTGTTTAACCACGAACTTTGTTTTCACAGGAAAAAGAGCAGAGCCGCACGCCCTCCTCTTATGAGTTGTTTCTACACACTCATAAGGTGAAAACAAAGGACGGGTTGCAGTGGATCAACGAAAAGTCCAAGGCTGTAAATGTAAGTGTAATTGTGTGTTGTTTTTTAGTACTCATGAATTATAGTGTAAGTTAGTTTTTGGGTTGTTAGTTTAGCTTTCGGTAAATTAGCTGTTTTAGAATACTTTGGACATTTGATATTGGATTTTGAGGAAACTCTGCCGAAATTTTTATATAATTTTTTGCTTTGTTTAGGACGAATACTTACGCCTCCATGCCGAGCTTCCTCTCGAGGCGTCTGAAGAGGAGATAAATGAAGCCTATTTTCAGGCTGTCAAAAATATCGAATCAGAAGAGGCGACGAAGAAGCCCTAAGGTCGTTTGCGTGTTTGACGCCGCAGCGGTCTATTACGCTGATGTTGTGGCGCCAGAGACTCAAACCCAGCCCACTCCTCCCCCCCAGCAACTCGTGAATGAGAGGTTGGATGAGCTTCAGCGGTCCATGAACCGAGTTACGGAAAGCCTCCAAGCGAACATTCCGAGGGAGGAGTTTGACCGGCTAGTGGCGGAGCATGAGCCTGGAGAGGTACAACATCTTCTCGGCTTTATGAGCACTGTTTTTGCCGAAAGAGGTTTTGCGCAACCTCCTCCTCCGAAAGTGATCCTTGTACTTTTATTGTTTTTATTTTTTTATTTTTATATGTAGAAACAATGGGTTGTATATATTAATTCCTTTTTTTAATGGTTTTTATGTTTTATTTTCTTCAATATTTTTATTTATGCGTTTTCTATTGTCTTTTATTGCGTTTTTTTATTAAATTGGATCGATAATTTATTTTAATTGGTCAAAGTCTGGTCAAATTGAATTTGACTTTTCCGACTAATCTCCTACTAAGTGATAGTCGGAGAATAGTCGGAAAAAAGTTTAAATAATATTTTTAAAAAAACAACAAAAATACAACTAAAATTTAGTAGCGACTAGATTGCTACAAAATGTTAGTCGGTAGTTGCGACTAGATACCTACCACAATGTTTAGTCGCAGTTGAAATCGACGAACAAGTTGGTCGGACTTGCGACTAATTTACCGACCTAGATCATTTAGCGACCAAAGTGTGCCGACTAACTGAGTTTAGTCGGTGGTTAGTCGGTATAGCTGTATACCGACCAAATGCCGACCAAAACCCTTAGTCGCAAAGCTGCATTTTTTTTGTAGTGTTACCATTGACGATCAAGCTTAATGATCAACCATCAATACCATGTTTAATATAGCATTTATGAGCATTATTCAAATCCATTAAACCATTGTAACATCATAATTAAATTGGAAAAAAAAGAAGAAGGAATCCAATGCTCTTAGTTCAAAGAAGACGAAAAGGCAAACAGAAGTTGGCAAAACCAAAAGCCGACTCAGCTTTGGTTCCCACCCATAGGAAAGCCGAGTTAGCTTGATGTGATAACTCGGTTCCTGTTTTGCCTTTTTGTCTTTCCCTTTGAACCACGTTGAGCCTTGTATTTTAATAAACTTTTTCCTACTACTATTTGTAGCACTTGGTAATATTTCTTAGGATTTAAAATACACTAAATTTCCAACATACTACGTTCCCGATATTAGTAGGAATCTTGTCTCAGGCTCCATATTAAGTCGATTGGGCCTCGAATTAGTATATATTTGAAGCCGATAAACTTGTTTATAGACCGTGCCTACTTGTAATATAATTTATTTAAGTTAAGTATTGTATGTAATTTTTTTTTTGTTTGAAGATGAGTATTGTATGTAATTACTTTGTGTACAATGTTGATGTTTCTAGCAACATTTTTGATGATTTACAATAACTGTGGTATTTAAGATTGACACATGTGAATGTTGACAAAGTTTCATTTATTTCTAAGTATGATTTAATTCCTTATTGTCCACAACAATCTCATAATTGTAAAACATGCATGTCAATTAAAAGCACTAGAACACCTTTTAAAAGTATTGTAAGGAAATGTAAAATTTTAGATTTGGTACACAGTGATTTATGTGATTTTCGTAGTACACCATGTTTATAAATAAGTGTTAAGTGCTAAAAGTTATATTATTTTTATTCCTCTTTACGTATACTTTTATTACGTTTATTAAATAATATTTAATATTTAGTGAAAATTTAATTTATGAATTAATATCTACACTTATATAATTTTATTAATATTTTGTAGGATTTTTGATTAAAAATAGAGTTGGACGAAACGAGAAAATTGGAGCCGAACGAAGAAAGAAACGTAATTCGCGAAGTATTTGACGCGTCAGTTTTGAAATGGGCATATCTTACTCATACGGACTCCAAATCAGACGTTTTTTGAGGCTACGGACATCTACTCGAAAAGAACTACAACCTTGTAGTTATAACCAGAAGCTAAATCCGTCTGTATCAATGACAAAACAGAGAAGAAGTCGGCTGCAATTATTAAAGTCTACAACTGGAAGATAAAATGTTAATTGAAGAAGACAATTTCAATTAAAAGTTAAAACACTCTTGTTGAGTTGGTTGAAGCATGGCCACTTATCTTAAGCAATTAATACCCAGCTGAACTTTGACCTTTATTGTATTAATCTACTCAATTAGCACCTAAACCGACATAGCACACTTGGTTGAAGTGTGTACAAGTGGTGCGGTAAGCAGTGGATCGAATCCCATTGGCCACAAGTTGAATTTATTTTTTTCTTTTGCTTCTTTTTCCTATAAATAGAGGCATTTAACCTCTCACAAAGGGGTATTATTCCTATAATATAAAATTAAGTAGAGAGATAGAAAAATATTTTAGTCTTTTCTTTTGTATTACAAAATTATCTACTTAATGAATTTTTCTTATTCTCTCTTCTTTATCATGTTTAATTTAGAGTAAATTATTTTGTAGTAACATGTATTAATGTCTTGGCATGTTATTTTTACGAGATTTGAAATCGGTTTTTAATTTATACAACTTTGTTATTGAGTATTTATGTAAACTAGTTTTTATCTCTAAATTTATATAAGATTAATTTTGTTGGGTACACTTAATTATTCTTGTATAAGTTAATGTTTGAAAATTAATTAAACTTGGTTTAGTTAGTTTTATTAAAGAAACAACTAGTAATAATAACTGCATCTAGTTTTATTATTAGAGTGCCCAACACCTGCGGATTGGGATTAGCGGTGTTGGCGCTGATCGCCTCCCGGAGTTGTTCAGCGAAGGCATTGGTGAGGTTTTGTGCCAGCATGTCCAGGTCGCGGCGGGTCACGGCCTGATTGTTAGCCTGTCCCGCGGATGTATCGGTATCTGTGCTGTGCACGGTTGCAGTATGTGTTTGAACTTTTTTGGGAGCCATGACTTTTTGTTCAAGATATCCCCACAGACGGCGCCAAACTGTTTCGGTGATGAAACTAAGGAAGTATGTAAGGCACGTGAGATACCTGGAATAGATGTTGCAAGGTGGTCAAACGTCGGTCAAGCTGGGAAGCGACACCTCCTGAAAGCGGTTCGTTTGTCCTACACAGCAACAAGTTAGCCTTGCCCGGGGGGTTTTCCCGGAAACCCTCTCCGACGCTCAAGTCAGATAACAGAATAGGGGAAAAAATAGGTGAATAACGACTAGAAGAGAATAAAAAGGGTGTTTAGTGGTGGTTACCGACCAACGGAAGTGGCGTAGTTGAAGGTAATAATCTAGAGGAATTTTGGCAGAGTTTCGGTATGAACCTCCGAGCCCAGAGGTGGTTATCCCAACCCTCTGTCTTTTCATACCCTCGAAAACAGTTACCCAAGGAGGGAGTTAGCCAGGGAAGTTAACCGTCCTTATTTTTAGAAATAGGAGGTTATTACAAAGGTTGGTAACCGTTTGGAGGTTACCAGGGTGATTACTACTATAGAAAGGAAGAAGTCTGACCTTGACTGTGAATTGGTCAACGGGAATGGTCAAGCATTTGACTTTGACTCCTTGCTTTAACAAAATTCGTCTAAGCTAAATATTACCTTAACAACTTTTATTATTCGCCCTCATATAAATAAATGAAAATTACACTCATTATTTAAGTGTTTTCGATTATTCAAGGATATAAAAGTCGGATTAGAATTTTAGAATTTTAGATGAACTTTCTCAAGTTTTTGATCATGGATACTTTGGGGTTTATGCTAGTATTGATACAAATTTTTTGTTGTTGCGTTTGATACTAGAAAATAAAGCTTTCTCAAGTTTTTGATCATGGATATTTTTTTCTATTTTTTTGAATGGTAATCCATCTTTGGTATTGATAAGGGTAGTATTCATCCACTTAGCGTAGTATATTAGTTAGGTTAATATATATATATATATATATATAATTATAATATTAGTATGACATACTTGATGCGCGCCTGGCATTATCATATATCAATAGTATATATATACTGCTTGCATATATTATTATATATATCATATATATATTATAATAAATATAATATATATATATATATATTTATACATATATACATATATATATATACATATATATATATATACATATCTATATATATATATATACATATAT
The DNA here is from genome assembly GCA_019425755.1 of Amaranthus cruentus. Classification (NCBI taxonomy): domain Eukaryota; kingdom Viridiplantae; phylum Streptophyta; class Magnoliopsida; order Caryophyllales; family Amaranthaceae; genus Amaranthus; species Amaranthus cruentus. The sequence continues at coordinate 19,487,642 of CM033452.1, forward strand.
ATATATGTATATATAATATGACTTTTAATATACTATATATACTAATATATACAATAATATATATATATACTATATATATATATATATATATATATATATATATATATATATATATATATATATATATATATATATATATATATATATATAGATAGATACTGATGATAATTGAGATTGGAAAAATTGAGTTAATTTTATACATGTATAATATTTGTTTTAATGATTATTTACTTCAAACATTATGTTATTTGTTAGTAATGAATAATTAAAATTTTTTTCAATAAAATTAAGAAAATTAAATGGTAAAACAAAATGTATTATGAATAACTTAAATTTGTTAATTATAACAATTAAATGATTACAATTAATTCACAAATATTGAAAAAAAATTTAAATCATTTATTTCAATAAAGCTTAATTTTTTTTTATTTGAATAATTGAAACATTTTTCCAATTTTCTTAAAAAGAGTCAAAAAAAATTTTTTAAGTTGGTCCCATTTTAAAGATCTTGAAAGAAAAGAACATTTATATAATTTTTATTTAATCTTATCTATTTAGTAACTAAAACTACCTTTTTAAACAAATAGAAAGTAGGCAAGTAATTTGCAATTGCATGTCAGTGAAAATATGAAGTGAGATGCAAATTCACGTCACTTTATCTCAGTTATCAGACTATGTCAATTTATTCTTGTCGATTGGTTGTTCAACGGACAACAGCTCACTCTTTGACCTCTTTTAGCTAAAACTTAGTTAAGTAAGATCTTATATTTATTTTTTTCATAACTATATTTTTATGAATAAATTTACTTTGAAGTTTTTAATAAAATAATATAAATCTAATTTTATAATAAAGCTTAATTTTTTTGAACAATTGAATAATTTTTTTGAATTTTTTTTAAAAAGAGTCAAAAATATTACAAATTTGATCTCATTTAAAAGATCATGAAAAAATATTACCCTTCGTATAATTATATTTTTTAATAAAATATTTATAATTGAAAATAACTATTTATCAAATAAAACTAATTTTTTAAGCAAATAGGAATATGAAGTAGATAAGTAGCAAGGACATAAATTTTCATATCAGTATAATTATCAAGATATAATTATTCTACAGATGATAAATAATCTTGAAAAATAAAATGAGATGTATTTTTACAAGAAAATTTAGTCATGTTTATAAATGAGTGGGAAAATTTTCATTGAGAGTCTAACATCGTGTCCTGTTCTTCATTAGTAGTTTATATATTTATATATATATATATATATATATATATATATATATATAAAATATATATATATTTATATATATATATATATATATATATATATATATATAGATATAGATATAGATATAGTATATATATATATATATATATATATATATATATATATATATATATATATATATATACTGATATATATATATATATACATATATATATATATATATATATATATATATAAAAATCAAGTTTGAATGTTGAAGGTCAGTTTGATGCACCTTCTTAAAGGGTTATTAGATCCGTAGAATCTTTCCAAACCAACTTTAACTTACTAAAATTTTTGTCCCATTGTTGAAGTTCGGTTTGATGCACTATCTAAAGGATTGGATGACCCGTAGAACGTTTCCAAACTAGCTTCAACTAAGTGATTTTTGTATAATAAATCAGTTCACATATTGCCCAATTCAATGTATCGGTTGGATTTGGGTAGAATCTGACAGTGGTTCAAACTATTAATATTGAATCCCCGGAAAACACCTACAGTGACGACTGTAATGGCTGGATCCGGGTATGATCTGATAATGGCTCAAACCATCCACCCGTGAAAGAACAATCTCATGTTACTCGATACATGGAGCAAAATATCACCATCGCCTTCTAATGAATTGCTACATAAAGGATGCAAGTCTTTGATTAGTATTACCAAGTGAAGAATATATTGTATTAATTTGATGATGATCATAAGGTTATTCTTGCTTTTATCTATCAACGCATATCGGGTGATTCTTATTAGTTGTATTCATGGGTCAGTGATCAAGTATGATATTGACACATATTGGAAGAATATTATATTATTTCTGCATGAGAATTCAATACTTCACCATTAGCATTCTTATTATGTTTGATCTTACTTATACGTGGTTTTCAACGACGAATGTATAAAGTCATCCGAGCTTTCACCTAATATGAAAGTCATAATTATTATTGAACTCACAAAACTTGGGCTTTATTTGTCATATTATGGAATCATCAAAGCTTTCACTTAGTTTGAAAGTCATATTATTATTTAAGTCCCAAAATGATTGATTTTGGGCGATATTTTCTTAGTGTTCATCTTAATTATCAAACTTTCACCTTGTTTGAAAGTGGGATCCTTGTGAGTATCACCTAGCTTGTTAACTCGGACCCTTATTTAGCCCCAAAACGAGTGATTTTGGGCGTTATTTGTCAAAGTATTCATAGCGAGTATCACGTATCTTGACAACTCAATCACTTATTAATCAAGCGAACCTATGTTCGATCAGTATTCATCTTGGAAGGATTCACATAGTATGATTCCGTATATAAGTCCCGGGTGATTGACGGCTAGGCAATGCGGACCTATGTCCGATCAATATTCATCTATTGCGGACCTATGTCTGATCAATACTCATCAATGCGAACTATGTCCGATCAATATTCATCAATGCGGACCTATGTCCGATCAAAATTCATCAATGCGGACCTATGTCCGATCAATATTCATCAATGCGGACCTATGTTCGATCAATATTCATCAATGCGGACCCATGTCCGATCAATATTCATCAATGCCGACATATGTCCGATCAATATTCATCAATGCGGACCTATGTCCGATCAATATTCATAAATGCGGACCTATGTCCGATCCATATTGATCAATGCGGACCTATGTCCGATCAATATTCATCAAAGCGGACCTATATCCGATCAGAATATTCATCTTCAAAGGATTCACATAGTATGATTCCTTATATAAGTTCCGGGTGACTGATGACTAGGCAATGCGGACTTATGTATCCAAATATTCCTAAAATGCGGACTTATGTTCGATCTGAATATTCATTAATGCTTTCGAAGGAATCATCTAGTATGACTCCCTATCAAAGTCCCATGTGATTGACAGCTGGGCCATATCATCATATCGGGCTCTAAAGCCGAATCATCATAAGTAGCCCAAAGGCCAAACATATTTATTATTCATGGGGCTTCAAGTAAGCATGGACTCATCGAGGTATGTTTGTTTTCCGCATAAAGACTGATAACCTCGCTACATTAAATTACCTCCTCTATCACTCTTCATGCATGGGGCTAATGTTACGAGGTCAAATAATAAACCCGTAATTTATTTAGTCAAACCATAAACCGCCCACCTTAGTCTAATAACTTCCTAAAATAACTATCTCATATAACCGCCGCGTAACTTCCATTTACTGCAGTAATCGATGGTAACCGCCCACTAACATCCACCTTCTCCATTATAATCCAACCTCTCTAGAAATAACATCCTTCTACCATTATAAATAGAGATAGCCAGCCTCATTTGCAAAAAAAAGCTTTTATCTTCCTATCAATACTCCATAAAAATACACCGCCCTCTTACTTACGATCGATATGTAACCAAATATCCTTTAATTGATCTGAACTCATCCTACAATCCGTTATTCTGTTTTCATTAATTATCATATATTCATCACTTTCGGTTTCCCGATCTGACTTGAGCGTCGGAGGTGTTTTCCGGGAAACCACCCCTCGAGCAAGGCTAATGTGGTATTGCTGGATTTGAGGTCTCATCAACGGAAGGATCATTAGCACTTTCAGTACATTGACAATCGTCCCCGATTACACCTATCTCCAGGTATTTTAAGTGTCTTTTGCACTTCCTCGTTTCATTATCAAAACAGTATTCATTCTATGATGTGAAGTTCTATGTCACTTGAGGCTAAATGTGTTGTTACCCTAATTGGGTTGATGTAAGTTAGATCTGGTACCCTTATAGGGTTGAATTGTTGTTATTCATTCCCACAGATTTTTTGGATCATTACGGTCACCATTGGGGGATGCATAATTTACCTATGACAACCCGAACAGGATGGGCAACGTCTTAGGTCGGAGATTGCCTTGGGATTAGCTCTCTTATGTGTTATTCTCTAAACTTTTGTAACACTCTAATGTTGTTATTTAATTATTTCTTTGTCACTAGAACGTTGTTGATCCAAGAATCTGGTTTAACTTAAATGTTCAACATGTAACCTTGAATTAATATTTACATGTGAATATCTGGTTCACTTGAACTCGGACTATTACATTTTCATTCTTTGTAAAAGCTCACATTTTTTTCTATAATTCTTATCTAAACATTTAACTTATTTTTTCATCACATTCACTTTCACTTTCAATATATCACACCTTTTAAACCTATTTTTTTTCAGCTGGTCTCTTGAGAAACGTCTCTCAGAGAAATGTCTCTTATGCCCAGTCCATTAAATCTTAATGTTTACCTATTATATCCTTGATACCTACTTACATCATCCTTAATGCGCTTACTTACCATATCTTTAATGTCTATTTACAATATCCTTAATGTATGCTTGAAATATCCTTAAATGCTTACTTATAATATCCATAATGTCTACTTTCGTCATTCTTAATGCCTACTTACCATATCCATAATGTCTACATATAACATTCTTAATTTTCACTGAATAAACATACTTACAATGATTGAAATAACTACTTAAAATATTTTTAATACTCATCGAGTAACTTACTCTACATTTTTTATGCACATGCCTAATGAAAGAGCAACTTTTTTCTTGTTTTCAATAAGGAATGTACGTAATACAAAATATAGGGGACATAGAGTTACTTTTAAACACAATCATATTACTTCTTTCATGAGTGGAAAATAGAAGGAAATTAAGGGCAAAAAAATGTATACTTTCTCCATCCTATATTCCTATTCAATTTACAGTATTTTTTTATTTTAATCTATCTCACTTAGTATTATGTTTATTTTCGGATGATCTACTATTTTCTTTTAATCTTATTCATACATTTTAAATCTTTTTTAATTTCATTCACACAATTCATTATCTATTTTATTATTATCATTTTCTTTAAAAATTAAACGCTTTTTCCTAAAGCAAAATATAAAATTAAGCGCATAGGTATAGCCGTTAAAAAAGGAGGGAACAAAAAAGGCACGAACACCAGATTTTCTTTGGTAGTATTTATCTGATTTGACAGAAAAGAAAGTGAAGTTCCATGATTGGCACCGTAAAACGGTAAAGAAAGAGATTAATTAGTGACGGCATTATGAGAAATACTCAATCATTAACTTTACTTTGCAATCCATGTATATCTAAAATGCTCATTTTCCATCATTCAACCATATATTCTCTTTACAATGTAAACAAATACTCCTACTCAACTATTTGCTCCGTTTTTTAAATCTTGTGCTATTTGAATATTGTACATTATTCATTACTAAAATCCAGCTCTTATATCATGTTAATCTATAAGTTTAAATATAGTTATATGAAATTTTATTTTAATTGTCTCGATTTAAAATACTTTCTCTGTCCTCTTTGATTTGCATCAAAGAGAAAGTGGATAGTTTTTAATATTGTGATAATAAGTAAAGAGCGAGAATGAATTGTGTGGATGAAATTAAAAGAGAGTTAAAATGTATGGATGAGATGTAAAAAAAGTGGTCAGCCATCACCCAAAAATAAAAATGATGCAAATTAAGTGGGACGGACCAAAAAGGAAATTGATGCAAATTAAATGGGACGGAGAGAATATAGATTAATTTGTAGTTTTCCTACTTTTTTATAAATATAAATGGAGATATTAAAAATTGAAAACGACTAAAATTGCGAATTGGGAATATGAAAAGTGAAAGGGTGCAAGATTTTATTGTACATTTAAAGTAACATTATGATAGTTTGATACATCATATATAATAACAAGATAAAATAATATTGCAATATTAAGCACATTATACACGCATCTCATCATAATCATCATAAACTAATGTAGAATCCCGTGCAATACACGATTTTTTAACATTAAAAGATATAAACATACGTATTTAAAAAATGGGAAATTTCATGATATACCACTGAATTTCTTCATAATTCACCATATACTACATCAAATGTTGTAGATCACCATATACCATTGAGTTTTAGTCCGTTAGCACAAAATACCATTAATGACAAATTCCATTAGTCTGCCGTTAGTGATAATTATTAATTCACCATATACCATTATTATTTTATTTTTTTGCGTCAAATACCATATTTTAAAATATAGTTATATCCATTGGTTAATGTAACTTTTGTGTGAAACTTGGTTTGTATATAACTATATTTTGTTAAATACTTCGTTTGGATGACATTTCTTTTGAATATAACAATATTTTAAAATGATGGTATTTGACGCAAAAAAAAAAACAAAAAAGTTATGGTATATGGTAAATTAATAATTACCACTAACGACAGACTAACGATTGTTTGTGATTAATGGTATTTTGTGCTAACGGACTAAAACTCAATGGTATATGGTGATCTACAACATTTGATGTGGTATATGGTGAATTATGAATAAACTCAGTGGTATATTATGAAATTTCCCTAAAAAAAAGTTAGAGATATTATGCAGTAGAAAAACTCAATTTTGATAGTTAATTATATGCATAAATTAAATCTGTAATTTTGGAAATTGTCAAAAATATATTAAGCAATATATTATACTCTTTAATTTACTCAATTTAACTATATATAAAATCCTAGTTAAAGATACTTTGATAGTAGATATATTACTCAAGATCAATTGTCATGTCATTTTTCTTTAATTAATAAGTGAATTTTATTTGACAAGTTCTCTTAAATTGTGACACTTGGAATTTTCCAAGGTTTTTATTATAATGTATGATTGTACTAAAGCAATAGAAGAATGAAAAAGTCTAAGGTAGACTTGGTCCACATTAACTTTTGGGTGGACCAAGTTTTCACTCCTACTCTCTACTCTACTTCCAATCTCTCACTCCCTTACTCTACTTCCAATTAGTGATGGCCACGGGGCGGGTTACCCGAAATCGAACCAGTCCCGAACCGCTTGAAACCGGTCCCAGAACCGGAACGTTCGCGACAGGTTCCGAACCGGCCCAAACCGCGAAACCGTGACACCGCCGGAAAAAACCGTTTGAACCGAACCAAAGAACCGCGGACCAGTTCACCCGGTCTGAAGCGGTTCACCCGGACCAACGGTTCCATGGAACTGCCCGGGAACCGGACTGGAACGGTTCACCCGGCCCAACGATTCCTTGGAACCGGACGGTTCCCCCGGACTGAAAAACTGCATCAACTTCAAACGCTCGCCATTTCTTGCTCGGTTATCGGAATCGGACATATAATATACCGTTGGAAAGCTCTTAATACTTTTGCATTAATGAGATATTCCTATCAAAAGTTATAGCCAAAAGAGTAGACATGTATCAAATTTCACCTTAATACTTTTGCATTAACAACACTTTTCTACTCTTTTGCTCTTTTACTCTTCATGGCTTGACAAAATTGATAGCTTGATACGTTCTTTGAGCCTTGCAAACATGATTAGCACCAAAAACCCACAAAAATGACTCAAAGTACCATAATTCACCCATTTGGCTACAAATTGGACATGAAATACCGAAATGGAGTGAAACCACATAAAACAACCCTAAATCGCCTCTAAACATCGAAAAGGAGCGAAAAAATGTAAATGATGAGTGCAAATAATTGCACTTATCATATGTCCACGCAACTAAGATTTTTTTCATATGTTTATGAACCAAACGTTCACTTAGTAATAAGTGAATGTATTACTGTTTTTTATCATCTTCTTAGACATTCTCATGATGATAGTAACGTTTTTTTAAAGCCGATTCTTGCAGATATGATGGATAAGTGGAAAGCGTATTTCACTGATTTTCCTTATATTTATGAAATTACGACAATTTTAGATCCGTAATTTAGGACGGAAAACCTAACTAAAATAATAGGATTTTACTACCAAGCATTAGATCGTCCGTCTAGTGATGTACATATTTATGTAGGAACTTGTAAAAAACTTTTAGTAGACCTTTATGATCATTATTCTAGTATATATAACCCGAGTCGCGATACGTCTAGGCGTGCTAGCGTCTCGAAACGTCCCATGTATTATAACCCCATAATAGCTAACATAATAAGTCAAGATGATACTTTTATAGGATCATCTTCTTCCTCCCCCTCCGCTTCATATTTAGAATTAGATAATTATCTTAAACATCACTTTGAAATTGACCAAAGTAGTTATAACATTTTACAATGGTGGAAAGAAAAATCATTAAAAGTCCCCATATTATCGAGAATTGCAAAGGATATCCTTGCAATTCCTGCTTCTACTATTGCGTCGGAGTCTACTTCTACTATTAAAACTCCTGCTTCTACGAAAAGAGATCTCGTCTTGCTCCACATACTATTCAAATATGTTTTTGCAAGAAAGATTGGGATCAAGCGGATGTCCGAACACAAGGACTCAAGACCGATGATGATCAAGACGACGATGATCCATGGATGATGATGGATACATCTGCATCATCGTCGGGAGGAGAGTCGGCGGAAGCATCTAACCAACCATATGACGATGACGAATAGGGTCATGGATTACGGACCACGGTCAATCAACATCAACATTCAACAATTAAAAATAAAAGGTACGACAAAGAACTACGTGGGCTTTGATTCCTCCGGAATACGTAGGCAGCTTAGTATTTCTTCGGGATACTAGGTTCAAGTCCATTCTCTCCCCCTTTTTTATTAATCATCTTTATCGTTTCTTATTAATTTATTTTTTTCCTTCTTTTTAGTAAATATTTTAATAACGATGACAAGCATTGAATTTCGATAATAATCAAGTAATCGACGAATGTACGTCCGCATTATTATAGTATTTTTATATTAAAATTAAAGGAAAAATAAGAATGGAACCGATGGTCCGACCCATCCGACCCGGGTATTGGAACCGCCGGAACCGCCTCATGAACCGCCAAGAAACCGTTTGGAACTGTCCGGAATCGAAACCGGAACCGGAAATGT